>CM042160.1:29497273-29639773 GCA_023376005.1 Doryteuthis pealeii | reverse complement strand
GTATGTATAAACATATATTCAAGCATATATATATATATATATATATGTATGTTGTGTGTATGTATGTATAAACATATATTCAAGCATATATAATATATATATGTGTATGTATGTATAAACATATATTCAAGCATATATAAATATATATATATATATATATATATATATATATATATATATGTGTGTGTATGTATATGAACATATATTCAAGCATATATATATATATATATATATGTGTGTGTGTATGTATGTATAACATATATTCAAGCATATATATATAATATATGTGTGTGTATGTATGTATAAACATATATTCAAGCATATATATATATATATATATATATATATATATACGCATGTGTGTGTGTCTGTTTGTACAAACACATATTCAAGCACATATATATCTATATGTATGTTTATTTATTTAGTCATTTATTTAAGCATGTTCTATTAAAGATAACAGACAACTTAAGTCTATTATGGTTTTTCTGAGTTTCTTCTGTTATCATATAACATAATACTTATAAAAAGGCATAACAGACTTACATTGAATGTTATCTTTAATGAAAAGTAAAATTGCTAAGTACACATTCGCTCTTTCTCTTTTTATCTCTCTCTCCATATATATACTCATACAATCTGACAAACTGTTTTGATGCTAATGCATCTCTTCAGGTGAGTGGAATCATCTTTCAACGTTTGGATTTTAAATTTATAATTTTATTTTATAAATTGTTTATTGCACTACAATCCCACATATTCATTCTATTTTCCCAATGTTATTTTTACTTTTGGCCTTTTAAAATTCATAGTTTTAAACTAATATTTCAACTAAAATTTAAAATAATATAACACTTTAACATATTTAATATATTAGTAATTATATTTATTTATCGTTTTCATTTTAAGCGATGTTTGCATTTAACTTTTTCATTAAAACTTATCTTTTTTCACGTATTTTAATATACAAGGTGTGTCAAAAACGTATCGAGATTTTTATACTTTTTGACACCTTGTATTCTGAAAAAATTAATGTTCCATTCATTGTTCCTTTCTACCTTGGTAAATTCAGCTTCAAACTCGGCACTTTTATTACACACTTTGTATATATGTTTCAATATCTACATATGGATATCGATTCCTTTCTTTTTAACAAAACTCTCAGGTATGTATGTGTTTGTATGTAACCATAAACAAAATTGTAACACCTCTGTAACCAAAAATAATATTAATTAAAATAAATATAAGTGGTATACCTATGTTTGTACTACTACATATTCATATTTTTTATTAAAGTTTGGTAATGAATAATAACTAATGAAATCAATTTTAACTGCATAATGTTCAGAAAATAATTAATAATAAAACGTTCTACTAGAAATAATAAAATAATCATGTTTTTGCATTAAAATAAAATTAGCTTTTTATATTAAAAAAATGTTACGTACGAAGTTAGTATAACAAACGAATATACATATAAACGTTGCTAAATAATCTTTTATAAATTTGTTAAATGCAAAGTGACTATTTATATATACACACACACACACTATATATATATATATATATATATATATATATATATATATATATATATATATATATATATATATATATACAGAAGTCACTTTGTAATTCATATATAAGTAGATTGTACAGGGGGGATTTAAAGCAAATTCCTTTCAAGGGAAAGTGTGCATTTTATGGTGGAAAATTTAATTTGAAAATGTTTATAAAGTTAACTAAGTTCTGAAACAAAATACCAAAAGTTCTATCTTTGTGATCACACCCACAGATATATATATATATATATATATATATATATATATATATATATATATGAGCGCATCTACTAGCTGTTTGATGATGCAACAATGTTATTACACCAATCGCCTTATTAAAATTTTGCACCAACGAAGCTTAATCTGTTGTTCTATAAATCTTTCCTGCTTGTCTATCATTTTTTTCTCATCCAACTTTCTTTTATCAGAAAGACAATCTCTCTAAGTAACACAATATATATGGTTAAATATGAATGACTTGAAGAAACAGTATCAAATATTTATGATATCAATTAGACCCAAGTCAAAATAACAAGCGAGGTATTAAAACTGACACTTCTTTGTCCAAAAGCAAGAACAAAGAGATTGAGAACGTGCTGGAAACCATAAAATTGATAAAATTATCACTCAGATACAAATGCATATATATATATATATGTATATACACAATCAACATCTACATGTATACAATAACAAAAACATAACATGCACACAATACCAAACAAAAAACAACCAAACATTCTAGTAAAACAACACACACACACACACACATATATATATATATATATATATATATATATATATATATATATATATATATATATATATTGATTGACTCTTCTTTATATATAAACTAATTGCTATTTCAGCTGAATTTGGTTTTAAACAAAGGATGAAAATAACATGAAAAATATATGTCTGGAAAACTACTCTGGGCGTGGAGGTGTCTGAGTTCTAACATTTATAGGCATAGAGAAAGGAATCATTGAACCGGGTTCAATCTCCAGCCAGTGCAGTTTTCATTTATTTCTTACTCCTCCCTCTTGGAAAGTCCCGAATCCACTTTTACCCTCAGCTATCTTTCAGGTATATTTGTTTAAAAAAAAAAGAATGAAAATGATGTCTATCAGAAAAAGGAAATTGGTAAACTAAAATTAGTAAACTAGATTTAAACACCAACAGGAACAGTTTGGGAGTTGGAGACCGTGTTGTGATGGTTAAAGTCGTGGGATTCGTCGACCCGACTTCAAAACCTGTACGAAGATACAGTTCACATAGCGCTAATATCCTTGGGAAAGGTATGAATCCAACTACTCTCCCTCCAGCTATGGGTAAATAGTAGGGCAGCCTAGGCTCTTTAACCTTTTTAGGCAAACAGTCTAGAAGAAAGAAAACTCTGAATTTAAACCTATTAAACTCCGCTTGGGGTGGTCACTACTAGAACAGGCACAGTCCTAATTAGTGATCTATTTTTCACTAATAGTTTGCACACATCATACTTAGGAAAGATGAGAATACTCTCTTCATGGCAATATATCCGGAATATTCCAATGCAGAAGGAATGTATCCAAATCTCTCTATATATAATAATAATAATAATAATAATAACAATAACAACAACAACAATAATAATAATAATAGGCACGACTGGGTGGGAAAGGTGATCCACTGGAAATTGTGCAAGAAACTAAATTTTGACCATGCAACCAAATGGTTTATGCACAAACTGGAATCTGTTGTAGAGAATGAGATAGGTAAATTTCTATTGAACTTTGAAGAATAGACAGATCACCTTTTCGCAGCCAGAATACCAGATCGAGAATTAATTAATAAGAAAAAGACAACTTGTCAAATTGTAAATTTTGCCTTCTAGGTGGGGGGGATCACAAGGGTGAAAATGAAAGAAAATGAAAAGATGGACAAATACTTGGACCCTGCCAGAGAACTAAAAAAATATGAAATATGAGGGTGAAGGTAATACTAATTGTAGTTAGTCCCTAAGGGTTTATTGGTTGTTTTGTTTTATGGAATATCAACCATTTTTGGGTTATTTAATGCCAAATTAAGTCATTTTTGATAAACAAAAAATCAGTTTGCTTACTGTATCTGCTTAAGTGATCATCTGATTAAGGAAAACAGGCACATCGCTGCTTAACGTCAGTGATCTAGCTAAAGGTTTGGATAAATACTGGAGGAATTAGAAATCAGAGTAAGAATTAATACCATCCAGACAACATCATTATTAAGATCGGCTAGAATACTCAAAAGAGTATTTTCACTCCACTTGTAATGGGTGATATAATGATAATACTGGACAGCTTTCACCTCAGATGCCTACGCCGCATTCTACGCATCCGCTGGCAGGACAAAGTGCCTAACACAGAAGTGCTAGAACGAGCAAACATTAACAGCATGGCCGCCATCACCTGTGAGAGACGCCTGCGCTGGCTTGGCCATGTCAGTAGGATGAACAAAGGCCGCATCCCAAAAGAGCTACTGTACGGTGAACTAGTGGAGGGCACCCGGCCGGCAGGGAGACCACGCCTACGCTTCAAAGATGTCTGCAAGAGAGACCTGAAGACATGCCGCATCGACATAGACACGTGGGAGGCTTGTGCAGAAGACCGTGCAACCTGGCGCCTCCTCGTCAGGCAGGGAACAAAAAGAAGTGAAGTAGAGTGGAGGAGAGCTGCCACAGGAAAAAGAGCTAAAAGAAAGGAGAAACAGCAGCACCCCCAACACCTACAGGAAGCATCACCTTTTGTTTGCACCATTGCACCAGAGACTGCCATTCGAGGATCGGTCTGTTCAGCCACTCACGTGGCTGTAAGTGAGTGAAAAACAAAACAAAAAAAACAACAAAATAGAAAAAAAAAACAAAACAGAATAAAACAACAAAACAAAAACCAACAAAACAAAAAGACAACAAAAAAAAACACAAATAAACAATAAACAAAAAACTACGCCATCGTCTAAAATAGACGGAAGGTTGCCAACAAATGATAATAAGAATATAACTACCACAGAAACTGTACAAAACAGACACAATTAGGTGAGAAAGCTGATTCATAAGAAATAGTGCAATTCTTGACCATGCCAACAAATTGTATATACACAGGCATGAATCGTCTTTTTCCTGCACTGTTCTTTCAACTAATATCTTGGCGGGAAAGGTCTTGTGGGGATTAAAATAAAATTAAGATAAACTCCCATGACCCTTCACTGAAAGAACCCTCCGAGAATGTGCGGGAAAACGGACCCACCTCCGACCCCCAAGAAAATCTCTCGGCCCTTCGAGTTTAGGTCTTAATCGTGTCTAGACACTTCTAGTGGCTAGGGAGAGGCTATGACCGGCGAATAAAGCCTAAATCATAGAACCACCTTCTGTGTGTCTATTTCTTTTCGTTCCTTAAATTCCTTCTTTTCAGCGCGACCACCAAAAACGATGGGATTAAAAGCGAACCCTAGGAATACGCACTAAAAATAACAAGCTACCTTAAAACCTAAAACATTAAACCTCCTGTAACCCCACAGTCATGAGAGAGAGAGAGAGAGAGAGAGAGAGAGAGAGAGAGAGAGAGAGAGAGAGAGAGAGAGGATATTTGCACTAGCCATTCTGCTTTGACCATATGAAATGCACGCGCTGAGTAGAATGATTTGTACAAGTTCTTCTATTCGGGCAGTATCAAAAGCTGTTTGAGGGGATTGTCAAAGTTAAGTGACAGAATGCATTCACTGCTTTATTCTAGATAGCTTTGAAGATTTACAAACAGATTTGTATTTCTTATGCAAATCTTCTCCCCGTGATTCCTTGTTGGCTAGATAAGGCAGACAAAGTTTGCTTTTCATAATTTAACTGGCTCAGTGTGAAAAGATACAGAGAGAAAATAGATGAAACAATCTGAAAAGAGATTAATACGAACCAAGAGAAGATAAATTCAAGTTTTATAATAGGTTTACGATTTTTGTTCTGCTGAAAAGGATATGAAACAGTATCTCGGCAAAGAATCGTGCAGTATCACCATTTTGACCTTTGATCTAATTCGTCTTTGATAGACCCACATTTTACGTATAACTACCAAATATTGAAAAGCAGAAGTGTTTAAAATCAGATGATCGGAAATAGAGGTAGATACGGAAGCAAAAAGAATTTGTGTCTTCCTCCTCCTACTACTCATTGGTGTTGTTATTGTAAGGCTTATATCGTCCCGGTGTGTTCTAATCTGTTAGAACCACTTAAGCCAGACAGGACGAAGGAAGAAACCAAACAAAAGTGCAGACCATCAGATCTATGAGGTCAAGATATTAAGCACGATACCAACAATCAAGATGAATATGGATTTTCAGGAATCACTTCAGTCTGAGACGTCTGAACTTACAAAACCAGACTTTGCTTGTCTGCAAGTGTCTATTTATTGTTTAATTCTTCTTTTTTGTTGTTGTCTTAAGTCAATGATGACTCAGTGTTTTCACTTCTTGTAAAAACAGATTTTACAGGTTGTGAGAAATTAAGCTGGTGCTAGACAACCCCATTTCCAACAAATACTCTTAAAATATAAATTATACAGTATGTTTAAATCACAATTTTAATTTTTTCTTGTTATTTGTAGTTTACTAATTCATTAAGATGTAAAATAATATATTAATTTTTATAATATGACAATAATATGAAATGCAGTATATTATATGAAGGATTATTTTCTTGAATTTGTTACTTAATCTTTTGTATATACTTATAGGGCTAAGTTATGTTCGTTGGTACTGGTATCTTGTCCCCAATAAAAGCTGGTTCTTTGTTCTTCTGGGCTGGTACGCTGAAATGTAAATTAGGAACGAAAAGGCACGAAAGAGGGAAGAGACAAAGGCAATAGGTCGTTTTATGACTCAGGCTTTATTGAACGGGGCATTGTCGGCCGTGGCGGGGGGATAACCTTTGGCCAGGAAACGACCTACACTCAGTTATGGCCGAGGTATTATTTTGGGGGTAAGGAGTCAGTCCCTTTTGTCAGACATGTGCAAAGGAGTTCTTCTGGTCAAGGCCCCGTGGAAGGCTGTTGTTTTTTAAAATTTTTATTTAAATTTTATTTTCGTATTTTTTAAATCCCCACATACTCGAGTAATGAACGACATCCTGTAATGAACGATTCAATTTTTTTCCCCAAAAAGATTTTTCATCACATATTGCGTGTAACGAACGACCTCTAGCTTTTGTTTATGCTAGTCTACAAAATATTTCTTCAACATACAATAACATAAAGAGAAAACATTCAAACATTTATTTTTACTTTCAATACTACTGTAATACAATCAAAATCAATGCAATAACGTAAATAAACAATGAAGTCTAGATCTTGATGTAGCCTACTGTGTTTACTTAAATATTCCAAACGTACTAAAACCCCACCATTGACAGTATTGGGGAGGCATTAATTTTTTTTATCTTAAGTGCTAGCCTTTAAATTTTACCTAAAAAGGTATTTTCATCATATATTGAATGTAATGAACTACCTCTAACTTTTGGTTATGCTAGTCCAAAAAAATATATCTTCAACATACAAAGAAAACATTAAAACGCATAATGTTAAACTACTGTAATAAAATAAAAACCAATGCAATACGGTTTTGTTGGGAACTTAAAAAAAAAATTAATTACAAAATTTGTGGGTTCTGTGTTTTCTGGGTCACCCTGTAATATCATGTTACTCAACTAAGAAATAACCCTTTATTCTATAAACACTACAACTAGTTTTAAGTATTAAGATATAGCATTGATATGACAAATTATGAAGTTATACGAAGATATAAAATGGTTTCTCAGTACAAATCTGTAGCATAAGGCTTCTGAAATTAAAATAAGAAGCATCCGATATTTGTTTAAGTGAAGAGGATTCTTTTGAATAAAAATAATCAGACAATTTGTAACATTTAAGAAATAAGCTGAGTGGATTAGGCAGCATCGTTTTGTCGATATTTTTGTTTTAATAACAGAGAAATTATGTCCATTAAGTCCTTTATTCGGTTTTTGTTGAACATGAATAAAATATATTAAAACAAAATCAAAAGTGTGTAAGAACACTCCAAAGTTTATAAATATATTAATTCAAGCACTTTAAACTGACATTGGTCATTGTCATGAATACTTGAAAATTCTCTTAATGTTACTCTTGGCATTTATAGGATTTAAAACTTTTTTATGTGATATTTCTCGGAGTTTTTGAGATGAGGCTTGATAATTAATATTATTCGAAACTATTTTCCTCATCTTCATTATTACAACGTTTCGGCCGATGTGCGCTCCAGCCTTCTTCAGGTATTTCTTGTCGGACTCTGGAACCATCTCGGACTCGGGAACCTTCTTTTAGAACTCGGTTCCCGAGTCCGACAAGAAATACCTGAAGAAGGCCGGAGGGCACATCGGCCGAAACTTTGTACAGATAACAAGGAAGATGAAGACAATAGTCCGAATAATACAAATAATTCTAATTTTTATGTGCATACTATATTACCGGTTTAGTTCAGTCGGTAGAGCATCATAAGGTTCCTGGTCTGATACTAACCCTCGTCAAATCAGCGTATGGGTAACACAATTTGGAGGTAAAATGGGAATCTGATGGTAACTGTGGCGTTTCATCTAAGACAAAAAAATAATCTCACTTGTCTAGCACTTGTGAAAAGTGTGCACAATCCGTTGCTGTCACACTGATATTGACGGTAGGGCACTCCGTCGAATTTACTTACTACTATATTGCATGTCCATGGTATTATTTCCCTCTTTGTGAATTAAAAAAAAACATTTTAGCGATAAATAGATCACTTGGTCCTAGATTATTAATTTTGGTTTGTGTAGCAAATGACAATTTTGGAGTTTAACTCTTCATTTATTTTTGACAATGACAAATATCACTTGCAGGTAATCAATATCTCCATGAATTTTAAACAGTTTTAACCTTTTGATTTGGCATGAAGACAACTCATTCTCCAACTGGAAAAATTTAATAGAAATATACATAACCTGTATATTATTATTACCAAAACACGTGAAAAAAAGTTATTGCATATTCATTTGATTTTATGTATTAAAGACATTTTTAGATGACTGCTCCTAAATCCAAATATATTTTATTGTGGGTTATTTTGGCTTGATAAAAATTACTAACAAGAATTTTTAGTCTTTTTTATAAGAATTAGTTTTGCAAAGAATTTTAGAATCGTAATTGTTCCTAAGTAGTATATCTTAACCAAAACAGATTTAAGAAAAAATCGTATTCTAAAAATAGATCAGGCATGACTGACCGACTCCAATCCCAAGTTCAAAAGTCTTTAAGCTTAACGAAAATTTGGCGTGAAGGGTGTAAAGTTTTTAAGTGCCATTCCTTGGCCAGTTGAAAAGGGCTTAAAGAAAGTCCTATGTTACAGAATCCTTTGGTAAGCGTATAAGTCCTATCCTGCGTATTGGTAAAGGTCCAGTGATTTAATCCTATGTCTGTCGTCCAAGAATGCCACAGTAATTATGACCAGTAGGGTCGGTTAAGTATTGTATCAGTCTCAGAGTACTGCCAGTGATTGGCCAAGGAATAGATCACATGATCTAGCCTAGTCTATAAGTAGGAGCGGGGATCTATCACACACCTTATATATTGAAAAAATCTCAACAAAGGGAAATAATGATAGGGAACCAGAGAAGAGGAAAGAAAACGGTTAAAGAGAATATTAAAAAAAAAGAGTTTAGAAAAGATCACGTGGACAAGACGAGAAAATGTTAGTTGTAGAGAGACCAGCGCTAAGAGCACACACACAAAAGAGATTTGTCTAAGAAACTTCTGACAATAACTGAATTTATCCTCGAAGAACCTTGGAATCATCAAAGTGAGCTTTTCTTTCTACAACCAAATTTTACAGTCAAAACATGAACAACCACACAGTACATCATTTGTTATCTCATTAACGCAAATAATAATATAAATAAAAGACAATTTTGTTGCGACTCAAATTTCTATGTTTGTAACTTTTACGGTTTGTTTTATTGAAACTTCATTTCACCCTTAAAGTTTTACTATCACACAAGAAAACTCCTTCACTAATTTCCTTTGTGGACTCGGTAACCCACAAATAACCTTCGCGCGACCCTGCAACAGTATTATTGACAAAAAGCTAATGGATATTACTGTGGGTCAAGGCTAACTCAAACCTCTATAGGGTCGTAAAAAGAATTTGATTTAGGCCTTCACTCCGATCATTGCAAACAGTATTGATTATTGTCAATGCTTGAGTGTTTGCACACCTACTGTAAATAAATAAATAAAAAAACAATAAAAAAAAACAAACAATAAAAAAACAAAGCTTTTATTGGGAACACTCTTATTTTTATGGGAACACTAACTGACATAAATTTAAGAAAAAATAAGGTAAAAAAATATCCATCGCTCTAGGGGTCCCTCTAATGGCCATGGAATACGAAGCAGATGCTTATATTACAAATAGCTTAGGCCAGCTATGGTTTCAATATTGTGTTGTATGCAATGTGTTACTGGATTGAATTTTGGTCATATAGATGGCAAGTTAATGTATCTAATATAAGATTCTACTTTGACTCCCACACTGTCGGCTGGGGTATTAGAATGCACTGACTGCACCTCTGCAGAGAGGTAACTCCCCCAATGGGGCCACCTGTTGGGTGTGGTGGTGACCTGTGATGTTTAAGGATAGAACCCAGGTGGTTGAGTATTCCATGACTTGCAATACTCCACCTTGTCCCTTTCTTAGGCTAGACGGTCGGTCGGAGAGGCCCCTTCCGATCAATTGTCTGGTCACATCAAGACCTAGCACCTATATGATTGCCCCAACCCTATTGCCCTTATGGGAAGCCCCAACCCTTTTTATCATATTGATGCTAGAAGGCGGTGGCTGAAGGTCTACATGTCCTGGGAATGACGTTAAACTATCTGATGGTGAGGTTCCAGTTTTGGAGGTTTTGGGAATGTGGAGCACTTGCTCCCTGGTCCACTCTAACCCGGAGTGGTAGTATATGTTAGGATCCCATCTATGGGTTAAATAGAAAAATGTATTTATAAAAAATTGTGTATCCATTAAGAATTAATTTATTTCAAACTTTATTGGCATTAAATGACTCACTGACGTTGATATGCCGTAAAACAAAACAAACCAAACCTCTTTGGCCCTTATTTAAGCTAGATGGGCGGTTTGAAAGGCCCCCTCCGATCAATCGGCTGGCCACGTCCAGCCCTAGCACCTATATGATTGTCCCAACCCTACTGCCCTTGTGGCACCCCCTTTTAATTATATATGGGCGAGAAGGCGGTGGCTGAGTGTCAGTGTCTAGGATCTGATGTTAAACTTGCTCTAGTCGTGAAGTTCCAGTTTTGGAAATCTGGGGAATGTGGAGTATCCCTTCATCAACTTTACTCCCAGATCAACTTAGGCCTGGAGGGGTAGTACCTGTTAGGGCCCTACCTATTGGTTAAATAGAAACAAAAAAAGTATAAAAAATTGAATACCTATCAAGAAAGAATGAAACAAAACTTCATCGGCATAAAATAACCCAAGGGTTAACGTAAAAACGTAAAAAATACTGATCTGAACCTAAAATTAATAGATTCCTTCATACAAAATGGCAACAACACTGGAATGACATCTACAAGAAACTCTTCTTAATCAAACCCAACTTGGAAGGCTGGAGACCAACTTTAAGGATGTCTACAAACAACAAGTCATTGTGTCTCGATTACACATTGGTCATACAAGACTAACGCACTTCAATATACTCAAACAAGAACAACAACCACAATGTGGAACATGTCAAACACCTTTGACAGTTAAACACATTCATGGAATGCAGGTTTTTTGCTCACATCAGAAACCGTTATTTTAAAGCAAACAATATGAAAGAACTGTTTGAAAACGTCAATATGGAGGATATTCTCTCTTTTTTGAGGGAAATAAAATTCTACCATAGAATATAGACATGAAACAACCCAATACCATACAACATAATCCCCAATAATGCTAACACATTGTTAAAACCAATTGCTAAAAAGTATAAATATAAATACACGATATGTATCACTTCCTAGCCGTTAGGCATGACATAACCCCAGACGGGTTGATATGCCGTTAAAATCAATAAACAAACAAATGTAAAATCCAACCAATAAACCAACTAATATAAAATGTTTACTTTTGTTCGGTTTAGCGAAGTCGGTAGGGCACTCGTCTAAGAACCTAGAATGTTCCGGGATCGATACCGACCCTCGCCAAATCAGCGCATGAGTAACACAGTTGGATATGAGCGGTAAAGTGGAGAACTGGTGATAGGTGTGGCGCTCCACTTCAGACGCAAAAACAATCTCCCTGGCCTAGCGAAAAGGGGATAGACTCTTTCGCTGTCCGGCTGACACTGACAATTGGTCATTTCGTCAACTTAACTTTTTATTTACTTTTGTTATTTCGTTATGAATCACAAGGTTCTTGGTTCGATACCAGCCTTCGCCAACTCAGCGTATGAGTAACACATGGATATGTGCGGTAAAGTGAGGAGCTGATGATTGGTGTGACGCTCCATCTCAGATGCTAAAATAATCTCCTTGGTCTAACGCTATTTAAAAGGGGATAGACTCCCTCGCTGTCTGGTTGACCCCGACTACTATGTAGGATGAATTTTTAAATGATTTCTTGGAATCAACATATATACTCGGCATAGGAACAGGGACAAAGAAAAAGAACGAAGGTAGATCTTTTCCTCGGCAGGCAATGATTTTCGTCTGTCCATGGATATCTTCAGATGGACAGATCTCTGGTGTCATTGATGTTGTAGGGATTACATACTTTACTTGCCACGGTCCTCTTATTTGGCGCTAGGGGACACGAAAGGTAATTACTTCCTGTGTATGCCAATACTCGCTAGGTGGCGTGATCAGCAGCATATAAAAGAGGACGTGCCAAAAGTCAAACTCTCTCTCCCTCCAATTTCCATTTTTCTATTTTATTTTTCTTCCTCTGTTCATCTGTCTCTCTCAGATTCTCAGTCGCCAATTTCCATCTATTTTCTTGTTCTTATCTTGTTTTTCTCTCTCTCCCTCTCTCCAAGCAAGTCGCACATCATGTCCACCATCATAAAGGGATGCTTTTCCCAACAACCTCTTGTCGCATAGTACACGATTACAGACGTAACATGTAAGTTATTACAATTTCGTTCTCTACAAATCATGGACTGAACACGTTCTCTACTAAAGACTTTTTCTTTCACGTGACTCTATATAAGCTTTTCTTATTACACATTATACTGTTTGTATTTCATTCTCTTTAAGTTTGCTCTAGCAATAAAATTGTTCTTGTTTATTCGGCAAAACTTCTTGTAATACACACACACACATATATATATATATATATATAGTCTGTGTACAGACTGGATCTCTTTGGTGATCGTAAAATATATAAACAAATGTGTGTATTTAATAATTTAAACACCACCACTTTACGGAAGCTCTCAAATGGTCGAGAGTTAAACGAATCGGGCGGACGAAAAGTCAGTCGGGTTTCACTCCTGGTCTTTGTTGGGTCTAGCCACACTGAAGAGACGTGAGACGGTGTCTGTGGATGATTATATATATATATATATATATATATATTTATTTACTAAGCTTAGCTTAGATGTGTCATAAGGCCAGATGTATGGGGCACCCAATGAGAATCGAATTCATTAACAATGGCCTGCAAATCTAGCTTGTTAACCATTACACCAGTCGAGGTGCACATATACGAGGTGTGTCTGAAAAGTAATGAGACTTGTCACAAACAATTTATTCAAATTCAAACAACAAACTAAATGTTTCTTCCCAAATTAGCCCCCTCTTGAATCTAATGCATTTTCTTACGCTTCTCTGCCCAGCTGGAAGATTCTTCTGGTATGTCTCTCAGCTCCGTCGTTACGGACCTATTGATGGCCTCAAACGGGTCCCTTGGTGAGCCCCTTTAGACTGGGAAGTGCGCGGGAAGGGACAATAGTTGTGGCAGTACAAATCGTGATTTTTTTTTATTTTACGCAATGATGGGGATATTTAATTTTAAATATCTTATTCGTTTCATCTTAGTAAAACAAATTTCTAATCTAAATATTAAAATTTTAAATTTTCTAACCAATCTCTGGACCAAATGTTGCGAAAACTAGGATTTATTAGTGGATTTTAAATGAAGATCTTTGATGCTTTTTCCTCAAGTAATTGCGCAAGTAAGAGATTAGATTTTGGTATCAGTATTTACTATAGCAACATACAGATTTCACTGTTTGAGAGAATTTGATATTTTTTTAAAAAGTGAAAAATCAACCTACCCTAATGTACATGTAAACTCTGACTTTAAAACACCTTATTTCGCAACATACTGCTAATATGTGCCTTCTGTTGCATCGAATAAGGTTTTAGTTTTACTATACCCTCCGTCCATATATATATCGGAGTCAACATGACCTGTTCTCCACAAAGGAGGACAAAGACATTTGATAGTGACAATATTAACCTTTAAAAAAAAGGTAAAACAAAAAATACCTTTTCTTAGGGGTGGGTATTCTTTAACTGTAGTTGTCGTAGGAAATGGGGTTGCTATCGGCATTCGCCTGCCAACTGTTACACCAAGTGGCTGTTTGCTAACCTAATTTATTTTACCTGTATATTTCTTCCATTCCCTTACCCTGTGTTCAACATTGGAAGGTAAATGACATTGCCGTCATAACCACAACCACTACTAGTAATATTTTAATAAAGGTGATAATTTACCCAACCCGTTCGCCACGGGGAGGATGTGACACAAGGTCGCAAGTTTGGGACATCCTGCGAGGATCGATTTCGCTATTCAGGAGTAACAAAAGGTATATAGTGACTATTGTTGGGGACCAGTCTCCCAAAGTGGGTTTGATTAGGAAGAGTTTATTGTGAATGTTGTTATTCCAGCGTTATTGCCATTTTGTAGGAAGGAATCTATTAATTCTAGGTTTCAAGTGATAATTAGTGTATTTTGCCGTTCCAGTGGACGAAAAACGAAAATAACTGGATCTTGTCAGATGTCTGAAAAAGAAAGTGGAGCATGAGAGTGACGGCGATACCAATTGTAGTTTGTTGGCTTAGAACGGTCCCCATTGTCACGGAAAGAGACTAGGTTATCTGGAGATCAGAAAAAGAATTGAGACTACAGCACTATTAAAATCAGCTAGATTACTTAGAGAAGTCCTGGAGACCTACCTACTCGCTAAGATTTTGAAGGAAAACCACCAGACAGAGCTGGTGTAAAAAATGCAATATTATTAATAATAATAATTCTCTGGGACTTTGAGATAAAAACAGATCACCTTATCCCAACAAGAAGACCAGACATAGTGTTGATTAACAAAAAATAAAGAACTTGTCAACTGTTGGATTTTGCAGTTCCAGCAGATCACAGGGTGAAGCTGAAGGAAAACGAAAAAATGGACAAATACCTGGACTTTGCCAGAGAACTGAAAAAGTTATGGAATATGAAAGTCAAAGTGATACCAATTTTAGTTGGTGCACTTGGAACGGTCCTAAAAAGATTGGAAAAAAGTTTGGAAAATCTGGAAATCAGAGGGAGAATCGAGACCATCCAGAATACTGCACTGCTACAATCTACCAGTATACTCAGAAGAGTCCTGGAGGCCTGAGGAGACTTGTTGCCACTCAGACTCTAGTGAAAGGCCATCACCTGACGCTGATGTGAAAAACTCAAAAGGAGTGAATAATAATAATAATAATAATAATAATAATAATAATAATAATAAGGTAGAAGTGGGGATATACTGTTCATTCAAAGTGTTTGGCTATGTATGCACTTCTAGGTAACGGCACAAATACCGGCCGCTCGGGTTCTAAACTTTATCTATTACTTAAATTCCTGTTCATAGATATTTTTGGTACGTGTATGCTTAGGCGAGGCACATGTGATAATGTCTTCTTATCAAATTATAAGCGCAGTGTGAGAAAAAGATCCCGACATGAGCTGCCTAATTAAGCTAATTCTAATCATTTTTTAAAGCAAGAGCAGCATATTATCATAACGTACTGACTTTGACTGTCTCTCAATAACGCCAGTATCAACTCGGTCCATTTGCATTTGAGCTGCTTTTCTATGAGACACAGAGATGAAAAATTGCATATTTAGAGAGAGAGAGAGAGAGAGAGAGAGAGAGAGAGAGAGAGAGAGAGAGAGAGAGAGAGAGAGAGAGAGTTATTAAGCGGCGGCAGGCAGCACTAATTTGACGTGTTTTCTTTTTCAGTTGCTATTTTCCCAATGAGGATAAAAAGGCAAACGGAGAATCTTTCGTCCCCCCCCCCCAAAAAAAAGTCTCTGAATCACATAATGTACTTTTCAAATGCTTCAATTTTTATCATTCAAAGTGGAGAACAAAAAAACTGAATTGGAGCATCCTGGGAAAAATTTGATTTCCATATTTGTCTGTTGGTTTATTGTGGTCGAACAAAATTTAAACAAGAAAGAAAGAAACGTCATAATACCTCGTAAAACAGTGAAAATATAATGTCTTCTTTATCTTTCTTTGGTTTGGTTTGTATTACGGCATATCAACCTCAGTGGGTCATTTAATGCCGAAATTATTTTTAGATAAATTCATTTTTAATGGATACTCAGTTTTATTCATTTCCTATTTTACTATTTAACCCATAGATGGGACCCTAACAGGTACTACTACTCCGAGTCAAAGTGGACCAGGGAGCAATAGAAATTAAGCGATGCTCCACATTCCCCAGACCTCAAGAAGTGGAACTTCACCATCAATTAGAGTTTAACATCATTCCTAGGAGATGAAGAACTGCAGCCATAGCCTTCGAGCACCCATATGATAAAAAGGATTGTGGCTTGTCATAAGGGCAATAGGTTGGGACAATCGTATAGGTGCTAGGGCTTGACGTGACTGTTGCAGACTGACTGTTTGTTTTGCGCGGGAAGTCGAAAAGGCAAAGGAAAATTGAACAGGGAAAAACAATAGATAGGCGAGACAGAAATCTTAGTATAACAAAAGAGGTGTGACAAAGGACTCATCTGGACAAACGCGAATTTGAACAAAGAGAAAGGACTTCCGGTCAAGGAACAAAAGAATGTGTGGGCGGTCGTCGGTACTTAAGCAGACCCGGAGAGACCCGAAGAGACGGCGCAGAGAGCACAAGGTGTCTGACCGTCGATACGGTCGGGCGCTGCTAGCGAGCAGTGAGGCTCGCCCACCACCTTCCACCACACATAAGTAGTCGTAGTGTCATTTCCATGCCCGCCACTCACCGAAGAAAATAAAGAAGAATCATCTTTTGTATACGCGTATCTGTTGTTATTGAAGTTTAATAGCTGACTACTAGCATACATGGCTAGTGGGTTAGTGACGATATCTGCTACTAACATACACGAATTTAGCGGCGTGAATTCGAGGCCAGTATGCAACAGTGACCAGCCGATTGATCGGAGGTGGGGGCCTCTCCGACCGACCGCCCGTCTAGACAAGTAAGGACTAAAGTGGAGTGTTGCATTTAATTGGTAATTCGAAAGTTGGCACCAGTGCGTCTTATATGGTGGGAATCAAAGATAATGCGCATTAAGGAAATTTAATTTGTAAGAATTTGAAATTCTTTGATGAATTTTATAATAAGTACGAATTGATATCTTCCTCTCTATTTTTATGATCCCTTAGTTTCGGCCGATACACTCTTCGGCTTTCCTAACGTTGTTTTACCTGTCGTTGCCGGCTGAAGGAACCTTCCGGAGCGTACTTTGATATTGGCGTACACATATGATGCTATTTTAAGGTGATTCCAACAAAACATAGCGAAAGAACATTATTTACTAAGTAGGTAAAAATGGACAGGTTGTTATTTCCATTACGCACACTTGTTCGTTCATGTTTCGTTTCGTCGTTCCTACTTAGTTTAGACTAATGGTTATCGTCGTTGGAAATGGAACTGACAATATTGATATTCTGGACAAGGCTGTTTGCATTTCACTTTGCAATAATGTCCTTCGGAAAAACATAAATCCATCAATTCTCTCCACAGCTATAGGTAAATTTGAGTACAGACTGGGTTCTTTGAACTTGGTTAAGCAACCAGTCTAGTAGAAAGAAAACTATTAATTTAAACCAGCTGAACTTCATTTAAGATTTCCCTTGTGTCACATCCTGTCCATGGTGGAGAGGTTGGGTAACAAATGAAAGTGATCCTAGTTTTCATTTAACGATGTCAAACTTTGGTTAAGAGTGTTGGAATTTTTGGATATATGTGCTCTAGTTCCCCGCCTAGACTTATAGACTAGGCGAGATGATGTGGTCTATTCCTTAGCCAATCATTGGCCATACTGCGTGGCTGATACATTACTTAAGCGCTGATTCTTTCTCAGTATACTTGCGACCATTGACGAAGGCACCTAGGATTCTCTACCCGAGATGATTCGTTATCGGAGTACACTTTACCAAGAATCTACTGGCAAAGAATGGCCCTTAAAAACTTAACAAGGAAGAAGGGGGAGGAGTTCTCAAAATAGTTTTGACTAACGAAAAGAGCTCATTTGGTTTGAATTCAGAGTTTTCCTTCTCCTAAACTGGTTGTCATACCAAGGTTAAAGAGCCCAGTCTGTCCATAGTTGGAGGGTAAATAGTTAGATTCTTACCTTTCCCCAGGGTAATTAGCGCTATGTGAAATGCAAACAGCCGCGTCCAGAATTTGAACTCATCTCGGCGTGTCCATTTCCTACGACGGTAACCATTACACCATACTCCTCCAACAACAATCGCCTTCTACAATGTATTCACAAACTTTTCAGTCAATTCACAATCGTCTGGAAAGAACCATCTGATACATCGACAATTGTCTAATTGACAGACGACAATTTTCAAGGGTCCATTTTCCCCCTCTTTCTACATAGTAACGGTATTTTCATGAGAGACTGAACTTGACAGACAACTTGACCAGTTGTCATCTTCAATGTATAACCAACCGTTAATAAATCGCTTGCACTATTTGAACACAGCTGTTCTGCTGCCGACATCGTCATCGTAAAACGATTCTTGCATCATCGAAAGTGTTTTCAGAGAAAGTTTCCCAAAGTTTAACACACAAAAAAAGCTTGTTCAGTGCATTCATTACGCTAATTTCACTAAGTGGATCAATCTATTTTCTTTTGTTTTCTCGGCCGAAAAATCTTACAACTATTGAAAAGAACTTAGGAAAGTAATAATCTTTTCTAACTTTACTCTGACCAACAAAACTTGCCCTGTCTGTTGGTGTTGTATACTGGATCATACAATATTCAATACATCCAAATACAGTTTGCACCAGACAGAGAGTACTCGCAACAGAGTGCTAAAACATCGAGGTAGACGGTTCGCGTAATGGTTCCGTATTCTTCACAGTCTCGGAATATTTGCCTCTCGTCCCACTTATGAGGATGTGACACAGGACAGTTTTATGTGTGCCCACCCACAAGCCGAAACTCAAGAGCGTTGATCCCATCAGCATTCACCCTGTACGGAGGCGCCTCATGCGCTGGGCAATAAATCCAGCCCTGCCTCTTTAAATCAAGGGGGCAGGTATTACCTGGGATCAACGCTGTTAATTTTACTTAGCTGCTCCATAGGCCGAAGCACTCTTAAGCAGGCTTAGTAATCACACAATAGTGTACAAATAGTTTGGGACCAGCTAATTTACTCGAAAGGTAAGCTAGGCTAGTCCACAACAGTTGCGGCAGTAGAACGCAGACTGCACCTCAGCAGAGGAGTAAAATTCATCTAATGGGCCGCCTGTTGGAGGTGGGTGGCGACCTGTGATGCTTAAGGACGGTATCCTGGTGGCTGAGCAGTTCATGTCATGCAACACTCCACTTTGGTTCTTACTTTGTCTAGGCCACCTCTGATCAATCGGCTTGTCACGCCAAGCTCTAGTACTTACATGATTGTCCCGACCGTATTGCCCTTATGAGTAACCCCTAATCCTTTTTATCATATGTGATAGAAGGCGGTGGCTGTGGGTCTTATTGTCCTGGGTATAATTTTAAACTGTATCTCGTAATTCTGGACCTCTGAAGGTGTTGATTACCCTTTATCACTATTACTCCCATTTTCACTCTAATTCGGATACGTAGTACCTGTTAGGGTCCCATCTATGGGTTATATAGACAAAAAATAAAACAAAATGTCTTATATAACATAAAACAACCCAAGGGTTGACATGCCGTAAAATTGAACCAACCAAGCAACTAAAATTTAGGCGACAATTTCATTGCTTATTTCATATTATTCAAAAAGTAGTAATGGCAAGCACTATTTGAGCACATTTTATATACACGCGTACATAGTTCAACACTGGGTTCATGGTAAGTTAGTTATATTTGTTTTAAGGCATGTCAACCCAATTCGGGTAATTTAATGCCGAACGAACTCAAATTGATATTACGTTGCTAACAATACCTGCTATTGTTTAAATGGTGACCAATCTAACTATTGAACTGGCTCATCGCTGCTTAACTTCGGTGATCAAGAGAAAGCCAGCACTTTCGACGTGATTTGGCTGTAAGCCTTTGGTTTATACTTATCGAATAAAAGAAGTAAAAATAATATTCACTGGAAGCTATATCTATTTTACTCTTACTATAAAAGTTTTACACACCACAATGCTAATAAACGTTGAAATAAGTCAATTTTCTCGATGTGACACTGGACCTAAACAAAAGTATATACCAACTATACAGAAAATGAGACCATTTATGAGAATTTGAGTATATATATATATATATATATATATCAGAAACTAATTGAATAAAAGACATTAGCTCTGAGGCTACCAATATAGCTGGTAAATTAAAACTAGACAACTGGATTAATAAAATCAAGAAAAAAAAAAAGAAAAACAAAAAATACACGTTCATCACAATGAAATAACTATAAGGAGAGTTTCTGGTGAAAGCAACAATGCAGACTTATCAATCCAAGAAAAAAGAAAAAAAGAAAAAAAAAAGAAAAAAAAAAAAAAAAGAAAAAGAAAAAAAAAAAAAAAAAGAAAATGGCCACATTGCCAAAGTCAAATTAGAAAAGAAAATTCGCAACGAACTAAGAAATAACCCGGAGGTAAACCAATGGAGAAACACGAATGTAACCATTGATTGCTTTAATAACGTAGATGATAAAGTTATGTTTAATACAGTTTCATATTAAGGACTTTTATTCTTCAATAACTAAGGAACTACTTTATAAATCACTTGGCCGAAGAATCTATAGACATTGAAAAACACAAACTTAAGATAATCAAACATTGCCAAAAATCGCTTTTATTCCTCAAGAACATCTGGATAAAAAGGGTTCTAATGTGACCTTTGATATTTCGATATTAGTGGGGCTGGCTTTTCTGGGAAGTTGTGGAGAATGGCGTGTGTGTTTCGCAAGTCAAATGATCAAATTTATCAGAAGGATGACTTCCTTCTCAGAAATGGTTAAAAAAATGTCTCAAAGAAAGAAATTTATAGAATATACCAGTTATCTTCAATTTCTCTCTCCATCAGACTAGTATCTCAAACTTGACTATATATGATAACTTCCTTCTCAGAAGAAGCACAAATGGCAAAAAATGGACAAAGGAAAAAAAAAATTGAAACATTGTTCATAGCAAATACGTAATGTCACTAGAAGTTTTGGCGGTTAATAGTCAATAGACACATTCGGGCCAGTGCCACGAGCAGTCGATCAGAAATTATCTCTGAGAATTATTGACTTTATAGAAGATACCAGTTATCTTCAATTTTTCTCTCCATCAGACTAGTCTCTCAAACTTATATATATATATATAATATATATATATATATATATATATATATATATATAGGAAGGACGTTTATATCATTAGTCATCGTTTTGTTTAATTAACCGCTAGAACTGACCTAAGGTTTATTCATTTATATGCTGTGTTAGTCCTAGAACAAATGCTGTACTAACTTTCTCATATATATATATATATACATACACATTTGTGAGTTTGTATGTGAGTATGTGTCATTAAATTAATTAGTTTATATGAGCTGTTGTTTTGTCGCGACTTATCTTTAACACCCATTAAGAATGCCTGTTATATCTTGTCCACATGAACATATCTTGCTTCATGCAGATAACTAATTTTCATATTAATCTTTAAAAAATAATTTGTATCAAATAACCACGTTTCGTTTCTCTAATCTGGTCTTTTGTGTGTTTTCATAAACAAGCGATATTTTGTTGATAGTTCTTTTAATAATCAACTTGCTAATTTAGTTATTCAAATAAAGTTATTTTAAGTGCAACATGGATACACTCGTTCATCGCTGGCAAAAAGAAAAAGCCAGTCGTAATCAATACGACTGGCTTTTTATCTTTTTTTCTGTGTGGAAAGATATAGTTTTGTAACTGATAACTTGTTCTGTCCAATGTTATTAATATATCTGTATTCGTCATAATTTCTACGGAATAGGAAGCATTACTTTTTGATAGATTACATTATGAGCACACCAATGGTGGTACCTATGTGGGGAAAACATTGTTTTGTTGCTGAAAACTAGCTCTGTATCCAATGGTTTTATTGTGCTTACTCTATCTGTTGTAGATTCCGGGGAAACAAATAGGAAGTATTAATTCCGGGTAGACTGTATTATGAGTACACGAATGGTATTTGAGAAAACTTTATTTTATAGCTGAAAACTTACTCTATACAATAGTTTTAACGTTCTCTCTGTTTCTGTTGTAGTTTCTGTGGAAACGAATAGGAAGGATTACTTTAGCATCGACTGTCTTATGAGCCCACCGATAGTGGTAATTATGTGGAAAAACGGTTTTGTAGCTGAAAGTTTCCTTTATCCAATGATGTTAATGTTCTCCCTGTTTTTTGTTATAGAAATTAATAGGAGGATTTTAGTAGCGATAACGTAGAGAGAGAAAGAGAGAGAGTGTGTGTGTGTGTGTGTGTATGTGTGTGTGTGTATGTGTGTGTGTGTATGTGTGTTGTCTGTGTACGCGAGTACACAGACAATGAAGTTCTCTGAGAAAGGAATTAGTTCGGCACACATTAATCTTTTATGAAAACTCGAAACCAGAATCCCCGAATTCTTTTCTCGTCACCAAGAGTGAGAGAGAAATATACAGAGACAAAAGACAAAGAAACAATGAAATAACATAAAAACATGAAAAAACAATGACAACGTATTAATGAAAAGCAGCAAGATTAAAATAGTGACTGAAAATCGAAGGAAGGAAAAATAATGATAATATTTTAAGAAAAATGACAGTAATTCCATTAACCGTTCATCTAAGGTTTCCGATAATAATGTCCTCGTCCTATTAAGACACGGAATCTTTACTGGAGTATCAAGAAAATAGCCGGATCTTCTACAACGCTCTCCGACCATAATATTAAAAGATGCTAATTTCCACAACGAGGGTGGAGTAGTTAGGGGATTGGGGGAAGGAATTTCCTTCCTTCGCTCTCTCTCTTCTCATTTAAATGTATTCAATATTAGATTCATTATCATGTTTCTTTTTCTACTATTATCCATTCAAGGTATCTATTTGCAGGAGTGATTCCGTTCTTAATGTGTCTTATTGTTATCTTCGAAGTTTCGATATTTAGAAATCAAAATATATAAACAGATAATCCTAATTGTCGCCCGATAGTTCTTATCGTCATTTATTAGATAAACAGTGCGTCCTAACCTATGCCCCAGTAAAAGAATCTGTCAGGCAGTAATAAGCAAAATTATCAGCTTTAACTTTGTGATACATAAAAACAGTTGCAAATAGGTACACACAGCCGAAAGTTTTCGGAAAGGTTACCAAGTGGTAATTAGGGTAACGAAAGTACTCCAAAAATCCAGGCCACTGTCGTAACAGGTACCTAATATTTACTACCGAAAGTACTCCAAAAATCCAGGCCGAATTTTGCCAATAAAAACTACGGATTTGCTGGAGTTTACAGGAAGGTAGAACTTTAAAGGCTAAAAGTCAATTGACGAAAGTTCGTTTGTGCACAATAAGCTCAACGCACCTTTTCTGGTTGATTTTGGTAAATTAATTGTATTATTTAACCAACCAGTATGATTCCTGTTAAAACCAAAAGACTTTGAATCGGGCTAACTTGTACCAAACACTCTCAGATTCAACCATGAATCTGAGTCACCTGGAGTTCGTGACGTTCAAAACAGCTGGCTTGGACCGCTTACCGAACAAATAGCTTTTTATGTGCCGACCAAAATTCCACTTTTATAAGCAGACAACTTGGAGTTGACGACTTTTGCCATAATAACTTTAATCTCTCTCTCATTTGAAATTACTACTATTTTACTAGTACATCGGACACAGAATCAAAAAGAATTGCGCGGTAATTAAGTACACTGTACTAAGATAACAAATATGAAAAGACTGACTGCAATTAATAAATAAGTCTCAGAATGATTACAAAAGCTATTAGTGGTAATTAAGTACACAAGAGATATCGAGTGGTATTTAGGTACACTGGAAGAAAACTGTCGAGTGGTAATTAGTTCACACGTCTCAAAATGTTTACAAAAGCTGTAGGGGTAATTAGGTAAAATGGGTTCTGAATCAAAGGTTATTAAAGTATCAATGTACATCGAAATTCAGAATTCTAACAAAGGATGGTGGTTGGGTATACTAGAAATGGAAGCAAAAGCTGTCAGGCGGTAATTAGATACACTATACCCAGAATGTTTACAAAGGTTGTCTGATGGTAATTAGTTAGGTACACTAAGAATCAATTGTTATCGGGTGAGAATAAGCCACACCGAAAGTCAGAAACCTACTAAAATCTGTCAGGCGGTAATTAGGATGCATACAAGTCAGTTTTTGAAGCAGACTGTAAAATACTCTTTATCACTACCTTTCACATCATAAATTATCTCAACACGCGGTCAATATGATCTTGTTCGTTGTCAGCCGCCATTTTCATATTTCTTCAATAATGCTTGAAAAATCGGCAGTGGAAATATGATCCACGACAGCTGTTTGGCAGGGATCTTTTTTTTAAGGGGTTCACCATTTGGTGTTTTTCGGTGTTGGCTTTTTAAAAATTTTTCTTTCTTTCATTCATTTTTTTTTTTTTTTTTGCTTAGCAAGAAGCAATATATTTTCTCTTTGATTAATGGTACTCTATGTGCTTCGAATAAGAAATCAACTTATTTCGTTGCGTATGAGGTCTGTTTGTTCGAGCTGTTACGTCCGTCTGTTACATTACAGAGTCGACAGAATTTCTATCGGTAATTGTTCAACTGTAATTTAGATATTCAAAAAGAAATCATGACTAAAAGTTTGTGTATATACGTCATATTCAGATCAGATCACAGAGTACAATAGATTGTTCCAGTACCCAAAGAGTTTTCATTGTACATTTATAAAAGTTCTGATAGGAAACGGATTTTCAATCCTTAATACCATAACCAAGTGACTATTCATCATAAGAACAAATGAAATTATCTAATCGATAAGTCGCTGAAAAGTTCTTAGCGTAGCCATAATGAAAAAGACCGACAGTCGTAAACGTGATTTTTTTAGATGATTTTTTAAAGAATGCATGAAGTGTCATGGCTGGGTCGAAGGCTCAATTAGGAGCTAGCTTAACTGCTGAAAATTGCTTAATTGTCACCCTCTTGTGTGGCTTTTAAGCTAGTATGAAATCCTAATAAACAGGTACTACCAATCAGGGTTAGTATCATACTCAGAAGTTTAAATAAGGTAAAAATTCGAAAAAGTTAAACAAAAGAAAAAAAGAATCCAAAGGAACAATAACTGTACGTGATATATATATATATATATATATATATATATATTTACCAACTCCTCTGCACGAGCAGGATACGACACAAGGTCAATTTCTTAAGCGGAGTTCAACAGGTTTGAATTCAGAGTTTTCCTTCTCCTAGACTGGTTACCTACCCATGGTTAAAGAACCCAGTCTGCTATTTACCCATAGCTGGAGGGAGAGTAGGATTCATACCTTTCCTAAGGGTATTAGCACTAAGTGAAATGCAGAGAGGGAGGGGGATGATAAGAAAGAGAGTAATAAGAAACTAAAGAAGAAAATGTATTTTCGAAAAAAGGGGGTAAAGAAAGGGGGGTGATTTTATGGGACTTAATATAGATAATTTAATTCGGTCCCTTTAAGGGATAATCCAGTGATAATAGACCAATAAAAAGAGTACCATCAAAGTTTTAAAGGACATTGTAGGAGGAAGAGAAAATAACTTTGAATGTGTTTTTAAAATAAAGATCATTTTCGGGTTATATGGAAATTAGTTAAAGTTTTCCATTTCACCTTAAATGGGGAGGTGAACGGGAAGAAAACGAATAAAGATGGTGAAATTTAAAAATAAACTCGTGTCGCCGTGTCCATTTCCTAGCGTCTCCATTTGATTTTAATAAGGTAGAAAATCCCAATTCTCATCAAGTGATAAATTGGATCAAAATAGAGCTTTACATGTTCTTGTCTGATGCCGATAGCTGAAGAGGTCAATACCAGACAGGCATCTCTTAACATAGCAACTGTTGAATTAGGTTATAGAAGAATACTATACTTTAACTGAAATCCAAAATGTACCAAATAGATATATCTTACCTCGACTTTTAGGTTGGTTAGTTGGTTCTGTTTTACGGCATATCAACCCTTTTTCGATCTTTTAATGCCTAGTCAAGTCATATAAGCTTAAGTAAGTATCAAATAAAACTTTCGAACCTAATCAAAATCTTCTGTGTTTAAAGGATGAAAATATAAATTTAATTTCTGTTCCAATTATTTACTGTATTAGGAATAATTTCTTTAATCTGGCTTTCTGCAATTCTTCTTTTTTCATTCATAGCCATATCTCGTGTAGCCCCGTTGATTGAGGTTGTAGAATTATCCGACTACACCTCTGCATAGGGGTAAGACCTCCCAATGAGGCCAAGTGTTGGCAGTGGGTATCAACCCGCGACGGAATCTTGGTAGATGAGCAGTCCATGACATTCAAGACTCTTTAGCCCTTAGGCTAGTCGGGCGGGCGGAGAGATCAAGTGACTGGTCAAGTCAATCCCTAGCACCTATATGATTCGACACTATTTATCTAATGAAAAAGCGAACAATTTTAATCATAGATGTGCTAGAAGGCGATGACTCAGGGTCATAGTGTCCTGGGTATGACACAGAATCTAGTGGCGAGATCTGAGGAATGTGAAGTACCCCATTTATTGACATTACTCCCAGATCCCTTCTAAAGCTGAGTGGTAGGACCTGTTAGATTCTAATCTATGCGTTAGATATATCAAAAAATGGATTAAAAATGTGTTTAAAAATAAGTCTAAAAATGTTAATACACAACAAGAAGGAATAAAATAAAAACATTTTCGGCATAAAATAACACAAGGCTTGACATACCATAAAATCCAACCAACCATATCTCGCGGTGCACCATTTTCAAGACAGCTACATATTACACCATTAATCATAAGTATAAGTTTTATTTTGGATTTCTAAAAGTATTATATTTTAAACGACTGCGTTGTAAATACTGACCGCTAAAAAGTCGCTAGATGCAATTTTTTTTAAAAGCCTGCAACCAGGAGAGAAATAAGGTGACAAATGTAAATGTCTGACCGGAAGGCTAACTTACAATAAAATTTGCAATAATAATCTATTTGCTATATTTAACATCCTAATGAACAGTCATTAACTTAGAATTGCCGAAATGTTCAAAACTTCATCAGTCGTGTAAGTGGTCACAAGGGTGGGTCAAATCTATTCCCTATACATAGATGGAAGTTTAGGTTCTCTGTTCTGAGAACCCCATAAAAGAAGCTTTGTTTTCCAAGTCAGGGATTTTGGGACCGGATCCAGACGAACGAGAGAAGCCGTAAGATAAGAAGAGTCGGTTCCTCTTGCAACAAAGATTTACTGCTCGAACAGTAATTGACAGTCACCAATTTGCACATATTTCAACGTAACTGAATGAAATAAAGAAATAGATATCGGAAGGTTCTGTATCTGAGGCGGGTTATGTGTTTGTGCTTGTTTTCCGTCGACCACTAGACGATCAGTCAGCCTCATCATTAACATAGCAACAATTATTCTCGTTAGATAAGTCTCTTGAAAACGTAGATAGCAGTCATCAGTAACAACGCCACAATGAGAAGAGTATACTTTGTAACTACAAAAGATATATTTTTCTATAGATTTTCACTTTGTATCCATGTGAATTGGTTTTATATTGGTTAGTTTTACAACATGTCAACCCAACCCATATTTAATGCTGGACTGTCTTTTTTTTTCAAGTAATTATATTATTATTTGGATTATTCGGACTATTGTCCTCATTTTTATTGTTATCTGTACAACGTTTCGGCCAATGTGCCCTCCGGCCTTCTTCAGGTATTTCTTGTCGGACTCGTGGGCCTTCTCAAACTTGGGAACCTTCTTGTAATCGTGAACCATCACGGAACTTTGAACTCAACTCTTTATTCAATCCATGGGGATATACTGTTCTCATTCTGCTAACCATGACTGGGTACAAGTGTTAAACTGTGTTAATTATTATTCTATGTTAGTGTCGTCCTTGACCAGCTATGGTTAGCGGAATGAGAACAGAAAACCTCCTTGGATTGAATAAAGAGTTGGGTTAAAAGTTCTGTGATGGTTACCGATTACGGCAAGGCTCCCGAATCCGACAAGAAATACTTGAAGAATGCCGGTGGATACATCGGACGGAACTTTGTAAAGATAACAATAAAGATGAGGACAATAATCCAAATAATACTAATTATCAAGCCTCATCTAAAAAAAATTCATGGAAATAATTGTCTTCTTTTTGGTAACTATTCCTATTCAGTAACATTCATATTTCCAAGTAACTATTGTTATTACAAATAATTTGCATAAAGTAATATGGTTTCAAGTATTCCAGTCTAATACTAATAATTCTTAAACAATTATATAGTTTCAAGTATACTAATAATGATAAGCATAGTAATTCAATTATACTACTAATAATATTATACTAATAATTTCTACACAAGTATTATCTTCCAAATCGATTGATCCTTTACCTCTGCCATCTGACACTGATTTCGTGTAGTTTATAATATACAAACAGAGGGCTAGGCGTGACCAGCTGATTGATCGTATTGAACCTCTCCGGCGACTCGTCTAGCCCAAATAAGGGCCAAAGTGGAGTGTAGCAGTTCACATAATCATTTAATATCCAGGATCATTGACCACTGATTGAACAGGTTGCCATCCTCTAGCTAACAGGTGGCCTCTTTAAGAGGGAAGTTTACACTTCTACAAAGGATGCAGTCGACATATATATACACCCACATACATACATATATATATAACAATATGTGTGCGTGCGAAATGAGTGACACGCTTCTCTCTCTTTTATCCCGTTTTTCTAAAATAAAATTTAATTTCCAATGAAGCTAAACTCATATCAAAACGTATTAATTTAATTATCTGTTTAAATATATATTGGTTTAGTTCGGTTTGTTTGTTTTACAGCATATCAATCCTTTTCGGGTCATTTCATAACGAATCAAGTCATTTTGATATGAAGTTGCTTACAGTACCCACTGTTTCTTAAATGGTCACTCATCTAAGTATTGAACAGGCTCATTGCTGCTTAACTTCGGATATCTAGCGGGACCGATGCTTTCAATGTGACTTAACTGTAAATGTATGTATATATATATATATGTGTGTGTGTGTATGTATGTATATATTCATTATAAAAATAAGTAACATTACATACACTAAAATACAAATATATATTTGTATCTTTGAGTGAATGTTATTAGTATATGTGTGTGTGTACCCTGTCTGTCCACATACTGGTACAAGACACATCGAGCTGTCACAACGGATGGCCTGTAACATTACAGTTGAACCCTTTATGTTACACACACACACACACACACATATATATATGTATGTATGTATGTATGTATTTATTTTGGCACCAGTTTTTCTTTTAAACATGTGTTAAACTCTGACGATTCTTGTCGGACGAATTTTTGTTCGATACTTTCTAAGTCTGGTCATCTTTTTAATGTCAGGGTGGAACTGGTGTAGCAATCCACCATAGGTTTCATTACATGCGCTTTCGGCATGTATCTGCCATCTTCAGGTGTGTGTGTGTGAGTGTGTCAACTAAATTATCAAACAAGTGAATCTACTGAAAATATATTTTTTTATTCATAACTTCATAATAATATCTTTATTTAATTTTCCTGTTCTGACTTTATTTATTAGTGGATTGTCCAACTTTCAATTCAATTTTATTATTTTTCATATTTTGAAATCGTTTCTTGAAAATAATATAAATATTACTAAATTACAAAATTGTTAATTAGTTAATTAATTTTCGGTCTTCACATTCTTTACTCAAAGTGTTAACATCGGAAGAAAAATTGGACTTTAGATCATAGTTCGCTTTTTATTAGAATAAAGACTATAGATAATATGGTGATAGTAGGTATTAAGAGGGTAAAGATTTACATTGAATGAAGTATCTGGTGAGGAAGGTCGGAAAGTAGACAAGCTGTCTGTGTCCCATTTCCTTTTCTGTTCTTTATTTCCTCTTTTTTATATGCATAAATATTCTTATCTTTAACCCCTGTGTGACACGAACGATAGGTACAAGCGTATTAAAATATAACTAACGTTAACAGCCCATGACTTCCTCCTTAAGTAAAAACCTGCTTGTCGATTTGTTCGATAACTACACAGAATGTTATTGTTGTTGTAAAGAAAAGATTCCTTGTTCACATTTTCATCCTTTTAATTAAACTGAAACATTTTCGCTAATTAACTAATTGAAATTACTTCACAATTTATTGACCTTATATTTCACACACCTAAAAGGAGAGAGAGAGAGAGAGAGAGAGAGAGAGAGAGAGAGAGAGAGAGAGAGAGAAATGCCCAGACAACAACGAGGATTAACAGTATTTCTTAATCGTTAGGAATTACATAAGCGTGGCGTCTTTATTCGATTAATCATTTTTCGAGTTTATTTTTATATTTTATCGGGCACGTATTACTCCCGCAGTAGTTTATTTATGGTCTCGTTCAAAATTGAACTGTATAAATCGAAGATTGTGAAAAAACAATGAATGCAGAGAGCAAAAAGTTATCTCCCTTTATGAAAACCCTGTCATTGACTTACCATAAGCTCTCTGGTCTTAAAGAATGATACTTGGAACTGTGTGAAAACCATTATTAAATAGAAATGGTTACTAGAATCCTATAATTCGGTATAGATTATTAATATTAAATAGTAATACTTGATATAATAAACTGTGGAAAACAGATTATTATTAAATAGGAATGCTTGAAACCATATAATTGTACATGAACAAATACTTATTTAATACGAATAGTCATTTGAACCATATAAATCGGTATGAATTATTAATATTTGATAGGAATACTTGATAGCATAAAACTGAAGTAAAACAGATAATCATTATATAGGAATAATTACTTGAAACCATAAAATTGTATATAATTAATTAGAACTAGATCGGAACACTTGAATCCATACAACCGTGTGCATATTATTTGTATTAGATAAGAACACTTGAAACCGTGCAGCCGTGTGCAAATTATTTGTATTTGATAGGAACACTCGAAACCACACAACCATGTGGAAATGATCTGTATTAGATAAGAACACTTGAAACCACACAACCATGTGAACATTTTTTATATCAGATAAGAAGACTTAAGACCATAAAACCGTGTGAAAATTATTTGTATTAGATAGGAATACTTGAAATCACACAATCGCGTGTAACGTATTTATATTACATAAGAACACCTGAAACCACACAACCATGTATAATTATTTGTATTAGATAGGAACATTTGAAACCACACAAAATAATATTTTTTTAAATTGAAATAGATCGCTAAGTAGGCCTGAGTCTATTCTAGTAGTGACCAGGTTTGAATTCAGAGTTTTTCCTCTCCTAGACTAGTTGTCTAACCAAGGTTAAAGAGCTCAGTCTGCCCTACTATTTACCATATCTGGAAGGAGAATAGTTGGATTCATATCTTTCTCAAGGGTATGTGAATTGTGGCTTCGTTCAGGAATTGAACTCCTGGATGAAGCCACACACAACAGTGTTTAATTATTTGTATTAGATAGGAATACTGGACCATATTACCTTTAAGCACACCTTTTTGATCTCGATTAAGAAAGGACATGTTTTTCATTTACACCGTCAACATCCGGTTGTTTGTTAGGGGTTAGTTTTAGGGTTAGTTTTATAATTTTTTTAAATCTAAAAATCGTCTGTTAAAACAACCGGATATTGACGGTGTAAATGAAAAACATGTCCTTTCTTTATCGAGATCAAAAAAGGGGTGTCATATGTTCTGGAATACTTGATATCATAACTGCACAGAGGATTATAGACATATTTTTTAAAAGTGAAATTTAAAAAATGCAATGGAGCATAGAAACTGTTATTACGGTGAAACATTTTCAAATGAATACAATTTTAGCACTGAATAAACCACATTTAGTTGATATGCTGTTAAACAAATAAAATAAACTAAATCATAAATCTTTTATCTAATTGAACATTTTTTAAATGTTTGATTATACAGGATATTTTAAAAATGGATGCAACTATCTTTCTGACATCTTGTATTAATTTCTTTGTAACCCTCAGCTTTGTTGGCGAGGTTTAGTATACTGTGTCAGCTTCAGAGGAGTAATATGCCCCAAAAGGGGTTGGCCAGAGTATGATACAAAACTGCATCTGATGAAGTTTGGAGTACGCCTTCGTTGCCATTAATCCCAGATCCACTCTAACCCAGAGTGGTCATATCTGTTAGTATTCCATCTATATGTCAAATAGAACTGATGGCAAAATATTTGTATTAGATACAACTGATATATAGATATTAGATATAACTGATATCACATAATCGTGTGCAAAAAAACAAAACTTAAGTAACAACACAAAAAATGTAAATATAAAACTACAGTGTGCACAATTCCCTAACCTCTACACATAAAATAATACTGGACGAGTTGAAATGCCATTAAAATCAATCAATCATATAATGGAAGTCAACTTATACACGAGTATATCGGTACCTCTTAAGAATAATGTTAAGGAAAAGTAATTAGAGGGTGATAACGGACAGTAAAGATTTGGGTGAAAATATAAAATGTTAAAGGAGAAAAGAAAGAGAGAGTAAAGAAAAAGAAAGAAAAAGCAGATGAAGAAAAGGAGAAAAAGAACATGAATAAAAAAAGAAAGAAAGAACAGGAGAAGAAAGAAAGTGAATAAAAACGAGAAAAAGAAATAAATAACAGATGAGGGAGAAATGAGAAAAAGAAAGAAAGGCGAAGAAAGGTAGAAAATGAAAGAATAGGTGAGAAGAAAAGAAGAAAAGGAAAGAACAAGGGAAGAAAGAGAAAAAGAAAGAACAAGGGAAGAAAGAGAAACAGAAAGAAAGAACAAGTGAATAAAAACGAGAAAAAGAAATAACAGGTAAATAAAACGGACAAAAAGAAATAACAGTTGAATAAAACGGAGAAAAGGAAAGAATGATAATGTGAAGGAAAAGAAAAAGAAAGAACAGGTGAAGAAAAAGAGAAAAAGAACAGGCGAATAAAAATGAAATAGTATATAAAGAAAAATTAGAAGAAAGAACAGGTATATAAAAAGGAGAAACATAAACAGGAGAAGAAAAAGAAGAAAAAAAGAACAGGTAAAAAAAGATGAAAAAGAAGAAAAAATGATCAGGTGAAGAAAACGAGAAAAAGAATATACGTAGGAGTTAGGGATGTTGGGTTGGGGGTTGAAAGAGAGATTAAAAACAAAAGTGGGGGTTGTTTGATCTAAGAGTAAGATACGCATGACTAGAAAAGAAAAGATCAGGTTCATTCATGAACAAAAAAACATCTTCAAAGGAAGAACAATTAAAACTAAGGGAAACTTTGTATTATTACAAAACGGCTCTAAAAAAAAGTAAAAATAAAAGTGAGACGGAGGGGGGGGGGTAAACAAAAAAGGAAAAAATCTTTTATACAAACAAACAAAAATAAATAAATAAAAGACAGGAAGAGGAAGAAAAGAAATGTGGACAGGCTAAGGTTCATGATTCCTGTGACGCGCCGTATTGAGAAACTAGACAGGAGAACATTCATTACCTTATCAGGTGAGTAATTAAGACGAGGGTCAGAGTCAGGGTTGGTTACGTTTCAGTTGCCTTTATTTGTTCATTGAACTAAGTTATTATGTTGTTTTTTTTTTTGAGAGAGAGAGAGAGAGAGAGAGAGAGAGAGAGAGAGAGAGAGAGAGAGAGAGAGAGAGAGAGAGAGAGAGAGAGAGAGAGAGAGAGAGAGAGAGAGAAAATGGGGTGGGAACATACAAACTGACAAAACATGAAAAGGCCACGTGCGACTCGTGTGTTCCGATAATAGTTTCCTACTCCGCTCTTCAGTCTTCGTTAAAACAAACCTGAGAAAACCTTTACACCCCCTCCACACACACGCGCTTGTACACACACACACACACTCATTATTCACTATTCAATCCTTCAAATTTTTGTATTTTTTGACATTTTTTTCCCTAGGTTTTTTTTTTAAACTTAATTTCTTTTTTTTTCTGTTCGAAACAGAAACTTATTTATTTATTTATTTATTTTTTGCGTGTCCACTCCAAACACGTAACAGAGCAGGCACAGTTTCAGCCCCCAACCGCACTTCACAAGCCACACGTCCATTTACACGACTGCGTAATACGGGAGAGAGAGAGTGATGGATGAATACATTCAATACATTACAATATTTGTCAAGTTTATTTTGGGGCAATCTCTTTGCGTCCCAAATTATCACGGCAGGTTACAAGGACGTATCTCGGGTCCAGACAAAAACCCCAAGTGACAAAACCTCCGACCCCTAAAGTGCATTCGTTAAATTAAAACATGACAAAAATTTAATTGGTCACTCCACTGAATTCTTTTATTATTCAATAGGGTTAAGGGAGATTTAGATAGAAAAGTATATAATTTTAGCATCTTTTATATTATAGATCTTTCATAAAAGTTTCATAAAACTAAATAAAAAGACAATTGATTGGCTTAGAATGACCCCCCTCATTTTTTGTTACAAATTATACAAAAACTTTTGTTTAAATTAATATATTCTTTTACTTCTTTAACTTTAGGGACTAGTCGCCTAGAAATCGCAAGATTCCGATTTCAATACTCGTTCCCGTTGACTCAATACATGAGTAGCACAGTTTGGATCTGATTTGATCGGTGCGGTAACGCAAGTGGGAGCTGACGATAGGTGTGGCGCTCCACATCAGCAAAAACAATCACCCTGGTCAAGCGTTAGCAAAAAGGCGATTGACTCTTCCACTGTTCGGCTGATACCGACAATTGGTCACTGTCGAATTTACTTAAACCAATACTGATAAATACGCGCTGTATTATTCCCTGTAAAAGGTGTCTTAGGTATGACACTAAACTGTGTATGATGGTAAGGCTACAGTTCTAGAGATCTGGGTAATGGAGAGTGTGTCTTTATTGCAAGAACTCTTAGGCTTACTTTGACCCGGAGTGGTAGTACCTGTTCAGGTACCATCTCTGAATAATGAATAATGATCTATTTGACGCATACATGGGATGCTTTCAAGCATTACTACCCCGAGGCCTTGGAGTAATGGCAATGAAAGAGTGCTCTACAGTTCCCAGATCTCCATTCTGGCAGGTTTGTGTCATACCCAGGATAGCCTTTTTTAGGGGGGATAGAGAGTCTTGCTCTTCATCAGGAATACAGTCAGATTATTGTAAGCCTCGCCGAGATAGCGATAAAATAATGGGTGTATCAACAAAACTAACCCTACACGATTAATACACTATATATTCCTCTTGGATATTAACACATACCTGTATTCCAGTATGCATATGATGCGGTCTACCAGTATAAGTATTGCTAGAACATATAGAACATATAGAACATGTAATATTACATATTACATATTACATATTACTGAGGTAGAGAAATACTTCTTCCACTGCTTTCTCCTACGAGTATCTCTACCATAAAAAAATCAAGAGACCAAAAGACATAATTCCTATTTTAACGTATTACAATGTAAAATACACTGTATGGTACAAAGTATCACATCAAGAATAGAAATGTGAATAAAATGAAGACCATACAATCATTAAGACACTCCAGAAGAGAGCAAAGACAAACTACATATCTTGAAGACGATGTGATTGAAGAAAACAGTATTATGTGCAGTATTGATGACTGTTATAGAATGACTGATATCTCTACAACATACAATGATTCGAAAACATCTCAAGAATCTGATAAGTGGAAGAGGGTTATGGAAGAGGAAATTGCAGCTCTTAAGAACAATGACACTTGTGAACTTTTCAAGTTACCTGAAGATTGATCAATATTACGAGGAAGATGGGTATATGTCATCAAATCAGGCCCAAATAGATAAGTACAAAGCACGATACCTGGTGAAAGGAAACTCAAATACCTATTACTACCTATGGTGGACTGAACTGCGGTATCGTAAACATCGTGATAGTCGGTGACTATGAGGCAGGGACTTTCTTGTAAATGCAGATGTTCGAGCTATTTCTCATACCATGCGAGATGCTATGAATAATACTGGTAACCTGTAGTCGTTTTCAAGAACTACAGAACACACAGCAGGAGAAGCTACAGGTTCCAAGCAGTGGGAAGTCGGCCAAGCATTCTTACATCACTTGATCTGTCAGATGATGAAGACCAACACATCTTGAAACCAAGAGTGAAAAAAAAGATGAAACCTGGAATCCTAAAGCGCGAGTATCAGAACATGAAGAGAAACTGGAACGGATTTCAAGAGAGACTGCTTAGCGAGAATCCCTGGAAAGTAAGATGGCTGTTACAGCTGCCAAATATAACTTATCAAAATCATAGTCAAAAGGGAAATCATCGGGTTTTGATTCTGATGATATCGCTGAATAAACTGAAACAAGTAGTAATGCTTGTAAGGGTTCCATGTATGCGTCAAATAGATCATTAATCATTATTTAAGAGATGGTACCTGAACAGGTACTGCCACTCCGGGCCGAGTTATTGCAATGAAGGGACATGTTAAGGACATGTTAAAGGACTTGCAGTACTACCCCAACCTTAAATAGCAGGAGAATCCGTAATATCAAGTAGCAGCACTGCAACAAATGGAGAAGATGAGGAAAAGGTGCATTGGTTATTGATACAACTGTTGCTGGAACCTCAATAAGTTAGACAGCAACACCTACCCCTGAGAAAGGAAACATGTGAAGATACTCGGAAATAAAATCATGAACAAAACGCAAATATTATTCACCAAACTAGTTGTCGAAAAGAAAATGATTGGTTTGTTTGTTTTGTTTTACGGCATATCAACCTCAGTGGGTCATTTAATGCCGATAAAGTTTTGAAATAAATCAATTCTTAATGGATAATACAATTTTTTTATAAATACATTTTTCTATTTAACCCATAGATGGGACCCTAACAGGTACTACCACTCCGGGTCAGAGTGGACCAGTGAGCAATGGTGATTAATGGGGTGCTCCACATTCCCCAAACCTCCAAAACTGGAACCTCACCATCAAATAGAGTTTAACGTTATTCCCAAGACATGTAGACCCGCAGCCACCACCTTCTAGCACCCATATGATAAAAAGGGGTTGGGGCTTGCCATAAGGGCAATAGAGTTGGGAAAATCATATAGGTGCTAGGGCTTGATATGACCATCCGATTGATCGATCGCCAGTCTAGCCCAAGATAGGGCCAAAGTGGAGTATTGCAAGTCATGGACTGCTCATCCACCTGGGTTCTATCCTTAAGACTCACGGGTCGCCACCCACAGCAAACAGGTGGCCCCATTGGGGGACTGTTAAAAAAGAAAATGAGTATATATCTCAACTAAGAAAAAAAGGATTTCAGTCTATGTGAGATGGTGAAGTAATCACCAATAAATAAGCCTTGTTGGTTACTTCCATTCTTACTAATGTTTTTGTAACTCATCTTTTAAATAAACTTCCTCTCGCTCCCTTTTTGTCAGTCATTAGATGACAATAAGAATTAGTGCCAGCACTGGCGTGCCTACGTTGTGATCCGGGGGGGGGGGGAGGTCATCCCTCCTCGTGGCCAATAAATATTGATTCTGATTTTTCAAAGTTTCACCTATTCGCCCACTTTCAAGTTCTACGCATTCATAGTTCAGGAGTTTAGTGACAAAAATTAGGCAATATATTTCAATGTTATAGCAACGGGTTAGGACGAATATTTGCCCCTGAAGCTGCGCCCCGGGGCATCTGTGCCTCCCTGACTGCAAGCTACGATATCCTGTTGTCCTGTAATTTATTTTTCAGTTATAGTTTACACGAAAATGTCAATATTTTTAATAATAAAAGTTTTATGAAATTCATGTCCAACTAAGCCCTCGAGGGCCGCCCGCTGCAATTCACCGGCTACATCCCACTCTCTTCGGTCCTCACCAGAAGATATTTTAAATGTTAGCTAACAATATCTTTTGTAATGAAAGACAATTCAAATTCTACAATCTCTTTTTCATAACATGTACAATCTTTAATAAAATAGGTGGTTATCATAAAAGCCTTACTTACTTAATTTATACTAAGAAAAAGAAATATATATATATATATATATATATATATATATATATATAGACTTTAATCTTAACCACTTATTTTATTGCAAGTTTGCTTTTATCAATATATTACTTATTTCATTAAAAGTATTGCTTTTATCAAAAGATTACTTATTTTATTAAAATTATTATGTTATTATAAAAGTAAAGAAATGAAAATATCATTTTATTTTCTACATAGTTTTTTTTTCAAGCCATAAGCCAAAGTTACGATTTTTTTTTTTTCATTTTCTTTGTCATAGCCAAATTTAGCGTATCTTACGGCTTTTTTCCCCTATCAGCAATATTTCAATTCTCACAACGTTAGGAAACTGTCTGTTTAGTCTGTTAGTATCTGCATATACGTGTGCTCATGCACGCGAGCATCTGCGTGCGTGTGTGTGTGTGTGTGTGTGTGTGTGTGTGTGTAAGCACGTGCCTGTTGATTGTGTCAGTTCATTTCAGTTTCTATAGATTTCCTGACAATTTTGCAACAATAAAGACTTGTTCGTTGTGTAAATAAAGGCATTTTAAGTGGGTGGACTTCATCCGGGCAGCATGTTGACAGTGGAGAGAAAAAGAAAATACAGTAACAAAAAGAAAAAATTGGATGAATGAATAGCAAGAAAACTGGGATTTATGGATCATTGAACCAAACAGCGATTGACGGTTTTAAGTATAAAGAAGAAAGGTATGGATAAAAGCAGTAACAAACAAAGAAAAAAAAAGAAAAAAAAAAAAATTTTTGGAGAAAGAAAGCCACTAAAACCGATGGTATAGCAAAGCTAATAAAATAGACAGGGAGCAGAATGTTTTTTTTTTTTTTTTGTTTTTTTTTTTTTGCTCTGACGTAAAATATCTCTATTGATTGACCAATAATTGGACCCTGACTGATTAGTCAATTTAACCTTCCATTTTCGCACTGTTTGGTTTATTATTGGTAGATTTTCGATAATAATCGGCTATTGTATTGATTGGATAAATCGTTTTTATGGTGTGATTCACCTCAGGGAGAATTGACAGATGGTCTGCACAAAAAAGGATTTGCCAGCAAAAAAAAAACCCCAAAAAACAAAAAAAAACGAGGTTTGTTGGGGACAAAGATAGAGCAAAGAAAGACGAGTAAAATGTATGCGGGTTGGGTTCTTCTATTTGATATCAAAATTTTGGCCTGCAGCTAAATTTCCAGTGAGTATTTCTCAAACTCTTCAACTGGATCCAGTATCTGGAGGTCGAACCTGAAAAGTTAGCAAAAACAAGGTCCGTTGCCAAATAAGGGCCAAGCCCCTGCCGTTGGCTCTTTCCCGGAAATCACTTGTACCCCTTGCTGAATGTCATATGGACAGGCAGGTGTTTGAAACAATGACTTTCCAGTTACAAGTAGAATGGGAATTAATGAATAAAGTAAAATAAAAATAAAGTAAGAAAATTCACTGGTGTGAAGTCAGAGTGCCTCGATAATCGCTCTGTCTAAACATTAACTAACCATCTTAACTTGGATAATCTTCTAGACGAATTCATGAAACAAAACAAAAAATTGTAACTATAGAATAGCAACTCTCACGCATTTGTATTACGTCATTATCGAGAAAATAGCGGACCCTTTTAGAATAACCTTGCTATTTCGTTTCTAATCAGCAATCTTTAAAAGCCTATCCTCTACATCCTTTCCCCGTGAATCTTATGTCACGATATTGAACACACGGTAAAACTGTGCTCAAATACAGCAGTATTTTATTGTTAAAATGATTGCGTCATACGCTGGCTTTATTTGAGCATCCATTTGTGTGCCAATATAGCTACTTCGTCCTGTGAGGATGCTCATGCTTAAAACTTATTTTGCGTAAAATGTTCTTCCTTTAGGGATTTTTGAAAGGTATGGTTTTTCGAAATAATCCCTATATACTTGAAGATCTGAAGGCTAACATTGAAAGATCTTAGATACAGATTCCGGTATGTCGGGTCTGGAACGTAAATAAATAAAAAAAGGCAGCATAAATCCTATTTAAAATGTATTTATATTATAAGAAAGAACAATATTCAACATTTTGTTTTGTAACTGTCATCACCTCATCTTGAAGATTGTCCAGATGTGCAAGCGATTGCTAGTGGGTTCGATTCTCATTGGGTGCCCTATACTTTTGTCCTTGTGTCATTTCCTTGCTAAGACTAGTAAATGAAGTGCACCTCGCGTGGTGTAATGGTTAGCTGTAGAATATGCTGAATGCACCTCTGCAGAGGGTAAGACCCCCTCCTCTTCAATAGGGACACATGTTGGCTGTGGGTGGTAAACCATGGTGCTTAAGAACGAAATCTTGGTGGCCGAGCTGTCCATGACTTGCAACACTCCATTTTGGCCCTTACATAGGCTAGACGGACGGTCAAAGAGGCCCACTCCAGTCAATTGACTGGTCACATCAAGCCCTAGCACCTATATGATTGTCTCAACCCTATTGCTGTTATGGTAAACCCCAGCCCCTTTTTTATCGTATATGCTAGATGGCGGTGATTTCGATTCTCATTGGATTCCCCAAACTTCTGGCCTTGTGCCACATCTAAACTAAGCTTAGTAAATAACTATATCATTCAAATGCTTGCCCTAACGAATTATAAACTTGCGAAGCTTCACCCTGAAGTTTTGTAGTAATCACCTTGTCACTGCCCCAGGTATTGCTGCGATTTCCTAACGAATAAAATCTTTCTGCTCGTCAGTTGTCCGCAATTTACGTTTATAGCCTTCAGGTAACACCAGAGAAAGTAATCACAAGGAGATATAGCTGGTAAACAAAATAACCACTGTGTTGCAATAATCGAGTCACCATTTTTTAAAAATCCAATCACATACGCACGATGTTCACCATTTCATGCCATATAGCAACTCTAAAGGCATAGCTGCTGCTCAGTAACATACAATTCACCAGCTGACCTCTACTAGCTCTTGCGCGGCGGCAATTCTAAACCCGGGATATCATTTTACCGGACCCTGAATAAGAGAACATCTGTTGTAACGTTAAAAAAGTATTGTTATCATCTTTATCTAATCTATTTCTTAAAAAATTTGATGTAAAAAAAAATGTCAGGCGAAGTGGCCATTATCAGTATCAGTAGAAAGCTTATGTCCCCTTTTCACTACGCTATATATCAGAGAGATTGGCTGCGTCTCTGTTGGAATGTATTTTCCAGACCTTCCGGAAACAACAGATCAAGATGCAGACCCTTCTTATAATCCTTTATTGTATTCACAATTTTCCATTAGCGAATATATATATATATATATATATATATATATATATATATATATAAGCTTCTTTAATATATTGAATGCATTTTTATAGCCGCTGTGTTCATATAGTGACCATTTTTATCCTTCATTATAAAACGATCAATCTTATTGGATTTATTCTTTTATTTATATCTCATTATTAGATATATGTTTAACATCGGTGCGACAGAAGGAACCTGGAAACAAAGACTTATTTCCATAAAATGTCGATTACCGATAGGAAGTACGCTCATTGCATGGCCCTTTTAAAATATATATGGGATATCAAAAACAAAAATAAAAAATAACCAAAGATTACAACGGAAAATAAGAATGACTGCACGAGCATTTAACGACATATTAAAGCGATATATTCTTTATTTAGAGCAAAAAAACCCCGACTATTGTCACATTTGGAAATCAACAAACTAGTATCAAAATAAAGACAGGAAAATAAGTTTGAACTACTCTTTTATCGTCCCATAGTAACAATTATTTTTTTTTAAATATTCAACATTTAATAATTGAAAATTAAAATAAATATCTTGAGGAACGTCGACAAATGAAACGGAAAAATGCCAGTGTATAGGAAAATAATATTAAGGAAACAAACACAGGAAAATACATTTCCATTTTGTGTGTGTATATATATATATATATATATTATATATATATATATATATATATAAGAAGGTTCGCAAAATGGATTATGTTTTAAGAAACTTTTTTAATTTAAAAAAATTTTTTCTAAAAACATAATCCATTTTGCGGACCTTCTTTTTTTTATAAGATATTTAATTTTCTCCGTTGGACCCATAATAGCGTTCGGCTAGAGACCACAAGGTTCCTAGTTCGATACCGGCCCTCGCCAACTCAGCGTATGAGTAGCACAGGGATATGTGCGGTAAAGTAAGGAGCTGATGGTAGGTGTGGCTCTCCACCTGAGACGCTAAAACAATCGCCTTGGTCTAGCGCTATTGAAAAGGGGATAGACTCCCTCGCTGACTGGCTGAGACTGACTTTAGGCCGCCCCGACGACTTTACTTTTTTTAACTTATATATATATATATATATATATATATATATATATATATGCCCATTAATACACTCGCCGTTAGATAAGATCTAAAACGGAACTAAAACCATATTTTGAACTAAGACCTGGTTTGGTTTGTTTAATGGCATATCAATATCGTGGGTTATTTGATGCCAAAGCCATCCTTGTAGAAGAACAGTAGCTGGAGTAAAGAGAGGGCTCATATCTTTCCCAAAGGTATTCGAGTTCGAACTTGTTTACTACGATGTTGCAGTCGAGTACCTTATCCATTACGCCACCTGGACTACCCCTTTTGAACTAAAGCTACAACTACAAATGCTTTCTTTTCCTTCTCTACGACTATACTCGTGAGGTATAAAACAAACAGTGGCTCTTTTATGTTTCACAATATATTTGTACATTTGAACCTTCCTTTCTGTTTATCCATTCTCTTTTATGACACTCGCTTAATAAATATAAAGGCCTATTGATCAGGTATAATATATATATATATATATATATATATATATATGACCGTGGCAAATATAATCAAAATAGCACACTTAGAGGATATTCATTTAGTTTTTTTTCATGCAGCAGTCATTAAACTAATAATAGATAAAACGCTAAACCTTTTTATCTAATAGCTGGACTTTCTGGTTTCATATAATATTCCTGAAACAAACTAGATTAAATCATTTAAATTAATGGTATACTTTTTACCAAGCCATACAGAGGAAAATATTATGGAAAATAAATCAATAATTGTTTGTCCCTGTTCGAAGTTCAGCTTCTATTATTTCAGGTACGGATTTTATCAATTTAAAGTAATGGTTATTTTTTTTTTTTTGTTACTTCTCCATTAAACTTTACACCAAGAGTATAATCCCAGCTATGCCAATGAAGTATTTAAAAAAATATCTGAGCCACGCGATTCTGATTATAAAAACTACTCTGAACGATTATTGGTGTAGAATTAGCCATCCAGATGTACCGAGGCCGAGGACTGTGTTGACATACTCTATTTAAAGCCATTTTTCTGTTGGCGTTGAAAAAAAGGCAGCGAATTAGAGTTTGATCAACTCTAACGGGGTCTGACTGGCGGAAAGGGGTATTATGTTGGAAGACCCGAAACCCCCCTATGAAACCAGTTAATAACATAATTGACGACGCTGCCCTGTGCTGATTAGTCAGTCGTATCTCAACATAATTATAGAGTAAATAATTTTCTTTTACTGGTAAAGAAAAACAATTTAAATTAATTTACATTCTTTTTCGAATAATTGCAAACATAACTGAGAACATATGGCATGGATAGCAATGTTCCAAGCTCGAAATCGGTCACCATCAACTCAGCACATTAGCACAGCTTGGGTAATCCGATCTGTGCGATAAAGCATTTAGAGCTGACAGCAGGTGTGGTGCTCTACCCCGGCAATGCAATCTTCCTAGTCTAGCGTTCGGCTGATACCGAAGACCACTTCGCTTTACTTTATCAAAGTGGTTCCAACATTTCTGAATGATATTTAATATATTCCCTTTGGTGGATGGAGACTTCTCTGGCCTTTTTTAAATCCATAAACTAAATCCAGAGATAGTTTATCCATCTATATTGATTTGAGCTATTATTTTATTAGGGAGGACAAACTTTAATGAAAGTCACTCGGCGATGCCCATTTCCTCTCCAAATGACATGTAACATGTTGTACCGAGTTACTGGTACTAGCAACAGGTACGAAACATACTTAATCTAATCCTCACACATTCACGTCTTTCCTCAGAAACACTCCCCTATTGCATTAAAAAATACAAGGTCAGAGCAGTCCGACGTCCATGTTACAGAAGTCGCATAGACCAGGCTATTTTTACTTACCCATACGTAAGCTTGCTGAAGACCTCGTTAAACTGACCTTATGTGACATATTACAGCTAGGATGATATAGTTGATTAATCTATGTGCTTGTGTCCCCCCAACCCACAAACACAGTGGTCGAGTAGGTAATCTAAGTCTGGACGTAACATTGGAGCCGCTAGTCTGATACCGTATTGTCGGTTGAGCTGTAGAATACACCGACTGTATCTCTGCAGAGGGGTAAGGCCTAATGGTGAGATTCCAATTTTGGAACTCTGAGGAACGTAGAGTTCCCTTCATTTACCATTACTTCCAGCTCCACTCTGACCCGGAGTGGCAGTACCTGTTAGAGTCCCATATATGTGTTATATAGATAAAAAATGAGTTTTAAATAATTGAATTCCCAACAAAAAATGAATAAAAGAAAAATGTCGTCGGCATAAAATAGCACATAGATTGACGTGCCGTAAAATCCAACCACCCTAGACGGATTTCACCTAAAATGTGATGAGGTGCGTTGTGTGTCGAAAAAAATATTCAATGGATACATTCTAGAGCAGTGGTTCCCAACCTTTTTCTATTCCTGCACCCTTAAAAGAGTTTTGCTCTGACCTCGCACCCCTACAATTTATACTTTTGTTCAAAAATATAGAATCATCGTGAATGTGATGGTACACAGGTTTATTTTAAAGAATCTCACTTCTGACTGAGTAAAACCATGAGAAAAAAAGCTTGTTTACATATGTGCAATAAGGACCCCCCTCTCACCTCTGATTAGCTTCCAAGTTATAACAAGGCATATAACCATTTAAAATGGCTGGATACATATCAGACAAACCCAGTCCTTGAAATATTTAAAATGGCTGGATACATATCAGACAAACCTTATATATATTTTCTATCTACTCCATTCATTTTATTTTGAGATTATTTATACTATTCATTCCATTAGAGCAGTGGTTCCCAACCTTTTTCTATTCCCGCACCTTTAAAAGAGTTTTACTCTGACCTCGCACCCCTACAATTTATACTTTTGTTCAAAAATATAGAATGTAAATCCATACTACAGTTTTATCAAAAGATCTATACATATATAAATGGCAGTTGTGTGTATATGTATGTCCGGGGGAAACTTCGAAAATAAAACGATTAATGACAAAGTAATATATATATATATATATATATACACACATTAAATATCACCAGGGCTTGGTTTTTGAGCAAAAATGATAGAGATTTGATTTATATTTGTGAAGATAATTAGAAAATCAAATGTAAATGATAACAGCATGGATTATTTTCATTTGATATTTTAGATTGTAGACATTAACATTTCTTTTCCGAGTAGCTGGATCAATGCAAGGTCTATTTTTTACATAGGGATTTAAATGGGGCATCCCGATTCAATAATAATGGATTTGCTGGAAAAACTTATCCCCCTCTATCAAGGCGACACTGCTAGTCAAAGATATGTCACTCTCTAAATAATAATAATAATCTGAAATAAAGAAAAGAAAATATAAATAATAATAATTACAAAAGAAAAATTTAATGTAAATTTGAACGGGGGTGCTAGCACCCCTGGTCGGGAACCCCTGTTTTAGAGAGAGATATAAGCCAAGAAATGGATTGTAGGTGAAACGTTATGCACTGTGGTTTTAAGTTTTCTTTAGCCCTCGTAGATAAGTAAACGAATACGCATCATTTGGTAACATCAGCACGAAATCTAACTTTTTCTCCACGTTCTTTTGGGGGAATGTCTACTGTGTTCATGGATGTAATTCAAAGAAACACTTTTCTATGACCATTTTCATTCCATCAATCATTCTATAGCAAAGCCACGAAATGTTCTATTTCGCCATATCCTAGAGAGAATTATCACAAGTAGCCGTCAAGTCTGGACTTTTAGGAGTCCATGCAACGTCAGATCTATGTCCACTACATTTCTCGATCAAAAATCCTTTTACCCGGAGGGGAAAATGTGTCGGTTCCCCATTTTCTTGGAAAATTGGTTATGCCTCAGGTCTTTTGCTGTTCACTTTTGAAGAATTGCACAAAAGTTTCGTGACTGAGTTGGGAACAGAAAAAAAAGTCGACATGTGCACCCAGTGGATTCCTTCTTCTAAGAGTAGTCCATCATAATATTGATGCGTCTATTTAGGAAGGAGTCAAGGAATCTAATTAGCATTTCATAGTTAACAGCGATCCCTGAGGATATTGATGCTTCCATTTAGAAGGGTTTGCTATTTATTTATTTTTTTATTTTTACATCAAATCAACCCTTTTGAGTTTAATACCGAATCAAATCATTTTGATATTCGGTCTCAGACAGTATCTACTGTTGCTTCAATGGTCACTCATTCAAGTACTGATCAGTCTCCTTGCTGCTTAACTTCGTTGATCAACATAACATAGCCGTAAGCCCTATTTAGAAAGGAGGTCAAAATTCTAATTATCATTTCATAGTTAACAGCGATGCTTCTATTTAAGAAGGACTGAAGGATTCTAATTATCATTTCATAGTTAACAGCGATGCTTCTATTTAAGAAGGACTGAAGGATTCTAATTAGCATTTCATGGTGACAGTAAAGCTCATAAATAAGTACATCATACTAATTCTAATAAACTTGATTTTCTTCCAAACCAAAGACACTGAACTTTTATATAATAAAATATATTACAGTCGAAACGGATATTATTAGGTATTAATATAAATCATACTGTACTGAAACCAAAATCATAATTATATAGAAATTCAAAAATAGTACACTGCTTATATTAATTCAATTTTATTTATGTTTGCAGAGTTTGGTTTGGCTTGGTTTGATGGATTTTACGACATTCAACCCCTGTTGGGTTATTTTATGCCGAAGACATTTTGTTCTATTTATGTTTGATGGATATTCAAAATTAAAAAAAAAAAAACTCAATTTTTAACACATTTCTTTAAAACTCATATTTTTCTATTTAACCCATAGATGGGAACATAAAACATACTAACACACCGGTTAAAGTGGATCTAGGAGTAATGATAATGAAGGTATACTTAATCCTCAAAGCTCCAAAATGGAAATTCACATTAGTCACCATAACGTCATACAGAGAGAGCTGTAGAGTTTGGCAATAAATAATAATTAATGATAACCGATTTGATTGTACAAATAATAATATGATGGTATCTTTGGTTTAGAAGGACATTAACTACATATTTGGGTGTACTTATGATGTAGATACAGTTTCGGCGAACCTCCATCTAAATTATACTGAGAATTTTAATGATTAAAATAGCGATTAGTGCAACTGTTACCCCCAAAATTGTCATTCTACTTCAAATTGTATTGAAACTGACTTTATTTTCTCAACAGATTTTAAGTGTAAGCAAAGTAAAATCGACGGGTGGCCTTATGTCGGTATCAGCCAGACAGCAAGAGTCTATCCCGTTTTCACTAGCGCTAGACCAAGGATATTGTTTGGGCTTCTGAGGTAGAGCGCCACACATAACATCAGCTCCTCACATTATCGTACAGATCCCTTTACTACTCATACGCTGAGTTGGCGAGGGTCGATATCGAACCTGGAACCTTGCGATTACTAAGCTAAGCCCTCATAATATATCGCTATGATTTGCTGTTTTTGCTAGGTTACGGTTACAAATTTACAAAGATGAGACTTGTAGGGTTACGTCCCTTGCCTACAAAACAGTTCTGCTACTTGGCGCTAGTTGACACGAAAGGTAATTATCTCAGTGTCTGAGAATGGTCACTTGAGAATGTAGTCAAAGTATAATATAAAAGAAGAGAGCAGCATTGTCAAAATCCTCACGACTTCGACAATGTCTTGAAACAGGCTTGAATCTTGTCCCAACGACGGGATTTTGTGCTTCCAACAACCTTGTGTAGCATGGTACACGTTAGAATTTCATAAACATATAAGTCTTCATTAACATTTCGTACGTACGTATATAAAGGACTCATATAACTTACACTAAAGACTATCAACCCTATTAAGACATTTCTCTACATACATCATTAATGCACTCATTTAGTATTTTATGTCATTCTTATATTCATTCTATTACGTTTGCTCAGGCAATAAAATGTTCAAATAGTTTTCTCACACTTTCCATATATTAGCGGATGCAGTGGTAACCAGATACGAAAAGCATACGAAGACAAACTTCAGTCGTCAATACAGTGGGAGAATACGATAATAAATAAAATAATGAACAATTAAAATATATACATTCTTCCCATGATGCAAAGAAATAAAAGAATCAGAAACGGTTTTTGATTATCTGCTCATGTTTATCATCCCACTTCCGAAAAGGTGAAACTCTTACTTTCCTCTCTTAACAAGGAGTAGCAAAAGTCAAGTTGTGTTCCTGTCCACGGACTGGAAGCTTTGCGCCCCCCATTAACCTCACGTCACATGACACAAGATAGTGGGCCAAACTTGTAGTCTTTACACTTTCATTCTCTACCAGCTATGTATTAAGACTAAACTACAACTAAAGATTCCTTTTCATATTAGGACAATTCGCTCATACAGTCCTATACAAGCCCTCTTTGATTTCAACAATGCTAACGGAGAGTAATGCTTTCAAGAGCACCCAACGGGAGTAACTGAAGTACGGACACTTGATATTTGGCTCTTTTCTCAACCCACCACCATGCTGACTTATGCTCAACCGATAACTACATTCTTATAGATATCATCGAAACTTACTTCTTGCTCATCTTTATCAATAATGGAGATTGTATTTCTGTCTGTAACAAAAACTACGTCATAGCTTACGTCACAATATTCTTATGCTATATACACCCAAAATTTGAGTAAGCAATTTTAAAAATGTTTTTTTACTCTCATCCCTTTTATTTTACAGTAACAAGAATTTAACTAAAAAGTTTACAAATAAATAAATACCTACGATTTTGTGGAAAATTTATGTGGAAAATATCAAAGTTTGCTCGCTCGAGACTGACTTTCAGTAACATATCAATAGGCAATATGCCGCTTAATAGAAATAATAGACCATATAACCTTTAAGCACCACATCTGCGATCCCGATTCATAAGGACATGCTTTTCATTTACACCGTCAAAAACTAACCTCTAACCCCTAAATCGTCTGTTATACAACCAGATTTTGCTGGTGTAAATGAAAAACATGTCCATATGAATTGAGATCGCAGATGGGGTGCTTAAAGGTTATATGGTCCGAAATAATGATTGAAAAATAGAAAGCTACCAGAGACTTTTAGTGCACTCCAATGATTTACAAAGTTTAAGCTTAATTTCACATAAAGTCATACATATATAGGACATCCAGTGAGGATCGAACTCACTTGTCATGGTCTATGAGCAGTTCGCTAATCATTACACCAAATGATTCGCCAAGCTCACCTTTTACACGACTAAATGGCATTTTCTTTCATCAGTTTGCGAAAAACGTCTCTATTGTGTTTCTTTTTTCTCTCTCTATAACTTAGCTCACTCAAACAATAGCCAGACTTTTTTTCTCCTCCTTTTTGTACGAGGTCATATTCCATAGCAAATAATATTTACGCCAGTGAAGCGTGCCTCCTTTAAACCAGTAAGTTCTTGTTGATCGGCAGTATTAAGGATGAATTATTAAATAGCTCAGGACGTTCTATTGATCACTGCATCTGATCGATAAATCTAATAATCTATATTAGTATCGGGACTCTTGTTTTGATTGATTTTTTTTTTTTTTTTTCTTTTCTGTTTAGTTTTTTGTCTACTTTCTCATCCAGAGATATATCTTGCCGATAAGCATATCCGAGTTTTTTTTTATAATTCCACATTGTTTCTATTTATTTATGAGGATTGATTGATAAGTAAGGTTTTTGGTTCTATTTTTTCCAAAAAAGTTTTTGAACAGATGAAATAATGAAAAGATATGAAAATTAAGTAAATATATTTCTCTTCAAAATTACGAGTTTCTTTATCATCATCATCATCATCATGAGGCCGGCTGACAGCACGGATTCCCCCTGTAAGGTTCAAGGTTAATATATGAACTTACAACCCCGACACGTTTGTTGGAAACAGCGCGGAAATAAGACAAGATACAGAAACAATAAAACACAAGTACATAAGCATACAAGAGTAGAGATAAAAAGACTGGAGAGTCCGTACATTAAAAATCACTTACTCGTGATGAGTGGCCGAGGCCCCCAGGGGAGTTGCATAGCGTTGGGGGCAGAAGCCCCCACCGAGAAGGGTGTGACAATGGTCTAACCCAAGTGGGTACCTACGAGAAGAGGTACCAAAGAGAGGCAGGAATTTCAAAACCCGCGCTTAAATACCAGAGGTCCCCTGGTGGTCGGTTCAGAGACCCAGCGGGAAGATAACTCTTCCAGACCAATGGGAAGATAATCCAACACCCCCATCGCTCTTGGCAAGTCTTCCGCACGACGTCCATGGTTGGATGGTCTATTAATTTTAACGGCATATCAACCCGTCTAGGACTATGTCATGCCTAACAGTTAGGAAGTAATACATATCGTGTATTTATATTTATATTTTTAGTAATTGGTTTTAACAATGTGTTAACATTATTGGGGATTATGTTGTATGCTATTGATTCGTTTCATATCTATATTCTATATTTCATTTCCACAACGTCCAGTATTCACACATAACTGATTAACGAAGTGTTTTGCTGGTCGTGTCCATGTGTAGGCGTCCACAAGAGAACGTCACTTATGAATTTGTCTTTGCTTTCACAGCATGTCTTATCCGTCTTACTTGGATGTTTTGTGTGATAGGAGCGAAGTGGCCGTACAGATGCTTTTTTTGTGGGGTGGGGTGTTTTTCAAAGGTTTATTCAAAATAGCAACTACACAAAAATTCTGCGTGCTATCTAGCTTTTGGTTATTTCCTAGTTGAGTAACATAAGTGACCCCCAAAAAACAGAACACAAATTATTTATTTATTTTCCATTAACCTAACCCTAACCCTAACCTTTGTTGGAATGAAACTTTTAAAAAATTAACAGTTTTATGACAAAATTTGTGGGTTCTGTTTTTTTCTGGGACACCCTGTAATATCATGTTACTCAACTAGGGGGGTGGTCAGAGTTAGGGTTAGTTTAATGGGAAAATAAATAATTTGGGTTCTGTTTTTTTCTGGGTCACCCTGTAATATCATGTTACTCAACTAGGAAATAACCTAGCTTTTTTTCTAAGTGGTCCATTCATGCAGTAGCACTGACTTACATCCCTTACTTGTCAAAGTTTTTACTATTTGACCTAGGGGACACGTATCTGGCAATAGCCACAAGGTGGCGTGGTCAACATGGTATGAGAAAATACGCACCAAAAGTCAAACCCTCTTAGCTCATTCTGCTTGGACAGTGAAGTCGCAAACCCGTGCGGTTCTCTGTCTGTCATTTGGACGTATTCCTAATAATGTTACGAATATTATTCGAAAAATATTAACGTGGCTCGTTATTTTGGGCTCAATAAACGCCCCAACGAAAAGAAAAAAAAAAAAAAGAAATGCTTCTTTTGACATCACTCAGGCGAATAGATTTCTGATTGAAATAATAAAAATAATATTCAAATATCTCAAACGTGTTTTACTCTCAGTTTTCCAAAGAATGTATTCTTGTTTCAACAGCAAAACTTTGACAGTTAATATTTTCTTCTGTTTTGTTACGTGAGGGAAATCTAAGAATAAGACATCTGGCCCACAGGATTATATCCCCTCTCAAGTTGTGTGTGTGTGTGTGTGTGTGTGTGTGTGTGTGTGTGTGTGTGCGCACGCGCGTATGTGGGTCAATGATCTGTTCCACTGACCCAGACATTGGGCGGTTAACATCAAAGATTCTAGTGGAGACTGAGATTGGCCCTTAACCTGACATTTTGAAAAATACCGCAGATAAAGAGAAAATATCGTTTTTTTTTTCCTTTTTGTAGAATTGTTTTCAAGTATCATTTGTGCACACCTATATAGGCACTGAGATTTGATTAATTGTATTTAGGAAAGAAATGTAGTTGGATGCTAAAATAAGACCTCCCCCCAAACAAAAAAGAAGAGCTGACTTGGCTCTAACACTAAGCTGCATCTGGTGGTGAGGCTCGAATTCTGAAGATGTGGGTTTGTATGGAGTACCCATTGGTTGCTATTACTTTGAAGGCTAATACTTGATATCTTCCCATCCACTGGTTAAATATATTTTTCAAATTATTAGTATTAGATTGGAATACTTGAAACGATAGTATTTTGTGTAAACAAAGGATTATTATAGAAAACATTTTGACTTTAATAAAATTATTGCAATTGAGTGATGAAAATATAGGACCATATGACCTTTAGGCACCCCTTTTGTGATCTCGATTCATAAGGACATTTTTTCATACACCGTCAAAATCCGGTTTTTTGTTAACAGACGATTTTTTTTTTTTTAAATTATAAAACTACCCCTAAGCCTAACCCCTACAAACCACCGGATGTTGACGGCGTAAATGAAAAAATGTCCTTATGAATCGAGATCGCAAAAGGGGTGCCTAAAGGTCATATGGTCCAAAATATATATAGTTATTATAATCAAATATTCATAGTGAATCAAATTTAGGTGATAAATAACCCAGTAAGAATTGATATATTATTGAATAAAACAAATAAAATTTTGTTCTACATTTTTTTCTATAGAACACTTGTATGATCCTAATGATTCAATAAAGGCTTGAGGAAGCGGAACTTAACGTTCCAGCGAAATATATTACACATTTTTGTCTGAGTTTTGTTCTTTCATTCCTTATTTTACCTCATTCTGTCGGATTCATTCCAATCCCATTTCCCTCATATATATATATATCTTTGAAACATCTTCACCTGATGATTGCATCGCATGAAACCAATATGGCTGTGAATGTTCCTTTGTCACCTAATAAATAGATATGTAAAACCTTTATATATTTATCTTATTATAATATATATATATATATATATATATATATAACTAAAGATGGTAGGAGAATGATGTCAGCAGCGGTAGGAGTCGATGTATAGTAACCCAGCTAATTAATTAACGTGTATGGATTGCATTATACAATTCTCTGTGCTAATCTAGTTCTAAATTTTATATATGTTATATCAGATCCCGTGTTATTTCTTGGATGGAGTGATTGACGAGGATATTAAAATCCCTGAATATTTTATGATTTTTATCTTCCATTGCAGTATCTGGTTTGTGCAGATGACACTTTTCTGCATGGTTAAACCCAACTCATTTGCAATATTATCATTTGTATTATTATCATTGTCATTTTAATCTTCAGGAGTTTTTCCCACCAGCTCTACATGGTGGCTTTTCACTGGAGTCTGAGTGACAGTAAGTCTTATCAAGACTCTTCTGAACATCCTAGCCGATTTTAGCAATCTAAATTATTTCGATTTCTTTCTCTGATCTCTGGTTCATCCAGTGACTTTCCAAGTGCTCCAACTACGATTGGTATCACCATCACGTTCATGTTTCACAAGCTTTTCAGCTTGCTGGAAAGATCCAGGTATTTGTCCAATTTTTCGCTTTATTCTATTTTTAGAAATCCATTAGATCCCTACTAGATGATAAATCCCGTTTTGGCATGGATTGGAGGATTCCGGTTGTATTTCAGTCCCAGAGAATTTTAGGTTTCATTTTCTAGGGCAGATTCTGCCTTGTGTATTTACCATTTGTCAGCCTGACCAAACTTCAATCTCTTGCACAATTTTCAGTGGATTACCTGTTCCACCCAGTCATGCTTTCTTTTGTATTCCTTTTGCGCCATATTTCAGCATTTGATAAACTTTTTCATCTCTATTACCACATAGTATACATTTGATATTCTCCTACATGCTATTAATTTTTGTTTTGACATAATGATAACATTACTATTATCATATTATTATTATTATTACTACTATCGATTTTGATATGATTAAACACTTTTACACACACACACACACACACACATTATATATGCTCCCCACTCCCATGGTAGAGCACTGTGGGGGGACATTAATTGAAATTTCACCGTTTGGCATAAGCCTGTCGCTGTTTACAGATTTGAGTTCTCTAGTGATTGTAAAAACACCCCCCATAAAGTATGTATCAATTAATTGTTCACCCCCAGACTGACAGCCGCTGATGGCCGCAAGAGTAGGGAAATTGGCAGACGAAAATTCTGTCGGGTTTTGATCCAGGCTAGAGGTAGCTGTTAAAAAGTCGAGCCGCACTGATGAGAAGTAAACTTCGAGACACGTGTCTGTGGATGACTTAGTATATATATATATATATATATATATATATATATATATACACCAACATCTCTGCACGAGCAGGATGTGACACAAGGTCAATTTATTAAGCGAAGTTTAACAGGTTTGAATTCAGAGTTTTCCTTCTCCAAGACCGGTTACCTACCCAAAGTTACAGAACCCAGTCAGCCCTGCTATTTACTCATAGCTGAAGGGAGAATAGGATTCATACCTTTCCCAAAGATATCAGCGCTAATTTAAAATGCAATTTCCACGTCCAGGATTTGAACTCGGGGCGACGAGTCCATTTCCCATGACTTTAACCATTACACCACGTGCTTTCACCCTTATACATATACAGTAAAAATTCTGACATTATTTGTTTGATATCTCCTCTAAGATAGATGGATGAATTTTCATAAAACATTTTTAGGAATACTCATTGAAATAGAGAGAATAACTTTAAGGTTGGAATGGCATTGCATAAAAAAATCATACAGGGTGTTGAAATCGATTAATCAGCTACACATACATTAATAGAGAGAGTGAGAGGGGGATTTTTAAAAAAATCTAAGTCTTACCGTATAGAAATGTTTATATCACTCTAGATGGAAAGCTTTACAACTATTTACAGCATTGACCAAAGACGAAGGAATTGATGACTATTACACTTGGCCAAGGATCAAAGAATCCATTCGTTTTTATATTATATTTATTGATAAACAGAACAACACTGAGTCAATCTTTCATTTTAACCCAAATAAATTACAAGGTGTATCTTGATCAATCTTATGCGGAGATATCATCAAATATTTGGCTTTATTATTGAGATTGCTAGCACAATCCAGAGAAAAGATGGAAACACAATTTGGGGTATAATCTTGGTCCTTGATCTTATCTCTATTTCGGTAAATTTGGACTCTTTGATGTCTCCACACTATTAACTTTTGATTCTGCATTTCTTGGTACTGAATCAAAATAGAAATTAGGTATTTTACTATGTCACCTATTCTGTGATATTCCACCTCCACAAATCACAGGGAATACGTATTGGGTGCATCAGAAATATTTAAAAAGAAATCAACTGAGACTTCATAGGGAAAAACTTAAAGACTCCCATCTATACATATATAAAGGGCAGTTGTGCATATATGTATGACCGGAGGAAACGTCAAAAATAAAACAATTAACGACAAAGTAAATATATGTACACATTAAATATCACCAGGGCTTGGTGTTTCAGCAAAAACAATAAAGATTTGATTTATATTCGTGAAAATAATTAAAAGATAAAAATTTAAATGATAACAGCATGGATTTTTTTCCTTTAATATTTTAGATAGACATTAATCTTTCTTTTCAGAGTAGCTGGATCAATGCAAGGTCCAATTTTTACATAGGGATTTAAATGGGGCATCCAACAAGGATTCAACTCACCATTCAGTTATAATGGATCTGCAGGACTAACTTAAAGATTCCCCCTCTACTCAAGCGATGCCGAGTAGCCGCTACTAGTTTATTCTAAAGCTCAAATTAATGTTCTACAGGTGTTATCTACTTTATATCATTATTTTATTCAGTTTGATCTTCTTGTACAAATATTTAGTATATAGATGAAATTTGCAGTGATCCTATAAAGGTTAAAAAAAAGAACCAAGTTATTAGTAACACCCTCTACCATAACATCTATCCTCCCTTGGTTGTTTCCAGGACAGAAAATAGAATCATCATCATAATTTACCACATTGCTACCTGTAATATTCCTTAAGTGAGGTGGACAAATTTCAACATTTGTTTAATTACTCGAGTTGTTCTCACGAGGAAGAAAGACCTGATAGTTTCCATCTAGCTTTTTCTCCAGGCATTTTGTTATAGTCTATGTGGTGCAACCATACAATAGTACTGACATGGTTACAGCTTGGAAGAATTAGTTAATCAAAAGTACTTTACTTTTAGATAATAAAAAAAATCAATGAAAATAATGCCTCATCTCACAGTGGTCAGTCTCCTGCTTAGCAAAATCTTTACTACAAAAATTCTATGAATGAATGTTTTTGATCTTGTTTTATGAGCATGACGTAAAAAAGAAAAAAAAATGGATCAATCTGTTCAATAGGAGAATTTGTTCGTGTGTTTTTAAGGCAGAAAGATTGTGTTTTACAGACAATTGTGTATTATACAAAGCTTAAAAAAAACTTCTTTATCCAATGTAAAAAAAAAGCAATAACGATAAAAAATAGAAAAAAAAAAAACTAGATTTTTAAAAAAGTTATTTCACTACTCTAACAATGCTTACCTGTAATCTCAGACTTTGAAAGATTTTTTTCTCCCAAAATGTTTTTTCCCCTTTTTTCTCACTCCTTTGTTAATGTTCTTGGGTATTCTTTGTTCTTTTTTCCCCTTTTTTGTATTTAATTCTATTTCAGATCAATTCTTCTATCTGTGAAGCCATCTTCAGTAGGCATTTCTCAGTGGGTCAGATTTGATTATTCTTTTAGAGTTGAAAAGAAGTAAAAAGAAAGAGACTATAGATGTTTTGTTCCATGTAACTGACTTATAAATAATTCTGAAAGGGAGTAAAACTGAAGGAGTGAGGGGGGGATGAGAAAGTTAAATGTGAAGAAGAAGAGAGGGAAAATTTGGTAGAGGCTGAGAAGCTGAGGGAAAAAGAAAGAAAGAAGACATAGAAGCAGGGAAAATAAAGAAAAGAAAAAGAAGAAAGAAAAGATAGGCTAAGAAGTTATGTAAAGAAAGACAGAAAGAGAGAAAAAATTGGCGGTGGGGGGCGAGTAAAAATAATAAAGAAAGGAAAAGGTAAGTAAATAAATGTGGTTGTAAAAAGAAAGAAAGTATATGAGTTAGACAAAGAAAAAAATATAGAGGTAGCGGAAAGAAAGAAAAGAAACACAATTAAATAGATAAGACAAGGGTGGATAGAAAAGAAATTATGAGAAGAAAAAAAGAAACAGAAAATAGGTGAAGGAATTAAGAAAGGAAAAGTTGATCAGGTAAAGATGTTTGGAAAAGAAAGAAAGAAATGTATAGTAGCAGGGAAAAGAAAGAAAAAAGAATAAAAGATAGAAATAAAATAACTGTACATAATTAAGAAGGGTCAGGTTAGCTCAGTTGGTAGAGCGTTCAGCTAGGAAACGCAAGGTTCCTGGTTTGATACCGGCCCTCACCAACTCAGCATATGAGTAGCACAGGGATCTGTGCGATAAAGTGAGGAGCTGATGGTAGGTGTGTGCTCCACCTCAGATGCTGGAATAATCTCCTTGGTCTAGCGCTAGTGAAAAGGGATAGACTCCCTCGCTGTATAGCTGATACTGACATTAGGCCGCCCCGAAACGATGACTTACATAATTAAAGAAGTAATGAAATGAAAAATGAAAAATAGGTGATAGAATTAAAGAAAGAAAAAGATGAGTAGGTACAAGTGCTTGGAAAAGAAAGAAAGTATATGAGTTAGACAAAGAATAAAAAAGAAAGATATAGAAGTAGGGAAAGAAAAGAAAAAAAGAAATATATGAGCAAAAGGTGGATAAAGAAATTATGTAAAGAATTAAAGGAATTCTGAAGGAAATGAAGTAATTAAGAACGTAAAAGGTAAGTTGATAAAAGTGGTTTGAAAAAAAATTTAAGAAGATATAGAATGAAAGAAAATGAAAAAAGTAAGAAATAATCTAAGCGTAGATAAGTAAAGAAATTATGAAAAGAAAGATAAAAGAAAAAATAGGAAGGTAGGTGAAGGAATTAAATAAAGAAAAGGTTAGTAGGTAAAAAGGTGTTTGGAAAAGAAAGAAAGAATATATGAGAGAGGTAAAGAAAAAAGAAAGAAATATATTGAAGTAGAAAAAGAAATAAAAGAAAATCAATGAAAGAAACGTATGAGACATAAGTGAATAGATAAAGAATTATGGAAAGAGAGAAAGGAGATATAGGGGGTTAGCTGAAGGAATTATGAAAGAAAAAGTTAAGTAGGCAAAAAGGTTTTCTGTACAACGTTTCGGCCGATATGCCCTCAGGCCTTCTTCAGGTATTTCTTGTCGGACTCGGTAAACTTCTTTTCGGACTCGGGAACCTTCTTGTCATAATTGGGAATCATCACAGAACTTTGAACCTCACCCTTTATTCAGTCCACGGGGATATCCTGTTCTCATTCCGCTAACCATAGTTGGGATAGAGGCGGTAAGCTGTGTTAATTATTATTCTATGTTACTGCTGCCCTTGATCAGGATTGAACCTGCAATCTCGAGATAACTGTCACTTAGAACTGTCTTAACCTTTATACACTAGGCCATGTGTCCAATTGGACTTGATTATGACAAGAAGGTTCCCCGAGTCCAAAAGAAGGTTCCCGAGTCCGACAAGAAATATCTGAAGAAGGCTGAAGGGCATATCGACCGAAACGTTGTACAGATAACAATGAAGATATAGACAATAGTCCGAATAACGTAGGTAATAGTAATCAACAATCCTTATCTCAAACATTCAGAGAAATAGGCAAAAGGTGTTTGGAAATGAAAGAAAGAAGAACGAAAGAAGAATATTTAGACTAAGAAAAAAATGAAGAAATATAATGGAAGTGGATAAGTAAAGAAGTTATGAAAAGAAAGGAAAATGGATATTGAACAGAAATACACAAATAAGAGGAAATAAAGTAGGAAACCAAAAAATGTTGAAAAAAGTGAGAAACTATCTGTTGTATGAAGAGACAGTTTGCTTTGATTGTTTTGCTTTACGGCATATTGTTACGATTTTTGTGGCCATCCTTTAGGTTTCAAGCAAGAGTGCTGTCCAGTGGAGATCCTTTGTGTTAAGCAGAGCGTGACCCTTAGTGAAGAATCTTATGGTTGTTCCTTGGCGCTCATCAGTCTTAGTCAATGATTGCAAATGGACGTCTGTCAGTATCAGCGAATAAATACTTAATCAACCACATATTCGAGCTGTTGATTGGCTGAGGTTTAAACCATGTATCCTTACTTAGTCCATAAATCTAAGTGGTGTATTGCAGCACACCTTATGTATCAAAATATTATGGAAGAGCATGGTGTAATGGCTAAAGTCATGGAAAATGGACTCGTCGCCCTGAGTTCAAATCCTGGACGTGGTAATTGCATTTTTACTTAGCGCTAATACCCCCGGGAAAGGTATGAATCCTACTCTCCCTCCAGCTATGGGTAAATAGTAGGACAGACTGGGCTCTTTAACTTTGGTTAGGCAACCGGTCTAGGAGAAGGAATACTCTGAATTCAAACCTGTTGAACTCTGCTTAAGAAATTGACCTTGTGTCACATCCTGCTTGTATATATATATATATATATATATATATATATATATATATATATGTAAACAAGGTATGTTTGGAATGGCTTTTTTGCCGACAATTTTTTGGAGAATATGTGCTTAGTCGTACCTAATTTTAAAAATTAATTAATTAATGATGAATTAGGCGGGAATGCCTATTTAAATGTATGGCTAAACAAATCGAGAAAAATCAATCTCTGTATGTACATTTCGGCCTATTAGGCCTCATCAGCAGAGCTATAGATAGGAAGGCCGCCCTGTGCGTGATTTGAAACCGGACTGCCAAGCTGACAGGCCGATCCCATAACCGCTACACCAAACGGACTTCTTAGATTTTACGATTTGTTTAGAGTAGGTTAATATTCCTCTTCTAGTGACTTTTATTACACGACGATATGATAAGTTGTAAACAAGGTATGTTTGGAATGGCTTTTTTGCCGACAATTTTTTGGAGAATATGTGCTTAATTGGAGTCGTACCTAATTTTGAAAATTAATTAATTAATAATGAATTAGGCGGGAATGCCTATTTAAATGTATGGCTAAACAAATCGAGAAAAATCAATCTCTGTATGTACATTTCGGCCTATTAGGCCTCATCAGCAGATATATATATATATATATATATATATATATATATATAGTATATGTATAGTTTCAAATATTCTTATGTAATACAAATCATTTTCAAACATCTATTCGACCTATAGATACGACCCTAACAGTTCAAAGTGAACCTGGGCATAATGCAATAAACGGGTGATTCAGAGCTCAAGAACAAGTCTTAACAATGGATGTTGTTGGTTGTCATACCCAGGATACGCCTTTTCGACAGAGCCTTATCTCTCTGCGGAGGATACAGTCAGCATATTCCAAGCACTACCAACTAGACAAATTTAAAGAGGAGACAGAAAAAGAATTAGAAATAAAAGGGGAGAGATAAATAAAAATAAAAAAAGGAAAGAAAGTGTCTATGAAAGAGGGTGACAGAAAAGGAAAGGGGAATATGAGAGTATACCAGGAATATTTTCGTTTTTGATCAACTGAGAATTCATTGAAGACTTAGAGTTAAGTCCACACTGAGAGTGTTGCTTCTTGTCAGATCATTGAAGTTAAGAGCCAATAATGAGCCTGTTCAGTATTTAGATGGGTGACCACTTAAGAACAGCTGGTACGGTAAACAACTTCAGCTTTTTGTGCCAGATTAAGCAAAACTTAGTAAATAACAGCTGAGAGCTCATTGGGAGACTCTTGAAACCTCCTGTGAGCTTTCTCAATGATCCTAGCTCTTCTGAATGCTTTTGAGTGCTGGAGGCAAGGTTCTCCCCCATTTCCAATTTTAAAGCCGCATAATTGATAACTGATTGTTATTCACTTCTTGGATTTATTTCAAAAAACCAATATGCCCCCTCAAAATGTTTAAACCAGTTTGGGACAGTAGGGTCAAATATTGTATCATCTCTTTCCACTTTCCAAATTTTGTGAGTATCCTGAGCAGTTTTCCAGGTTCAGTTAAAAATAATGCTTCAAAATTGCCAGAATCTCAATACTTGTATCTACCAATATACTATTTGAAACCAAATATATATTTGAAGATTTAAATAGGTTATCGTTTCTCTAAATTTCATCTAGTTTATCATTGTATTGTTTGTATCACTAAGGTGGCTCTAAACAATGCTAGCGGTTTATTTTGGAAGATTTAAATTACAATTTTCAAAATATGTGAAGTGATATGCTGTGAGTTTTCAAACCAGTCTAAGCTGGTGGTCCTCACTGGGGTCCGAGTGACAGCAAGTAAACTAAGTTCTTTTGAACTCTTCACAATAATCTAGATGATTTCAGTAGTGTTGTGGTCTGGATAGTCTCAAATCTTCCAAAGATCTCTAGCTCTTCTGGTTTCTTTTCTATGTACTTTGAAATTGTTCCAAGGGCTCCAACTATGATTAGGGTTATTTTTTTTTTGTTTCTCACGCTAATTATTGCCCTTCCAAAAAAACAGTAGAAAAATGTTCTATTTATTGAATACATTTAAGAATATCATCACCGGTTACGTAATTTGTTCTATTCATAGAATTTGTCTAAATTTTATGTATAAATCTTCAAGAAAGTTTAATCATTTTTTTATTTTGTCAGCATAAAGTATTTTTGTATTATTCACTGAAATATTTCTATATGTTGGAGTAGAGTATGTTTTTTCAATGTCGGCATATGGAGCTAATATCTGATTGATGTAAAGTTAGATTCTTGCTAATGTTGTAGTTGTATAGCCAAAGTAAATCGTCCTTTTTATTATTATTGTCAGAGATGTATTCTTCCAATGAACATTGAAATAGATAAATAACATTTTTCTACTGTTTTTTGGAAGGGCAATAATTAGCGTGAGAATTATCTTTATTATTTATATACAACATTTTGGCTCATGTGCACCCCCCCAGCCTTCATCAGGTGTTTCATGTCATAATCAGGAGCCTTTATGGAAATTCGAACTAAACCCTTTATTTAATCCATTGGGGTAGATTGTTCTCATTCAGTTAATCATAACCAGGCACAAGTGTTAAGCTATGTTAAGTATTCTGTTATTTTTGCCTTTTGTCAGAATTGAACCTGCAACATACAGATGATTGTCACTTAGAGCTGTATTGACTTAACCCTTATATCACTGGCATTATGTGTCCATATACATTTTTTTTTCACTTATCTTTTGTAAGAAAAGAAAATCCTGATTCACATAAATATGAAGAGGAAAACTGGATTAAAATAATTAAATGCACTTCTTTAATGGAAATCTAAAAATATATCAATAGGCAACTTTTTATATTTGATTCTAAGTCAAGGATCATGTGTTGTATAATCTATGTAGTGGCATAGATTATTGACAACACTGTGTAGATGGAAATTTACAAACCGTTGGTGACCATTTGACACCACAGAGGAAAAACCCGCGAATCACGTAAAGTCATATGAAAGCTGGTTGACCCTTTGTACCAGCTTGGACATCAGGCAGGAGGCATGTCTTGCCTTACCCGAGGCTCACTTGCACTATGTTTAGTTAGAGAAAGAAGTTTAGTTAAGAATAAAAGTCTTAAAAAATTACAAGGTGTTGTTGGTTGATGCATGTCTTGGCAAAAAGACTGACCAAGAAGAAAAATGAATCAAAGATGAACAACCAACAGCAACTTAGAAAGAGAAGTCAACATGGAGAGAAAGAATAGAAACGACTGTTTATCATCAAATCTTTAATAAAGTTTAGGAATGCATTTTAAAAAATAATATCTTTATGGAAAAAAAAATTCCTAAAATAAACAAACATTCTACTATACAAATTCTCGGCGATTTTTTTCTTAATTTGATAAATCATTTTCCTATTATTTTATGAAAGGATTTCAAAACTAATCAACATTTTCTGTGTTTAATGATGTAAAATAGAAGTTTGATTTCTGTTCGAAAAATTGTCAAATGCCCTACTTTCATATGGGTCATATCATTCTTGCTGATTGTGTATAGAACTTATCTTGCAGTATATTACCACACCTTGCTGAGCATCTAACCTTATTGTATTGGTTAGCAAGCTAGTCTCACAGATCAATTGCTACTAAATAGCAAAATTGATACTCATTGGATGCCCCATACTTGCGACCTTGGGTCCCATCCTACTCGTAGCAAACAGGTTGGGTAATAGTGCATCTCATCATGGTGTATTGGTTAGAAAACTAGTCTCACAGATCGATTACTAATGAATAGCGAATTTGATAGTCATTGGATGCTCCATACTCGAGACCTTGTATCACATCTTATCAGATTGGGTAATAGGGCATCCCATCATTGTGTAATGGTTAGCAAAACAGTCTTGCAGGTCTATTACTACTGAATAATGAGTTTGATCCTCATAGGCTGCCTCATACTTGTAACCTTGTGTCACATCCTACCTGATGGGTAAGTACCTATCCCCACACTTTGCTGTACACCAGTATGCAAATCATATAGTTTGGGAACTTTTAAGAAACATAAAAAAATAACATACAAATAAAAAGACAGACAAGAGAAAGACATGAAAAGAGAGAAAAGTAATTGAATACAAAATAGAAAAAAAAAAGAGAGGATGATTTCAACATTTAAAGAAAACAGAGATTAAGTAATGTAAAACTTTGAAGGACAGTTAAGAAAGATAATAGATAACGAGTGAGAGGAGACAGACAAGAAGAATCACAAAGACAAGATGAGGGGAAATGTAAAGATTTTCATTTAAGATAAAAGCATCAGTTTAATTTTATATGTTCTTTCAAAAGAATTGATTTTATTCTTTTAAGGTTAAAAAAGATCAGCACAATGGAACAATGAACACTTTAAGCAGTGAACAGGAAAGTTGTTTAGAAAAAAAAATTAATAAAAAGAAATCTTCATAGGTTCTTAATTTATATACATTCAACTATTTTTTCTTAAACATTCTTAAGCCACTTTATGTGATTTCATTATGATAAATTTTCATTCTGTGAAATTGCAATAAATTATCTATTTAAATTGAATGTCACGAGGCAAATCATTGAGTATATATATATATATATAAATGGATAAAAGTAACCTACTCGAGTTTCATCAACTGATTCTTCAGGGTTACATCCGTTGAATTAATCGAGTTTTCAATTAATCTCAGTTGGTACAATACATGCCCGTTGGAATTTTTGCTCTACATTGTATTGAGCACTTTGTATTTGTTTTTTCTCAGTCTTAACCCCTGGATACTGTGCACTTCCAACGATCGTACTCGTACCCACCGGTAAGGTACTACTCATACATTAACATTATATATATATATATATATATATATATATATATACACACACACACATGGAAGGGGGTAAAAGTTCACATGATGACATCACATCTGCTGATGATGACTTTTTGTTACCAATAGGATCCAAACATTACAACACTGATGAGAGAAGTGTGTACATGACAAAGTGTGCTATGTTGAAAAATAAACCTCATTAGGTCATATTCTTTGAGAGAATATATATATATATATAAGCATGTACATGTGTGTGCATATATGCACACACACATACACATATATATATATATATATATATATATATAAGCATGTACATGTGTGCATATATGCACACACACATACACATTATATATATATATATATATATATAACAAACATGTACGTGCATATATGCACACACACATACATATATATATATATATATAAACAAACATGTACATGTGTGTGCATATATGCCACACACACATACATATATAAATATAACATGTACATGAGTGTGCATATATACACACACACACATATATATATGAATAAACAAACATGTACATGTGTGTGCTTATATATATATGAAAATATCACCTCTAGAAAAATGTATAAAATATGATTTTCTTCTAAACCAAAAGGTACCAGCGTTGAAACTCTGTAACCTAAAATATGTGTATGTACCAGTTTTTTTAAAAAAGAAGTACATTCTTTATATATTATTATACAATTTTATCTTTGGCTTCAAAGATGTTGATATTTGTTTTAGTTTAAATTTTATGGGGTATGTGAAAAAATAATGACAATGATCCAGTATTTACTGAAACAGAAATTAACAATGAAAGAAACATTAATCCCCTGGGCATTCAACTCATCCTCATGTGTCTGGAACTCAAAATTTCTATACAATATTTCTATTCTTGGAATGAATTTTCAATTTGGTAAATATGAAAAAGTCAGAATGAGTTAAGTTTGGTGGTTGTTGCACTCACGCTATCCTATGTTTTACAAAAAAATGCTGATCAAAAGTTTTTTTGATCAGTGATCAAAATATATTGAGAATTGACACTGATGCATCGAGATGAGAGTCAAGATATCTAGATATCACTTTATTATATAAATAGCTTAAATGTATACATCTTCATTTATTTTTATGAGGAATGGATACGTCAAGACAAGCTCAAATTTTGCATGAATGCTGTTCAAATTTCATATTGTATTAAAACCTTTTCTCTTTCCAGCTATAAGTAAATGGTAGGGTAAACTGGGTTCTTTAACCTTGGTTAGGCAACAAGTCTAGTAGAAGAAAAACTGATTTCAAACCTGTTAAACTCCACTTAAGAAATGGGCCTTGTGTTGCATCTGATTCAAGCAGACAGGTTGGTAAATATGTGTACACATCTTCATTTAAATTCTAAAGTTTTTAAATTAAAATATTTAAATATTCAGTCTTTATTATTTTTTTATCACACTCCATATACATAAATCTTCAAACACACATTATATATATATATATATATATATATATATATATATATATATAAATTATGTATAGATAAACACATACATTTCTAAAACTATATATATATATATATATATATATATATATATATATATATATATATATATATATATATATATATATAGAGAGAGAGAGAGAGAGAGAGAGAGAGAGAGAGAGACTTATGTATAGATAAATACATACATTTCTAAAACTATATATATATATATACATACACAAAAATACAAACACATGCATTTATATATATATATATATATATATATATATATATATATATATACACACAAAATACAAACACATGCATTTATATATATATATATTATATATATATATATATATATACAAAAATACAAACACATGCATTTATATATATATATATATATATATATATATATATATACATACAAAAATACAAACACATGCATATATATATATATATATATATATATATATATACATACAAAAATACAAACACATGCATTTATATATATATATATATATATATATATACATACATAAAATACAACACATGCATTTATATATGTATATATATACACATAAAAATACAAACACATGCATTTATATATATATATATATACACATATACAAACACATATACAACACATATATATATATATATCACATAAAAATACAAACACATGCATATATATATATATATATATATATATATATTATATATAATAATATGGAGAAGGTTAATTTCATACATACAGATTATTTAAAGACTACTTATAATCATTGTGAAGATCCTATAAAAGCACCTGATGCTTCATTTGAGTCTTAAATTGTCCTGCTCCCATCAATGTAATTGCTATCCATGTGCCTCTCATTTACTCAATTCTGTCAATGTTTAGATTTATTGACAAATCAATTTGTCTCCTTTGTACACTCATCAATACACACATGTCTCTTTTGATCTGTCAGTCTGCGTTTCAGACTCGCAACATAGGATTATTCACGCTGCAGAAAATCAAAGTCTAATTCCAGGATATGTTCCCAGACTTTTCCGCTATCAAAACAAACCCTCTTCATCCAATCTGTAATTTCAAATGCCGCTTTCAAACAGAAAGAAGAATAAAGAATAAACTTGCTACGAGGCTCTAACTCGTGTCCATTCTAAAATTAGGAAAATGAATAATAATGATTGACATAGCTTTATCGAAAAATAAAAAGATATACCCATAAAAAAGGTAATCCCCATGATATTACACAAACAGACATTAGCCAGTATTTAACCCTTAGAACCCGGAGGTTCCCCACATCCTGACCCTCAGTTTTGGTTGAAAATCAACTGAAATTCTATAATGTTGTAATCTATTATTAAACAGCTTTACTGGCGACAACATTTTATACACACTTTAAAATATATTTAAACAAATAATAAAATTATATTCATAATTAGGGATAGCTACCCAGCATTGCCTGTGATTTAAAAAGTTAAAAATCAGTTTAGCTCAGTCGATAGAGTGTCCGCCTAGGAACCTTGTGGTTCCTAGTTCAATACCGGTCCTTACCAACTCAACATGAGTAGCACAGGGATCTGTGCAGTAAAGTAAGGAGCTGATAGTAGGTAGATTTGACATTCCCCTTCAGATGCAAAACAATCTCCTTGGTCTAGCACTAGTGAAAAGGGGATAGACTCCTTTACTGTCTGACTGATACCAATATTAGGCAACTCTGATGACTTTACTTATATTTATCTATTGGTTAATAAAATTATTTTTCTACATATTTGTTTTATTATCTTTAATTCTTAAAAAATTTTGTTTTCAAGTTGTTTATTCTTATTGTTTGTATTTTATTCTTCTTATTATTATTGTTTGTATTTTTTCTTTGTATTTTTCTTTCATTTGCTTTTTATTATATTTAATTAATCTATTCTTTTTTTTAACCATTAGTTAAATCAATTTTTAATATATCATTGATTTACAACCTTAATATATTTTTATCTGGATTTTCCTATGGAGAATGAGAGTTAAATATTTTTCTACAAGAAAACAGGGTGTTGATTTTATTGAATTTTGGTCTTTGCTGATCTCCACTAATATTTCCTCATAAAAGGAAGTGTGCTTGGCCATTCTTTATATATTTTTGTTTTTGAGTTGTTTATTTTTGTTATTCTTCTTGTATGTTTTTGTCTTATTTGATTTTTTCTAATGTTTTATCTTTTAATTTGTTTTATTTCTATCTAATTTTTTAATATAATCCCCTTATTCTATTTTTTATTTAGCATTTCTTATGGAACATGAGGATAAGATGATAATACAGTCAATAAACAAAACACAATAAAGGAATGAAGAAAGGCAACCATGGAATCACAAAGAACTACAGAAGTATAACTCTTATTGCCATATATGCAAGGGTTTAAGAAGGTGTGGTGGTTAGAGTCGTATAAAATGGACTCATCGACCCAAGTTCAAATTCTGGACGAGGTTGTTTGCATTTCAAATACCCTTTGTTCCATTTAAAAAGAGGGGGCGCTAAATTTCCAATACAGTTTTCGACCAATAAAATATGGGTGATTGATACTAAAGTAAAGTAGTTATTTAAAAAAATATTTTTAGAATCAAATAATATGACATTTTAAACTTAACATAATTTCAGACAAAAAATAGGGTGTGAATTTCATTGTACTTTGATCTATGCTGGTCTCCACCAATTTTCTTTTACCTATATGATTTTCCCAACCCTATTGCCCTATGGCAAGCCCCAACCCCTTTTTATCATATGGGTGCTAGAAGGCGGTGGCTGCGGGTCTACATGTCCTGGGAATGACGTTAAACTATCTGATGGTGAGGTTCCAGTTTGGAGGTTTGGGGAATGTTGAGCACCCCTTCATCACCATTGCTCTCTGGTCCACTCTGACCCGGAGTGGTAGTACCTGTTAGGGTCCCATCTATGGGTTAAATAGAAAAATGTATTTTATAAAAAATTGTATTATCCATTAAGAATTGATTTATTTCAAAACTTTATCGGCATTAAATGACCCACTGAGGTTGATATGCCATAAAACAAAACAAACCAAACCAATTTTCTTTTATGATAGGATGTGTGCTTAGTCATTGCACAAACGTACAAACATACAGAATCTTTCTTTTATATAAATTAATTAGATTTTAAAGGCAATAGTGATGTAGAAATGGGGATCTTGGTAATGTTTAGCATATAGTTTTGGTTGTATATGTACTTTTATGTAGTGGCACAAAAACGACTGCTCAGGTTCTAAGACTTTAAACACTTATCTTTCTTATGATGATTAATGGATTTATTAAAAGAACCCAAAGCGAAGAACATGGTGGCTTGATCAAAGAAAACCTTCAACATCTCGACCGAAATGGAATTGACAAGAGGAAAAGTTATCCTTATTTACTACAACTCATATTTTCCCTTTTTAAGGGATCTTGATATTTTTTCTAGCAAATTTTGCAATGTATTTCATATCCACCTGCTGTTTTAGAGATAGTTTATTGACTTTTCTTTTTAAATTTTTAAGAATTTTGGAGGCTCGTATCATGATATGAATTGTTAAATTGTCAAATTTTAAAATTTGAATCTTATTTCTTCAGTCATAATTCTTAACTACATTGTCAGATATCAATACCATTATCAAATTATTTATCATATATATGTTTCTGGTCAACATAAAAAAAAAATTTGAATCATTTAATGCTAAATCATTTTGATATCAGATTGTTTACAGTATCTACTGTTGCTTAAACAATCACCCTGCAAAGTATTGAACAGGTTTATTGTGATACTTTTTACACACACTTACCACAGCATGCAGCAACCTTCCTTGTATAAATCACACCTAGCTTTCTTTTCCAATGATTCCATTAAAGTCCAAGTAGTTTAGCAATAAGAAGAATAATTAACGTTCCAATTACCGTCGAACTGGGAAGACAAGGCAACAAACGGTTGTAACTTAAATACAAACCCGATTGTCACAAAGTCAACTGCAGAATGACTGGATATATATAAGACTCCACAATGTCATTCAAATCAAGCAGTCAAGCAGCCAATCAGAACTCAAGGAAGGGAATGACCCAAATCACCCAAATTCATGAATGGGTCATTCTTGATTTCTATATATACCAACTGTCTTGGACACTGCTTAAGTTATACTTAGTTAACTGCTGTTATTCTAACCAACAGTAGACTTACTGACTTCAATAGCACTGGCAGCTTTGGAAGAATATAAAAAAGTAAAAGTTGTCGTAGTGGCCTAAAGTCAGTATCAGCCAGTCAGCAAGGGAGTCTATCCCCTTTTCAATAGTGCTAGACCAAGGAGATTGTTTTGGCGTCTGAGGTGGAGCACTACACCTACCATTAGCTCATTACTTTACCGCACAGATCCCTGTGCTGCTCATACGCTGAGTTGGTGAGGACTGGTATCGAACTAGGAACCTTGTGGTTTCTAGCTGAAACACTCTACCGACTGAGCTAACCCGGCCCCTTGAAAGAATACATATAGATATAAAAGTCGTCGGGGTGGCCTAAGGTCGGTATCAGCCAATCAGTGAGGGAGTCTATCCCCTTTTCACTAGCGCTAGATCAAGGAGATTGTTTTTGTATCTGAAGTGGAGCGCCACACCTACCATCAGCTCCTTACTGTGCAACTCATAGATATAATTATGCTTAAAATTAATACTAAAAGAATTTTTTAATTACTGGGCCCTATGAACAAATCAGGGCCCTACGAGCAATATCACAATATTTCAACTATAAAATAGAATAAAGTCGGTGGCTTGTCCAATTGTCAGTATTAGTAAGACAGCTAGGGAGACTATCCCCTTTTCCCTTGCGCTAGACCAGGGAGATTGTTTTGGTGTTTGAAGTGGTGCGCCACACCTATCTTCATCTCCCCACTTTACCGCACAGATCCAAACTGTGCTACTCATACAGTGAGTTGGCAAGGGCCAGTATCGAACCCATACATTGTGGTTTTTAGGCGGATGCTCTACTGACTGAACTAAATTGGCCCATAAAACTTATGACTGAATTTCAAGTGTTCAATCCTCAGGTAAGCCAGTATTGACATGCCTAAAGTCTGTCGAATTCAACAAAATAAATATCTCTACTCACGTAACTATTGTATGGCTGTCATATTAATTCATATTGTTCAATCTATCATCAAATTACACAATAAATATTTACGTTTATGGTGACATTTAGCTATTAATTCCAACCTGTTGTTTAGTAGCTAACTTGAAACTAGAAAACTTGAAATATGATATTTTCTCTCCACATAAAAGTTTTCTATAGAATAGGAATCTAAATGTCACCATGAAGGTGCTTTAGAAATACCTACATCTTAAACTGTCACCTGTGTGGTGCAAGTGAATTTGGGCAAGTGATAATGGTTGCTCCATCTAGCTAATGTATTACCATTATATTTTCACCCATGATCACTTAATGTTATGGACATTGAGCATTTGTTGTTGAAACGTTTTTAGGACTGGAGAATGTAATTACTACACAGACCTTTTCATGCTTATTTCCTGTTACATTGATTGATTGCATTTTATGGCATGTCAACCTTTGTAGGGTTATTGTATACTAAAGACGTTTTGTCTTATTCATACTTAATGGTATTCAAAAAATTTTTAAACACATTTTTTAAACTCATTTTTTCTATTTAAACCCTAACAGCTATCACCACTCTGGCTTAGAATGGGCCTGGGAGTAATGTCAATGAAGGGGTCCTCCACAGACTTCAGAGCTCCAAAATTGGAACCTCACCATTAGATGCAGTTTGATGTCATACCTGAAGAATAATTAAAGTTCCAATTACTGTTGAACTGGGAAGACAAGGCAACAAACGGTTGTTATCTAATACAAACCCAATAGTCAAAAGTTTACTGCAGAATGACAGGGTATTTATAAGACTCCACAATGTCATTCAAATCAAGCAGTCAAGCAGCCAATCAGAACTCAAGGAATGGAATCACCCAAATTCATGAATGGATCATTCTTGATTTCTATATATACCAACTGGCTTGGACACTGCTTCAGTTGTAATTAGTTAGCTGCTGTTATTCAAACTTACTGACTTCAATAATACCCAGGACACATTACATTGGAATGATGCTATTCTGGATAATAAATTCATACTACTGAGGGTTGAAAATTTCAGAACCACATGTTCATCAATTAAAAGAAAGTCACTTGGAAAACCTTAACATGCTCAAAATCCAGAAAATGTTCAGATTGTGAGAAAGTCTGTTGTGAAATTTACATATTTATTCTGCTTTGTCTGATTGAACAAAAAAAAAAGTCATTAGCTAGATGAAGATACCATTACCACATGCACTACACAGGTGACAGTTTAAAATGTGGCAGGTATTTCTGCTGTAGCTACATGAGTAGAGATATTTAATCAGTTGAATAAATTCAGACTTCAGATGTATCGATATTATCTCTCTTGAGGACCAACCACATGAAACTCAATCATCAGTTTTTATTCTGTTTTATTCTATTTATATTTTATATATATATATATATATATATATATATATATATATACACACACACATATATATCTATAGTAAAATCAAAGTCCGTGGAGGGGCCTGTTGTTGTTATCAGCCAAACAGTGAGGGAGTCTATCTTTTTTTGCTAGCACTAGACCAAGGAGGTTGTTTTTGCTGTGGTGGAGTACCACACCAACTATTAGCTTCATGATGTTTTACTACACAGATTGAATTACCCAAGCTATGATACTAATGTGCCATATTAGTGATGACTGGTATCACATCTAGAACCTTGCAATTTCTAGGCAAATGTTCTGACTGAGCTAAACCTGCTATATATATATATATGTTTAGTTTTCTTCCTTTATATCTATGTCTATCAATTTAAAGAAATTAGTTGACATCATGATTTATTGACAAATTGAAGTGTTTTCTAAAACATCTGTATGTCTTATCTTTGATTTCTCTTTTGTAAAATATATTTTATGATCTTGCTGTCTGGAGTTCTTTATATTCACCTGACTTAGTAGCAGAATATTGATCATATGGAAATCTGATATCTAAGATAAAGTCACAATTCTAAGCTGTATCTGTATTAGTACTAATGTATGGCTGCACTTGGAATATGCCAGAGTAGATATACTCAGTCAATATATGCATAGGAAAGGCATGGACTGTTATAGACAGATTATCAATCATATGGAAATCTAATCTCTCTGATTAGATAAAGAAATAATTATTCCAAGCTGTAGTATCAGTCCTACTGTATTGCTGCACTCCTTAGAATATGCTAGAGTAGATATACTCAATCAATATATGCATAGGAGAGGTATGGGCTGTTATTGACAGATTATCGATCATATGGAAAATTAATCTAGTGATAAGATAAAGCAAAATTTATTCCAAGCTGTAGCATCAGTGCTACTATATGGCTGCACCATTTGAAATATGCCAGAGTAGATGTAAGTTAATATACACATAGGAAAGGCATAGATAAATTATTGATCATATAGAAATCTGATCTCTGATAAGATAAAGAAAGAATTATTCCAAGCTGTAGTATCAGTGCTACTGTATGGCTGCACTACTTGGATTTTAACAAAATGTTTTGAGAAAAATGTCAATATATGCATAGGAAAGGCACGGACTGTTGTAGACAGATTATCGATCATATGGAAATCTAATCTCTCTGATTAGATAAAGAAAGAATTATTCCAAGCTGTAGTATCAGTGCTACTGTATAGCTGCACTCCTTAGAATATACCAAGGTAGATATACTCAGTCAATATACACATAGGAAAGGCATAGATAAATTACTGATCATATAGAAATCTGATCTCTGATAAAATAAAGAAAGAATTATTCCAAGCTGTAGTATCAGTGCTACTGTATAGCTGCACCACTTGGAATGTGCCAGGGTAGATATAATCTGTCAATATATGCATAGGAAAGTCATGGACTGTTATAGACAGATTATCAATCATATGGAAATCTAATCTCTCTGATAAGATAAAGAAATAATTATTCCAAGTTGTAGTGTCAGTGCTACTGTATAGCTGCACTCCTTAGAATATGCTAAGGTAGATATACTCAGTCAATATACACATAGGAAAGGCATAGACAGATTATCGATCATATGGAAATCTGATCTCTGATAAGATAAAGAAATAATTATTCCAAGTTGTAGTATCAGTGCTACTGTATAGCTGCACTCCTTAGAATATGCTTGAGTAGATATACTCAGTCAATATATGCATAAAAAAGGCATAGACTGTTATAGACAGATTATCAATGGAAATTTGATCTCTGATAAGATAAAGCAAGAATTATTTTAAGCTGTAACTGTATCAGTACTACTGTATGTCTGTTCAACAATTAGAAAAGAAGAAGTTGTGGTGGCTTAACTCAATTATCACATAAACCATCCAAGTAAAACAAACAAGACACAAGAGACACTGCTGGATAGATAAGAATGAATTGTGCTGTTCTCCTTTGGACACGGACACACCAGAGTGGGTCAACCAGCAAAGGTCATCAATTCTATGCAGATACTCGAGATCCTATAAAACCATCTGATGCTTCATTTGAGTCTTAAATAGTCCTGCTCCTATCAATGCAATTGCTATCTATCTGCCTCTCATTTACTCAATTTTAACCCTTGGAATGCTGTGTGTCTGTAAATATAAATTTCATTTCCTCTTTTGGAAAACCCCTAGTTTGCTGCTAAGTGTATCTTAGTTTGGCACAAGGATAAAAAATGGAGCACTCACTCAGAACTGAATTCATGATCAGTAGTGTGGATACAGAAGAAAAATTGCAAACAATCACACTATATCAGTGGTTCTCAACCTTTTGTTACCTATGACCCCCTTTGATATCTATTTTAGTCTGGTGTCTCCCTTCCCATAGCCATTTAATGTTTAAGAATTCTGTTATACCTTTATAATTGAATACGTTTTGCTTTTCTGGACAAGAAAAAATACATGCATCCTGGGGGCCACATGGCCCTCGGTTAAGAACTACTACTCTATATTACATAAACTAACAAAAACTCACACATACAGACTCACACATATACATATGTACAGCTGCTTAATCCATCAAGGGAAATTTTGTAACTTTTTTCTCCTAATAGTAAAGTCATCTACAATTATTGGTTTGGTTTATTTATGGCATATCAACATCAGTGGGTCATTTAATGCCAACAAAGTTTTGAAATAAATTAATTCTTAATGGATACTCAATTTTGTTTATCAACTCATGTTTTTCTATTTAACCCATAGATGGGACCCTAACAGGTACTACCACTCTGGGTCAGAGTGGACCAGGGAGCAATGGTGATGAAGGGGTGCTCAACATTCCCCAAACCTCCAAAACTGGAACCTCACCATCAGATAGAGTTTAACGTCATTCCCAGGACATGTAGACCCTCAGACACTACCTTCTAACACCTATATGATAAAAAGGGTTGGGGCTTGCCATAAGGGCAATAGGGTTAGGAAAATTATATAGGTGCTAGGGCTTGATGTGACCAGCCAATTGATTGGAGGGGGCCTCTCCAACTGCACATCCAGCCCAAGATAAGGCCAAAGTGGAGTATTGCAAGTCATAAACTGCTCATCCACCTGGGTTCTATCCTTAAGCATCACGAGTCGCCACACATGGCCAATAGGTGGCCCCACTGGGGGAGTCTTACCCCTCTGCAGAATTGCAGTTAGTGAACTCTAACGCCCCAGAAGACAGGGTGGTCATCTATCAATGAATTGATAAATAAATAAAGTAAAAAAGTAAAAGCTAAAGGGCAACGATTAAAAGGTATTAAAACTAAAAGGTAAAATAAACCAAGTAAAAAGTAAATGATTATAAGTAAAGGTTATAATAATAATTAATATGTATTATTCAATACCGGATGTGAATCTGTAATAATGTAATAGTTAATATTTATTTGACAAAACATAATATGAGAGGGTTTTGTAATTTGCTTGAAGCATTGTGTATATATTGGTTTGTTATTCACACACCCGCACCCATAAACAATCAAGCAATATCTGGAATGTTAGTCTCAGACACATATCAATAAAAAAGAGATCAGATGATCCTGTTAATAAACAAACAAACAAAAAAATAAATAAATAAAATAAATAGAATAAAAATAAAACCTTGCTTAGAGGCGAATCAAATCTGGAATAATAATTAAAACAAAATAAAAGGAAATAATCAGACACACAGACATAAGTACCATGCACACACACATACGCTTACATTTACACACACAAGCACGCGCACACACACACTTACACACACAAACACACACATAAGCAAGCACCCCAACCATACACATACACACACAGAGTTTGGAAGACACAAGACAGAACGAATTTAGCAGCCGCTAAGACAACTTCAGTTCCAGTATTCTTCTGAGGATGGGAATTTCTTCCAGAAATATTGAGAAATAAATGACAGGTTAACAAAAAACATCATAGTTACCTTCTTTTTTCTTTACACTCGCATTGTGACAGCCTTCAAAACCAACCAACAAACCATAATATGAGAGATTTAATACATAAGTGTCCTAATGTAAAAGATTAATGATGGGTTACAAGTAAAATCTGGCCAAGGCAAAGCAAACCAAACAAAAAAAGACTTAGTAAGTCACAGCTGTAGTATCTATACTTTTTGACTGAAACTTGCTTCTCAAATCAAACTAATCCATTTTAAAATACCAAGCCTTGAAAATTTTGTGGGCTAGAAATTGGTATTAGCTTACATATATAAGTATTAGTTTTGTAAAATTGAAATTCAAACATTAAAACAAGGCTTACTAATAAAATATTGATCCAATAATTAATTCCATTAAAAAATAAACCCATGATAATAAATATAGACGGATAAAGAAAAGAAAAAATGCAAAAGAAAAAAGAAAGAAAGGGAAATAAACGAAAAATAAGATGAACATAAATATGAACAGCGATAGAGAGATAGATATGAACAGAGTTAGATAGAGAGATAGATAGATATGAACAGAGTTAGATAGAGAGATAGATAGATATGAACAGAGTTAGATAGAGAGATAGATAGATATGAACAGAGTTAGATAGAGAGATAGATAGATATGAACAGAGTTAGATAGAGAGATAGATAGATATGAACAGAGTTAGATAGAGAGATAGATAGATATGAACAGAGTTAGATAGATAGATAGATAGATATGAACAGACTTAGATAGATAGATAGATAGATAGATAGATAGATATGGATAGATAGATAGATATGAACAGACTTAGATAGATAGATAGATAGATAGATAGATATGAACAGACTTAGATAGATAGATAGATAGATAGATATGAACAGACTTAGATAGATAGATATGAACAGACTTAGAGAGATAGATATGAACAGACTTAGAGAGATAGATATGAACAGACTTAGAGAGATAGATATGAACAGACTTAGAGATAGATATGAACAGACTTAGAGAGATAGATATGAACAGACTTAGAGAGATAGATATGACAGACAGACAGACTTAGAGAGATAGATATGAACAGACTTAGAGAGATAGATATGAACAGACTTAGAGAGATAGATAGATGAACAGACTTAGATAGATAAATATGAACAGACTTAGATAGATAAATATGAACAGACTTAGATAGGTGTATTACATTTTTTGTGTATGAAATTATTTTGAAAAATCAGTTAGGTTAACCATAAAAAAATCTAGCAGATTTCCTGTGTGTAATATGGCTTTGCACTAGTATATATACAAATCTCATGCATAAATTTTACTAAATTTATTCATGGCTGAATCCTCTTTTTAAAACTTCCATTTGAAACTTGTTTTCTAAAGGTTTTGTTTCACCTGTGGTAGCTACTATATTTAATTGCATACAGGATACACTTATTTTCTAAAAGTGTTCCTAAAAGCAATGCCCTGCTTGTGAGACAATATTGGACCTGCTGGAGACTTAATGGTATATATGGAGCATTCTCTGCTCGTTTGCTCCTATAAGCGATGCAACATTGTAAGGTGAATATTCTTGACACTGCAGCATTTGATAACATACCTGAGGTAGCTATTTTGTTAAAATAAACAGGCAGTAAGCTTTTTGAACATGCTAATTTGCATTTGATTGACTGTGACAAGTAGGAAAAGCTTGTGTGAAAAAGACGACAGTAAAAGGAAAACAGAAAAGCAAACGTACAATTTTAAAGAAAAATAAACTTATTCTTTTGTTAAAAAACTAAACAAAAACAGAAAATACCTTCCAAGAGTAAAAACAGAAAATGTTAAAAAACAAACTTTTAAATAAGTTTGCAGTACTTTCTTCCACCTAAAAAGATTTCACAAAATTAGGGTCTCATATTAAAATGACTGACAGTAAAACTTCTTCGACCAATTTTGGCTGGGGTTAGAGTGTGTTCATCTTTCTAGATGTGTGTTATTGGATTCAGGTAGAAGGCAGCAAAAGAAAAAAAAAAAAAAAAAAATATCAAGGTTTGGCTCATCCTGGTGATTGGAACTCTGGGAAAGCACCTTTCCATTGTATCAAAAAGGAGGGTTAAATCTGACACTGTTTTCAGGAATGCACATGTTACCATGTTAAATAGATCATGAACACGCGCACACACACACACCACACATATATATATATATATATATGTCAGTCATCCACAAACACGTGTTTCAAAGTTTACTTCTTATCTGTGCGGCTCAACATTGTCACAGCTACCTTTAGCCGGGATCGACACCCGACAGAATTTTCGTCTGCCAAGTTCCTTACCCTTGTGGCTATCAGCGGGCTGTTAGTCTAGGGTGAACAATTAATGGCTACATACTTTACGGCAGTATGTTTTTACAATCACCAGAGAACTCTAATCTGTAAACAGACCGGTCATGAATCTGTAATGCCAAACGGTGAAGTTACTATTAAGTCCCCCCACAGTGCTCAACCATGGGAGTATATATATGTAAGTGAAAAGTAAAGTCGTCGGGGCGGCCTAAAGTCGGTATCAGCCAGTCAGCGAGGGAGTCTATCCCCTTTTAAATAGCGCTAGACCAAGGAGATTGTTTTGGCGTCTGAGGTGGAGTGCCACACCTACCATCAGCTTCTTACTTTACCGCATAGATCCCTGTGCTACTCATATGCTGAGTTGGCGAGGAGAGGTATTGAACTAGGAACCTTGTGGTTTCTAGCTGAATGCTCTACCAACTAAGCTAAACCGGCCCCTTGTATATATATATATATATAATATACCAAACTTATTGGTAAATACTTGCGGTGAGAAAAAACCCAGCAAATAGTTTGATCGTAAAAATATACTACCAAACATCAACCGGGAAGAAAAAAAATTTTTGGAAAAAAGAAAAGACCAAGATAATCGTACCAACAAAAAATAATCTATTGGTACAATATTTAGGCCAAAAGAAAAAACAATTTATATGCATATATATATATAAGATATACATATTCTTAAAAAACCGCCAGGAAACTAAAGCTATTAAGTAAAAAGTGCTCAATGCCTAAGTAGAGCAAATAATAAAGATAAATTTAATGCGTTTGCTCCTAGTCTCTTTAGTCAGATCTTAGCCCTGAAGAGCATTAAGCAAAATTTTTAGTAGTTTCGTCTGACTCATTAGATTTATATATATATATATATATATATATATATATATATATATGCATACATACATACATACATACAGACAAGTCTTATTGACTGTGGTGGCCATAGAACAGCTCATTATTTTTTTAAATTTAAATCTTCATGATGTTTCCTAACAATGAAATATTTATTCAGATTAGAAATGCAACACGTGGGAAAGTGTGTTAAGTAAAATGAGCACATATGTATGTTGGTGAGGCTTAGAATATGCTGAATTTACCATGTTAAAAAGATCATATTCTAATCCAATTAGTGAATAGTAAAATAGTAAAACTTTTCTTTATAGACAGCACATCTGTTTGTGTACACACACACACAAATTATGTATATATATATACACACATACAGACAACTCTTATTGACTGTGATGACCATCGAACAGCTTATTATTCCTTTTATTTAAGTCTTCATGTTTCGTAACAAAGAAATTTTTATTCAGATTAGAAATGCAACATATGGCAAGGTGTGTTAAGTAGAATGAGCATAGGTGTATGTTGGTGAGGCTTAGAATAGGCTGAATGTATCCACCAAAAAAGAAGTGCCCAAGGTATAACACTGAACTGCATCTGGTGGTGAGGTTCCACTTCTGAAAATCTTGGTAGTGTAGAGTACCCCTAGTTGGCATTACTCCCAGAGTGATAGAACTTGTTAGGCGCCTATATACAGCTCAAACAGATCTGTTGTAAAATTTTTAATATTGGATAGGAATACTTGAAACAAGGTAACTGTATGCAAACAGATTATTATCATACTTAAGTAGGAATAGTTACTTGAATCATGGTTTGGTTTATTTTATGGCATATCAACCTCAGTGGGTCATTTAATGCCGATAAAGATTTGAAATAAATTCATTCTTAATGGATAATTTTTTATGAATAAATTTTTCTATTTAACCCAGATATGGGACCTTAACAAGTACTACTACTCCGGGTCATAATGGACCAGGGAGCAATGGTGATGAAGGGATGCTCCACATTTCCCAAACCTCCAAAACTGGAACCTCACCATCAGATAGAGTTTAACGTCATTCCCAGGACATGTAGACCCTCAGTCACCACCTTCTAGCACCCATATGATAAAAAGGGTTGGGGCTTGCCAAAAGGGCAATAGGGTTGGGGGCAATCATATAGGTACTAGGGCTTGACATGACCACTCATTTGATCGGAGAGGGCCACTCCGATCGCCCGTCCAGCCTAAGTAAGGATCTAAGTGGAGTTTTGTAGGTCATGAACTGCTCAACCACCAAGAATCCATCCTTAAGCATCATGGGCCACCACCCACAGCCAACAGGTGGCCCCATTGGGGGAGTCTTACCCCTCTGCAGAGGTGCAGTTCTAACACCCCAGCTGACAGGGTGGCTTGAATCATGTATAAATTATTAGTATTAGATAGAAATACTTGAAAAAATAAGTTCTATCTAATTTATTAATAATGGAGATTTGCTTCCGGTTTTTATCTGTAACAAAAATTACGTCACTGCTTACGTCACATTACCCAAAATCGGCATAACATAGAATAAATACACTCAAAATTTCAACATGCAACATTAGACAGTTCTCATTGTTTTTTAAAACAAGTTTTAATAAATACATGACTGATATTATATATCTATATATAATGTTTTATTCTAATACATATTTAAAGTTTACATTTCAAATTGTTTTATTTTTTAATCCTTTAATGAATTTGATGATTTTACTTACTTAGGGTACAAAATCGCTGACATTGAATTTTTAGCTCCCACCCCTCAGGCAATATGTTTCAAAAATTTATTTTTACATCGCCGGAGGGTGTTTTTTATTTTGCTAGTACTAATAATTTATTCATAATAATTTGATTCAATAGGATGAGGTGCAAAAAAAGCCCTCAAGAAACAACACAAAAAAGGTAATTGTGAACATACAATGAACAGGATTCCCTAACCACTGGGTATATAGTAATTCTAGATTGGTCAACATCCTTTTAAAAATCCATCTATCAATCAGAATTCACTCAGCAACATCAAAAATAGATAAAAAGGAAGTTGTTAACTATTTCATTTAGTATTTAAATAATACATTTTCTTTGAATTTTTACATTTGGACATAAACTAGCTTTTTCCATGGCAAATATTTCTCCAGTTTTTCTTTAAAAAAATGAATATCTTTTAATCCAACTGAGTGGAACCATTTTACTTTATAAGTTACCAATAAACAAATCACTTGAAAATATTTCTTTTAATTATATTTGAAAATTTTATTGATTATTTTTTTTTTGCCTCACTCGATTCACAATTAAACGATCCGTTAGACTTGATCTGATTTTATGGATATTTCATTTTAGAAATTTGATTTGACTTCCCAGAATAATAAATTCTCTTTTACATTTATTTATTTTTTTACATTACTTTTCATTAAATCTAATTTTTATAAATTTTCCACACACCATAGATTGCAACATTTAATGAAGTCACACAGCCTAGCCAAAAGTACTTCATAAAAAGTGATGGATTGATTTGTTGGCTTTCTGGTTCAGATCTAGTTCAGGATATTCTTTTTTTCCCCTTTCATTGCTTATTTATATTGTTTTTAACATTAAATGATAAAATGATATGGCTTTATATTTCAATTTTAAATTATAAGAGATATGAATGAATCCATGAAATATCCTTTTGAAGAGATGATAAAATAAAACATGCTTCATTTTGTTAAAATTCCAATTTTTATTTGCAAACTTTTCAATGCCCTGTTGGTCAGGCTTAGAATATAATGGCTGTATTGTGAGCATATGGGTCAACCTTCTTAAAAAGAAAAAAGATATCCTGGATATGACTAAAATGGATTTGGTTATGAGACTTCAGTTTTGGAGATCTGGGAGAGTGTGGAGTACCTGTTCACTGCCATTACTTACTGGTCCACTCTGATCTAAAGTGGCCCCCTCGATTTAAAGGGGCAGGGTAGGGTTTATTGCCCAGTGCCTGAGGCACCCGCTTGAGGGGAATGCCAAGGGGATAGACGCAATTTTTAAACCCGCCACCAATGAGTCTCGGCTTGTAGGTGGTCCCACGTTAATAGGGCCTTGTGCCTAACCTAGTACAAGTGGGGTACAAGGATAATATCCACTCTGATCTAAAGTGGCAGCAACTATAAGATATTATGGATCAAATAGATATGTTTAAAAAATATTTGATAGAACCATATGCAAAAAAAAAAAAACCCTCTTAAGAAAAAATTATCAATAAATTTAAATACAAGCATACAATAAATCCCTTAAAAAACAACTGCACAAAAATGTAAATGTGAATGTACAATGAATACAATTCCCTAACATCTGGGCATAAAATATACCCTAGACAGATACGCTGTTAAAATCAATCAGACTTCTCAAATTTGAATGTTTCAACATTTTGCCAAATTTGTCAATATGTACAAACAATGGTAGATTGGTTGGTTTTTTTGGCATATCAACCCTTGGGTTATTTTATGCCAGAAATGTTTTGGTTTTATTCAATCTTGTTGGGTATTCATTCTCTTTAAACACATTTTTAAAGACCAATTTTTAGATCTATTTAACCCATACATAGTACTCTGACAGGTATAACCTATCCGGGTCAGACTAGACCTGGAAATGGCAATAACAGGTTACTCCACAGTCTCCAGAACTACTCCAAAATTTGAGCCTCACTTCTAGATGCAGTTTAGCATTATATCCAGGACACATTATGTGGTAGGAGTAATTTTATGATATTAATCTACAGCCATAGATTTAAAAAAAAAGTTTCCTCCAATATATTTCTGTTTTTAAAAAAAGATAATTTCTGGGTCAATAACGTATATCAATTGGGGGCAAAATGCATCAAGAAACTGAGCATTATTTGAAACTTTCTTTTTTTTTTTTTAAAACAAAACTCTCAGTCTTGTTAAATCAAAAGCAGATAACAAACAAACTGAAACCTTTGAAAAAGCAACATATTACCTCATTTTTTTAGAATGTTAAGTGGCTACCAAACTAAGCTATTAAATGAGTAATCTCCCTTGATGTTATCAAACTGCCCTGTTGTCCATTTTGAAGTCAGCCATTTTTTTTATCTGTTCAGTAAGAATCAAAGGGAATTTTTTTCAAAGGTAAATCAGTCAAATGATATGGTGTTTCAATGTTTTAACCTTTTGTAAAAATGTAAAGTCAATAGTTGTGAGTACTTAGAAAAATAGCGCTTTGTAGTTGAAAACTTGCTCTGTTCAATGGTATTATTGTCCTTCCTGTTTGTTGTACTTTCCATAGAAATAAAGAAGATTGCTTTTAGAGTGTCCTTCATATATTGGAAGATCCTAACTGGAACAATAGCATAATCAGGTCATGGTGACAGCATGCATTCTCTGATTCTCTCTCTCTCACCATCTGTCCCTATCGGTTGTTGCTATTGACAGGTCTTCCTCACAGCAATCAGCACCACACAGAACTAATCGATGTGTGTTTTTGCTGGTTTCCTACACTGATGTCCGCAGGTGAATATTACTTATAAGTTCATCCTTACTTCTATAGCAGTGTCAAGTGCAGCGGTCCCCAACCACCAGGTTGCCACCTGGTAATGTGCCGCAGGCCATTAGGTACCTAGGCGTGCAGAACATTTGAATTTTTCTTTCATTTTTAAAAATTTTTTTTATTGATTATCAGTCTAAATGTTGAGGTTTTATTTTAAAAAGTTTACAGAGATGATGTTGATTATTAATTTATAAACAAAAGGTTGTTTATTATCAGTTGATGTTTGCATTTGATATAGGACCAGTGCAGATGATTTATTATTAGATTACATCATTAATGATTATCGAGCAAATGTGGGCTGGAGCATATGAAGGCCGGTCCGTGAAAATATTGTCTTAGATGAAACTGGTCCGTGGCACAAAAAAGGCTGGTCTAGTGACTTTTTCACCTTACTTGGATGGTTTTTGTTATAAGAGGTAATTTTTGTTACAAGATACTATTTTGTGGGGTGCTGCTTCTAAGATTTGTTCAAGACAGCACACAGTACCTTTGTGTTGCTATTGACAGTTTGGTTTGTTTGGTTTGTTTTACGGCATATCAACCTCAGTGGGTCATTTAATGCCGATAAAGTTTTGAAATAAATCAATTCTTAATGGATAATACAATTCTTTTATAAATACATTTTTCTATTTAACCCACAGATGGGACCATAACAGGTACTACCACTCCGTATCAGAATGGACCAGGGAGCAATGGTGATGAAGGGGTGCTTCACATTCCCCAAACCTCCAAAACTGGAACCTCACCATCAGAGAGTTTAACGTCATTCCCAGGACATGTAGACCCGCAGCCACCGCCTTCTAGCACCCATATGATAAAAAGGGTTGGGGCTTGCCATAAGGGCAATAGGGTTGGGAAAATCATATAGGTGCTAGGGCTTGACGTGACCAGCCAATTGATCAGAGGGGGCCTCTCCGACCGCCCGTTTAGCCCAAGATAAGGCCATTACAGAGATGATGTTGATTATTAATTTATGAACAAAAGGTTGTTGATTGTCAGTTGATGTTTGCATTTGACATAGGACCACTGTGGATGATTTATTATTAGATTACGTCATTAAAGATTATCAAGGAAATGTAGGCCGGAGCATATGAAGGACAGTCCATGAAAATATTGTCTTAGATGAAACTGGTCCATAGCACAAAAAAGGTTGGGGACTGCTGGTCTAGTGAATTTTTCACCTTACTTAGATGGTTTTTGTTATAAGAGGTAAGTGGCTATACAGATACTATTTTGTGGGGTGCTGCTTCGAAGATTTGTTCAAGACAGCACACAGTACCTTTGTGTTGCTATTGACAGGTCTTCCGCACAGCATGCTGTACCATACAGAGCTGAATGATGTATGTTTCTGGTGGTTTACCTACACTTCTCATATTTACTTCTCTAGCAGTGTCTAGTGTGTCTATCTCATCTTACTTGGACAGTTTGTTTGATAGGAGGTAAGTGGCTGAACAGCTACATTTTTGTGTGGTACTGCTTCCAGGATTTGTTTAAGACAGCACATAGTATTCTTGTGTAGTCTAGCTTTTTTCTCTTGTTAGAGTTCAAGCGATACACCTGATTGATCGGAAGGGGTCTTTCCGACTACCTGTCTAGCCTAAGTAAGGGCCAAAGTTGGGTATTGCATTTCATGAACTGCTCATCCACCAGGATTCCGTCCTTAAGCATCACGAGTCGCCACCCACAGCTAAGAGGTGGCCCCATTTGGGGGGGGAGTCTTACCCTTCTGCAGTCAGTGTATTCTAGAGCCCCAGCCGACTTGGCTCTTCTTAGATGAGACCCTACAACTTGGAAGGTATTTGTGGAGCCCTTAGTGATGATGAAAATCCTCAACAATGATTCACAAGGTTAATATTGGTCTTCAGGAGTCTTTAGCTAAAGACAGGGAGATATGCATCTCAGAATTCCTTACAATTCAGGAATATCAGTCTTAGTCAATCTTGTTGAATTAGCATTTTATTCTTCCAGTGGAGATAAAATGAAACTAGTGATTTACTGTAGAAGGGAGAGTAGAAGCAATAATCATAGATTGGAAGCACATCCGCCCACTACCTCTGGGTGGAAGTCAATTGGAAGTGTTAGGATCAAGCCGCTAATAGTAGAAAACCTATTGTTAGGACATCTTTCAAGCCTTAAGGTAGTGACTTTGAAACCTAACAAGGGTGAGTCAACCTTTCATCATTTCCAATGACATAAGTAGCAAAGAACAACAAGAGAAAATTATTGAATTGATAAAGAACGGGAATGGTGCTACCTGCTCCCCCCACACCTCTCACTTTGGTAGAGATGTCAATGAAAGAGAACCAGTACATAACCCGCAGATACATACAATGACTTTACAAAAGCTGATTAGATAGTCTTCTTGGTGGAGTATCAGCCTCAGTAACCTCGGGGTACCAAGTTCAAACCAAGTCCTTTCATCTTCTTTGGTTTGATAAAATTAGTTCCAGTGATATTTTGAGAAAAAGATTGAAGGCGGTGAAAGATGAGACGGATTAGCATCTTCGTATTGAGATAAGCAGGAACCGTATAAAAATGTTTAAATGTCTCCCAGCAAAAATTTTCACTTTCCTTTTTATTTCAATGCAACTGAGTGTAACTACATACCTATTGTACATATATAAACTTTTAAAACAAATAAAAGTTTATTAAAAGAATGAATGAAACAATAGGCCAAAATCTGATATCTCAGTTCAAGAAAATCAGGCTAATCTTGCAAATCAGTTGGAAAATGAAAACATTACAGGGTGCACCAGAAAAAACAGAACCCACAAATTTTGTAATAAAACTTAATTTTAATTAGGGGGGGTTAGGGTTAGTGTTAGTTTAATGGGGAAATAAATAAATAATTTGGGGTCTGTTTATTCTGGGTCACCCTGTATATCTGGGTAATTCAGAAAAAACAGAACCCAAATTATTTATTTATTTTCGCATTAAACTAACCCTAAACCCTAACCTTAAACCCTCCTAGTTAAAATTAACAGTTTTATTACAAAATTGGTGGGTTCTGTTTTTCTGGGTCACCCTAATTTTCTGACTGATTTGCAAGTTTAAGATCAATTCCAAAAGTTTCTCTCCTACCCCCGCAAAAAAAAAGTACACTCAACAAACACATTTTTAATAACCATTTCTAATTAGTAAGAACTATGTAAATTCTTTAAGAGAAATACAGAATACAAATACAGAATTGTCACAAGCATAGCATGAATACTGTAGTGAATTATGCCTATAAGATTTAAAGTTCTTATAATAAGTTGGAAGGCTCAAAGTAACCTTCCAACGTGGGTACATGTGTGTACATGAAATATTCCGACAAAGAAGTTATATATATAATAACAAACAGACTTTAATTTGTGAGTGCCTAGCGAAATACATACAAGACAGGTATACATATACTTATGACATAGGTACAGCAATATTTAGAGAACAGATACATAATCATATATAAAGAATGTATGACTAAATCCTAAAGAAGTGATACAGAGTTTCTGAAAGAATGTCACTTACTGATAGTTGGTTAGGGGGCAAAATCTCCCACTTAAGGGTAAGAGGCACAAAGAGCTTTATCCATGTGCTGTCATTTCTGGAGCCAGAGAAAGAGAGTAAGAAATTCCCGGGCTACTACATAAATACTCTAGCCCTCTACTGGCGTAAACTTGGTGGCAAGGGAAGATAACTCTTCTGGACCCCACATCGATCCAAACAGGGGCAGACAATCGCTACATGCCTAACAAGTTCATAACAAAATGTAGCTTAATAATGTTAATAACGAAATTTTCCTGTACTGTGGTAAAAATGTTAATGTTGAAATGAATGAAAAGTTAAAAGTAAAGCAAACATAAAAACAAATAAGACAAAGTTTATATGAAACAGACATTGTCTTTCTATGTATTATTTTTGCTAATGAACAATAGTTTACAAAAGATATGTTGTGTTGGTATTCATTTTTGTATGTGTACAGTGTACATAAATGTTTTAGTATTCTTTTTAAATGCTTACTTGCATGTCAGTCCTGAAATTTCTTAAAGGATAAGACTTAATTACTGTCATGAAATTTCTGACTGATATTTTTCGTTTGTTTTCTGTAATGCTACTACTAGTATTGGGGATTTGGTCTATATATACTCACTAGCTTTTGGCAGCAAAATAAGGAAAAGTTATTTCTTGAAATCATGACACACACATGGGTCTTTTTATTTTTGTTTATAGATTTGGTGACACATGAGGGTTAGGGACCCTTTCAATATTATACATTCAATGGCTTGTCAGTAATGCTTGTATTAAATCCTCTAACTATACTGATTAATATTTAGACCACTTGCACATAATAGGACTTTATTCATGTTGTTGGCATCTGTCTATCTACTAAAGACGATGGTGTAGTGTCCACTTTTTTATTTTATTTTTAAAAATTTATTCTTTTTTTTATTTTATCTTATTTTTTTTAAATTTAAAAAAAAATATTTTTTATTATTATTATTATTTTTTATCTGCAAATAAAAAGCGTGAGTGGCTGAACAGACCAATTTTTGAATGGCAATCTCAGGTTCAGAACTGCAAACAAACAGTGATGCTTGCTGGAGTTGCTGTTGTCTCCCCCTTTTTGCTCTCTTTTCTGCGGCAGCTACTTTCCTCTCTTTTTCACTCCTTCTCATTACTTGTTTGATGAGGAGGCGGCAGGTCCCACGGTCTGTTGCACAAGCCCCCATGTGTTTGTGTTGATGTTGCATGTCTTCATGTCCCTCTTGTAGACATCTTTAAAGTGTAGAGTGGTCTCCTAACGGTCAGGTGCCCTCTCCAAATTCATCATACAGTAGGTATTTGGGGATGCAGCCTTTGTCCATCCTCCTGACGTGACCAAGCCAATGCAGGCATCTCTCACAGTTGGCTAATTCTGAAAGCATGGACTACTATTGACAGGTTATTGATTCTATGAAAAACCGATCACTTTGATAAAATAAAGTGGGAATTCTTACAAGCTGAGGCTATGTCAGTACTACTATATTGTTGCACCTTGAACAAAACACATAGAGAGAAAGTTAGATGGGAATTACAGTGAGCTGTTTTGAACAAATCCTGGAAGCAGCACCCTACAAAACAGTAGTTGTATGGCCACTTACCTTCCATCTCACAATCACAAGACAAAGAAGATATGCTGAGCATTGCTGGAGAAGCAGGGATGAACTCATTAGTGATGTTCTCCTATGGACTTCTACACATGGACACACCAATGTTGGCTGACCTACCAAGAGCAATAGACAATAGGGACAGGTGGTGGGAAAAAGTCAAGGGAATCTATGCTATCAGTATGACTTGATGATGATGAAGGATGTTAATCATTAAGATTATAATAATGAATGATCATCAGTTAACAATTGCGGTGCTTTAAATGGCAAGGTTGACAAAAACCCAACAACAAGCACTTGAAAACATCCAGAAGAGCTAGAATCCTTAAAAGAAGATACCACCAGTGGCCTATAATCAGTATCAGCCAGACAGCAAGGGAGTCTATCCCCTTTTCACTAGTGCTAGACCAAATAGATTGGTTTGCATCTGAGGTGGACCACCACACCTACCAGCAGCTCCTTACTTTACTGCACAGCACCCTGTGCTACTCATATGCTGAGTTGGTTAGGGCTGGTATCGAACCAGGTACCTTGTGGTTCCTAATCGGACGCTCTATTGATTGGTGTAGATTAGTGCATAAACTTTTTTTTAAAAACAAACAGAAAATTTGCTATGAACTCTGTGATGATTAATATAAAATAAAAATAATATTGATATATCATTTCAAGCACTTGAAAACATCCAGAAGAGCTAGGATCCTTAAAAGAAGATACATGTAGATCATAAACTAAAAAAAACAGATTTGCTATGAACTCTGCAATGTTTAAAAAATGAAAATAATTTTATATATCACAACTAAATGATTATTATAGAATTAAAATAATGTTGATATATCATAACACTAAGCACTGGAAAACATCCAGAAGAGCTAGGATCCTTAAAAGAAGATACCACATGTAGATCAGTGCAGATTTGCTATGAACTCTGCAATGTTTAAGAAATAAAAATAATTTTGATAAATCATAACCAAATACAGTAGATATTTCATTAATCATTTGTTAAAAATTTTATGCAGGATTCATGATTTGCACTAGAATAAACTTGAATCTAAAAAGAGAAAAAATTTTTAAATTCCATATATGACTCACATTTTTTTTCTCATCCTATCATCATCTTTTTCTAATTTTTACATATATTTAATTAATATTTCTTCATCATTCAAAGTCTACCAAATATCCATTTCATTGAATTAGTCAGAGGAAACTTTTGGAGGTAAAGGTGGCACCAACTCTAAAAATCTAATCAATATTGGAAGATCATTTTTTTTTTTTTTTGTGATGGTATATTTTGTTGAAATCAATGTTGTTTTTTGTTGTTGATTTAATGATTAAAAGACTTTTTAACACTTTAATTTTTTTTTTTAACTTAAAGAAAAATATTTAATTTCATGTCTCTTGCTATTTTTTTCCTTTCATTCCCATATCTCACCAGACACACGTAAGTTTTAATCCGTATATTCCCACTTTAAATCAATATAGTTTTTTGAAAACATTTATTTTTACCTATCAAATTTTATAAACTACATATACACATCTACCAACGTCTCCACACAAGTAGGATGTGGTATAAGGTCAATTTCTTAAGCTGAGTTTAACATGTGAATTCAGAGTTTTACTTCTTCTAAACTGGTTATGTAATCAAGGTTGAAGAGCCCTGTCTGCCCTATGATTTACCACTAGCTAGGAGGTTACGAGTTGGATTCATACCTTTTTCTAGGATATTAGAGCTATGTGAAAAGCAAACAGCCTTGTCAAGGATTTAAACTAACCTCACCATGTATATTTTCTATGACAGTAACCATTACACCATGTGCCACATCCAGGTAATTATATACTATATATACCATATACTGACAGGTGGAATTTTAAGTTAGTAAGTCAAAATATTTTTGTGGGGACTTTAAAGTTAACTAATGTCATCAAGAAGTTAATGTTTATAGCTTCTAGTTAGGCATAGCTTGTTCAATAAATGTAAAGAATCTCACAATATTTTGTCTTGATTTTGGAAAAAAGGTTATGGAAAAAAGGCATTACTTCAGGAATTTTTTGATTAGATGTCTACTTCATATGATTAACAAACAATATTGATTTGGTTTATCTAAAGCAGTGGTTCTCAAATGGGGTCTGCATAGAGCACCGGGGTTCATGTAACATTAAGGAGTGTACGCAAAAAAAAAAGGGAAAAGAATACTGAATTGGGGGTCCACGGTGAGATTTTTGTGGTACATAGAGCAATCCTTCTTCAGAACAATTGTTATCACAGAGAATTAAATTTCTCCCTCCATCTATGGGTAAATAGTAGGGAAGAATGTGCTCTTTAACTTTGGTTAGGCAACCAGTCTAGGAGAATGAAAACTGTTAAAAACTCTGCTTAAGAAATTAGCCCTGTATCAAATCATACTCATGTTGTTGGTATGTGTGTATATATATATATATATATATATATATCAGTCATCCACAGACATGTTTCAAAGTTTACTTCTCATCAGTGTGGCTTGACTTTTTAACAGCTACCTCTAGCTGGGATCGAAATCCGACAGAATTTTCGTCTGCCAATGTCCCTACTCTTGCAGCCATCAGTGGCTGTCAGTCTGAGGTGAATAATTAATTGACACATACTTACGGGGGTATGTTTTTACAATCACCAGAGAACTCAAGTCTGTAAACAGTGACAGGCAAGTAATATATATATATAGTATGCCTTTTTCTCTTTCATTCTTCCTTAATACCTATTAGGATGAAAATGTTGTATCTGTTCACTCTATCTAGGATTAGAATGTACTATATATATTTACCAACCCCGCCGCACAAGCAGGATGTGACACAAGGTCAATTTCTTAAGCAAAGTTTAACAGGTTTGAATTCAGAGTTTTCCTTCTCCTAGACCGGTTGCCTAACCAAGGTTAAAGAGCCCAGTCTGCCCTACTATTTACCCATAGCTGGAGAGAGAGTAGAATTCATACCTTTCCCAAGGGTATTAGTGCTAAGTGAAATGCTATAGAATGTACTATACGTGCCTGTGGGAATTCAATTAGATATTTTACAAAATGATGTGAAATTAAATTCTTGGAAAGGAAAGTAAGTTGATGTACCTATATATAGAGAGCAACGAAAAGGTCTGCCCTACTATTTACCCATAGCTGGAGAGAGAGTAGAATTCATACCTTTCCCAAGGGTATTAGCGCTAAGTGAAATGCACTATAGAATGTACTATACGTGCCTGTGGGAATTCAATTAGATATTTTACAAAATGATGTGAAATTAAATTCTCAGAAAGGAAAGTAAGTTGATGTACCTATATATAGAGAGCAACGAAAAGGAAAAATAGCTAAGAAAGATGTTGCTCATTTCTCAGTATTTTCACTTTCCTTTAAAGATGTATAGAAAGTTAATCTATTTATTCCTACTTTTAATCAAAAGTTTCTAGAAAACAGTTATTTATTTTTGACTGTCAAATTTTACATATTTCTCGACTAGAAAATGGACTGTGTGTCATGGTATGTAAGATGCTAAAATACATTTAATAATATTCACAAAATATTTTTTTAAAAAAAACAGAACCAATAAAACTAGGAAATATTTGCTCTAATGAAAGTTGGATTAAAGAGATGAAAAAAAAAAAAAAGTGAAAACTGAATTTTCTGAAATTTTCCAATGTATTAAATTCATTATTTAAAAAGAAAATTAGAATTCTTGAGTAATGTTTATGCCATGGAAAAAGCTAACCTTATTTCTACTTAAAATCAACACCAAATAAAATATGTAATTAGAGATTTCACCAAATTCATAAATGCATTAGTTATGTCTGAAATTAGCAAATGCATTAGTTATATCTGCAAGTAATGAAAAAAAAAAAATTATTTCGAAACTAGATTATAAAGTATTTACTTAGAAGAATTATTTCTGCTCAAGAAGCAAAGTAAATAAAAAAAAAAAAAAGACAAAAAAAAAAAAAAAAAAACAAACTCTTCCATAGTCTAAAAGACTGCTGTTCTAATTTGGACAGACATTTTTGAGAAAATAAAAATGAACATAAAATTAAGAAAATTATTTCCTTAAATTAAACTGCTTTTCAGAGTGAAATCTTGATAAAAGGAAACAACTTAAGAGTTTCCACTGTGCCAGACCCCACTCAAATAATGGAAGAACTAATGAAAAATATACATTTTAGATTCAATGAAATTTACGGATTATTTAGTCCAATTGAATTTTGGTATCAATATATTTACACTAAAATCAGAATTCTATATTGTTGAACTTTTAAGATGACCCAAAATGCCCACTCCATTTTTTTTAGGTAAATAAAGTAAAGTCGTCGGGGTGGCCTAATGTCGGTATCAGCCAGACTGCGAGGGAGTCTATCCCCTTTTCACTAGCACTAGACCAAGGAGATTATTTTAGTGTCTGAGGTGGAGCACCACACTTACCATCAGCTCCTCACTTTACCACACAGATCCCTGTGCTACTCATATGCTGAGTTGGCGAGGGCTGGTATCGAACCAGAAACCTAGTGATTCCTAACTGAACACTAACAACTGATCTAAAAAGGCTTGGAAAGTGTTTTATTGGAGTAATATATAAAACTTAGTCTGGCATAAGGTCACCATTACAGGGTGAAGATCAAACTAATTAAAATCGTCTTTGAAACAACTTTATTATATATATTTTATGTTCAACTTCAAGTGTCCCATATTTTTCCCCATATCGAGATCCAGATGGTAGAGAAAGTGTCCCATATTTTTTCCCCATATCGAGATCCAGATGGTAGAGAAAGTGTCCCATATTTTTCCCCATATCGAGATCCAGATGGTAGAGAAAGTGTCCCATATTTTTCCCCATATCGAGATCCAGATGGTAGAGAAAGTGTCCATATTTTTCCCCATATCGAGATCCAGATGGTAGAAAAGTGTCCCATATTTTCCCCATATCGAGATCCAGATGGTAGAGAAAGTGTCCCATATTTTTCCCCATATCGAGATCCAGATGGTAGAGAAAGTGTCCCATATTTTTCCCCATATCGAGATCCCCCATATTTTTCCCCATATCGAGATCCAGATGGTAGAGAAAGTGTCCCATATTTTTTCCCCATATCGAGATCCAGATGGTAGAGAAAGTGTCCCATATTTTCCCCATATCGAGATCCAGATGGTAGAGAAAGTGTCCCATATTTTTCCCATATCGAGATCCAATGGTAGAGAAAGTGTCCCATATTTTTCCCCATATCGAGATCCAGATGGTAGAGAAAGTGTCCCATATTTTCCCCATATCGAGATCCAGATGGTAGAGAAAGTGTCCCATATTTTCCCCATATCGAGATCCAGATGGTAGAGAAAGTGTCCCATATTTTTCCCCAACCATGTCACTGGTCATCATCCTCAGAGGAAATATTGGTTGAAGTGTTTGTTTATTTGGTGTGAGTTTTATTCATTTTGAAAGGATTCAGAGGTTTTGTTTTTTGATGTAAAACAACAACTTGAACCACTACTCTTGAAGATAAAGAAATATTCCATGGTCTTTAACAAAACCTGCTTAAATATTAACTTGCTGCTAAAATATACAATATATATAAGTAAGTAAAGTTATTGAGGTGGCCTAATGTCAATATCAGCCAGACAGTGAGGGAGTCTATCCCCCATTACACTAGCACTAGACCAAAGAGATTGTTTTGACATCTGAGGTGGGGTGTCACACATTACCGCTCAGATCCCTGTGCTACCAACCCTCACTAACTCAGTGTATGAATTTGTGAGGGCTGGTATCGAACCCAGAACCTTGTGGTTCCTAGTCGGGCACTCTATCGATGGAGCTAAATATTTTGATAGATTTTTAAAGTTTTGAACAGATAACCAGGATATTGGTAAAACCAATGAAATACTGTTGTTCAGAGTTGTCTAAAGAAGATAACAAATATAAACAATTTTATTGGAATGAAAGTCTTTATAAAAATTTTTCTCCACCCCATTATCAGAATACTATATATATATATTACTTTTACAAATACTTTTAAATATTTTCTTTATAGTTAGGTTTGGTTTGGTTTGTTTTGTTTTACGGCATATCAACCTCAGTAGGTCATTTAATGCCGATAAAGTTTTGAAATAAATCAATTCTTAATGGATAATACAATTTTGTTTATAAATACATTTTTCTATTTAACCCATAGATGGGACCCTAACAGGTATTACCACTCCGGGTCAGAGTGGACCAAGGAGCAATGGTGATGAAGGGCTGCTCCACATTCCCCAAACCTCCAGAACTGGAACCTCACCATCAGATAGAGTTTAACGTCATTCCCAGAACATGTAGACCCGCAGCCACCGCCTTCTAGCACCCATATGATAAAAAGGGGTTGGGGCTTGCCATAAGGGCAATAGGGTTGGGAAAATCATATAGGTGCTAGGGCTTGACGTGACCAGTCGATTGATCGGAGGGGGCCTCTCCGACTGCCTGTTTAGCCCAAGATAGGGCCAAAGTGGAGTATTGCATGTCATGAATTGCTCATCCACCTGGGCTCTATCCTTAAGCATCACAGGTCGCCACCCATGGCCAACAGGTGGCCCCATTGGGGGAGTCTTACCCCTCTGCAGAGGTGCAGTCGGGGCATTCTAACGTCCCAGCCGATAGGGCGGTCTTTATAGTTAGATGGCTTTTGTTATACAATCTACATTATAAAGGTTAACTGCCTATGCTAAGTAATTAATCATAGTAAGGGCTTGACATTTGGATTTCCTTTACTTCGTATTGCATTAAAAACAAAGGAACTGAAATACAAGTAGAGAAATTATGTTATGCTAATCATCCTAGTATAAACATTCAAGTTTTATCAGAGAGTAGCTGGTTGGTTGGTTGGTTGGTTGGTTGATTGGTTGGTTGGTAGGTTAGTTAAAGTATTTTTTTGCATGCAATTATATGACATTATGAAATATGTTGGAAATGAACATGGTGACCAGAGTTCAAATCCTGGATGAATTTGTTCGCATTTTCCATAGTCCTTATACTCTTGGAATAGGTATGCATCCAACTATTCTCCTTCCATTTATGGGTAAATAGTAGTGCAGACTGGGCTCTTTAACCTTGGTATGGCAGCTGGTCTAGGAGAGAGAAAACTCTGAATTCAAACCTGTTAAACTCTGTATAAAAAATTGACCATGTGTCACATCCTACTTGTGTGAAGTGTTAGTAAATATCTATATATGAATATGACTATATGATAATCATTTGTAAACAATTCAAATAACTATTCTTTAAACAAAATATTAATGCAGTTTCAAGTATTCCTATCATATTCTAATAATTTATTCATAATTATATGGTTTTATGTCATCCTATATAATACTAATCATTTTATATACAATTATTTGGTTTCAAGTATTCCAAGTAATTATATAGTTTCAAATAACTAATAATGATCTTTTATAAATAATTAACTATTCTGAATATAAATGAATTTCCTCACAGTTATATAGTTTCAAGTATTCCAATCTAATACTAATAATTTGTCCACAGTTTTATGGTTTCAAGTATTCCTATCTAGTATCAATACCTGTTAAGGTTCTATCTATGAATCATATTTTTGAGAATTATAAGAATTATATATGAATATGTTAGACCATATAATTGAGTATAAAGTATTATACTTAATTATATGGTCTCACATATTCATATATAATTCTAATAATTCTTAAAAAAGATCTATTTGATCCATAGATTGAACCCTAACAGGTACTACCACTTTGGGTCAGTGTGAACCTAGTGCGTAATGGCAATGTGGGTCAGAGTCTGAACAGCAATCATTGAAGCTGGGAGGAAATATGCAACTCAGCCAACAAGTAAGCTATGAAAGCTTATTCTTGAAGAATAAGTTCCAATTACCGTCAAACTGGGAAGAAAGGCAGCAAGCGATTGTAACTCAATACAAACTCGAAATGCTACAAGGTCCACTGCAAAATGACAAAGTATATATAAGACTCCACAATGTCATCCAAATCAACCAGACAAGCAACCAATCAGAACTCAAGGAATGGAATGACCCAAATCACCCAGATTCATGAATGGATCATTCTTGATTCCTATTTATACCAGCTGTCTTGGACACTGCTAGAGTTCTACTTAGCTGCTGTTATTAAAACCAACAGTAGACTAACTGACCTCAATAATTCTAGATAAATTATTTTCATAGAATTAATTTTCCCTACTGTTTAAACCTTGAATCTCTAATCTCAGATAACCCTGTACCAAAAAATTTACAAAACACATTCAAATTTTACTCCAGGGTGCAGATATTCTTGTTTAAATCTATCTGATCATTCCATTAAAATAATAACTGTTAGGACTTTTATTGTTGATATCTGACATGTGATAAATAATGAATAGAGTAACCTATTCAATTTGTAATGTAGTGTAAAATAATAAGAAATCAAAAAGTTAATGTTTATTTTTGGAGAACCTATGGAAAATCACCAGGGATTTTATTGAGAGCTTGTCATTCCTAGTTGAAGTAAATGTGATATTCTCATGTGACTGAACAACTGTGGGAAAATTAGACAGCTCTTCTAGCTGCAAAATGGTGTCTCTGCAGAATTAATCATTTTCCACATGTGGTAAAGTATTGGTTCTCAATTAAATGAATAAATATTTATATCAAACAGAAATATGTCTTCCTGTTCATAATTAAAAGCAAAGATGGACATAGAGAGATATACATACATGAGACAAACCAGAGAACTCAACATGACCGGTGGAGAAGATAAGATAATAATGATGATAATAATAATAATAATAATAATAATAATAATAATAATAATAATGCGAATGTAGCAAACTAGCACAACGGGAGTACAAAACTAGATACGACTGGGTTGGGAAGGTGATCCACTGGGAATTATGCAAAAAATTAAATTTTGACCATACAACAAAATGGTATATGCATAAACCGGAATCTATTCTTGAGAACGAAATGCATAAAATTCTCTGGGATTTTGAAATAAAAACGGATCACCTTATCCCGCCCAGCAAGAAGACCAGACCTAGTGTTGATTAACAAAAAAGAAAGAACTTGTTAACGGGTGGATTTTGCAGTTCCAGCAGATCACAGGGTGAAGATAAAAGAAAATGAAAGAATGGACAAATACCTGGACCTTGCCAGAGAACTGAAAGATTTATGGAATATGAAACTCAAAGTGATACCAATTGTAGTTGGTGCACTTAGAACGGTCCCAAAAGGATTGGAAAAGGGGTTGGAAAGTCTGGAAATCAGAGGAAGGATTGATACCATCCAGAACACTGCACTGCTGCAATCTGCCAGAATACTCAGAAGAGATGTGAGGAGACTTGCTGTCACTCAGACTCCAGTGAAAGACCATCAGCTAACGCTGATGTGAAAACTCAAAAGGAGTAAATAAATAAATAATAATAATAAGTAAATGGTATATGAACAAGCCTGAACCTGTCCTGGAGAATGAGACGCATAAAATTGTCTGGGACTTCGGGTTACAGACGGATCACCTAATCCCGACCAGGAGACCAGGCCTAGTATTGATTGACAAGAAGAAGAGAACCTGATTTTGTCGATCTGGCCGACCAGAAAGAAAGCGAAAATATAGACAAATACTTGGACCTTGCCAGAGAACTGAGAAAACTGTGGATCATGAAGCTGGAGGTCGTAGCAATTGTAATCAGTGCCCTTGGAACGGTCCCCAAAGCATTGTTGGGATCGGCTAGAATACTTAGAAGAGTCCTGGAGACCAGAGGAGACTTGCTGTGGAAACCTCATAATAATGATAATAAGTTTATACAACACATGATCCACTCTATCAAGAAAAGGAGAAAATCGGTGCAATATAACTTTTGTCTGAGTACAATAGGAGTCAAAAAGATTTAAAGAAATAAAACAAAAATAAAAATAAATTCAATTTTAGTCTATAGATTCAAAAAGAGATTATTGTTTTAAAAATACTGAATAAATAAATACACCCTATATAATCCCCAAGAACTGGAAAAGCTGCAATTTATTCTTCTTTCTTTTTAAATTTTTATTTATACTTACTTGACTCAAAGGATTCTGATTACTTTAAATCAGAATTTGAAAAGCCATTACCATCCAGAAGTCGAGACATATCCTATTGACTGTCTCCAGTTTGACAGGTGGGAGGCCCCATTTATTCTATCCTTAATAGAACACACAATCAAAAGTTAATTCCTTATGTTTTACTGGAAAACTTATCATATTACTTGTTGTTTTATGTGCATAATATTGACTTCTTTTCCAATACAATGCTGAATTTCATCTTTACACTACTTTACAAATAACACTTCGGCATCAAATCACATCAATACATATACAATATTATATATGTGTATGTAGTTTCTTAAGTTCTTTGCAAGCCAGTTGGAAACACATCATGATGTCTTTTTAAATAATGTGAGCTCTGTTTGCAATGGCCTGTGGTGTAAAGAATAAGCAATGCATACTTTATTCAAAAGAATCTGGCAAAAGACCAAGCCAAAGAAAAAAAGACAACCAAAAATGGTTTCATTCCAGTAGAGAGCTACAACATTTATTTCAAAAGAGCCACATCTTTGTTTTAACGTGTATTTATTTTTAATTTCTATTTCTTTTCTACTATTTTTTTTCCTTTTCTATCATTTTTTTTTTCAGTGTAAATGAAAAACAAGAAAGCTGTTTAAAGTAAAAAAAAACTAAAAATAATCCAAAGATGTCTCATTTATTTTTCCTTCTCGTTTTTTTTTCTTTTATTCCTCTTGTTTTTTGGCAAATGAATGTTTCGTATCATCAATAAGACACTTGTAGAATTTAAAAACAACATTTCTTTTTTTTTTTCAAAATGAATGCTATTTCTTTCCAATATTCTTTGTCTTTTGATATTTTTTATGATAAAGAGATTATTTCTGTCAATTCTCTCTGTGTTGCTTTGAACTGGAATAATGTAACTTACCATTGAGTGTTTTGTAAATGTAAAAGTCGTTAATCATTATAATTGAACCAGTAGGTATTTGGCACCTGCTGAGAGGAAAAGAAAGGCTAATATTTTTATATATTTTAAATCCGAAAGCTAACGAGTCAGTTATCTGAGTTTTATCTTCGGAGTTTCAAGTTCAAATCCTAACAGAAAAATTCTGACTTTTTAAAAAAGAATTGTATATTTGCTCTAAAGTATGAAGTTACTTACGAAGGTTAGACAAAAAGTAATGCTATTTTATTTAGGACATATATAATTACCAACACAGGAACATGTATCATACATCAAAATGAACCTGGTCATCTATGGATCACATCCCTACTTCACCGCATTGTTATCGTTACTCTCAATAGCAATGTTCCAACTTTGAATGAGAGCATATATCCCTTACCCGTAAAATTATGTTGACTGTTCTTTGACTTCTTCACTACAGATTTCACTTCCTAGTCACTGGAAAGTTTGCCTCTCAAACCCTCTTTCATGGGTCCGAAGAAAAACAAACCTTATTCCAGTGACGAGGAAGTAAGAAGTATGAAGACCGATTTCCTCATTTTATTCAAATTAGTATTTACTTTTCTTCACTTGTCTAGGCACTATCACCTTTAATATAAGCTATTTAGCTGTGTGACTTTATTCATATTAATAATATCTTAACACATACATGGGGGTGCATATTTTTGTTAGTTTATATATTGTAGAATAAAGGTTTGCAAGCTATTCTAGTGTACCACAACAGCTGAACTATGAGTAATCCTAAATTTTAAATTCTAGAATGTATAAAAATCTAAAGATTCAATCTCAAAACTTTTTGAACACATTTAGTAATTTTGTATCAAATAATCATAGAATATTACAGAACAGAATGACCGCAGACATGCTAATTCTTAATCTCTAAGAGGAATCACCAACCACATTTCCATGGCTGAACTTCAAAAGGATTATATTAAAAATATATTACACAGCAAGCATTCCAACCATGAAGAGTTACTGCACTCACTGGTATTTTTAGTGTAAGGAAGCCTTTGAATGATTCCTTACTCTCTGTCAGGTTGGCCTGATTTAGAAGGCTGCAAATGACAATTTGAACTTAGGAACAGGGCTTGCCCATGAGTATCATGCACGCACGCATATATATATATATGGTGTGTATATGTGTGTGTGTTGTAATGGTTACTTTCATGAGGAATGGACACAGAGAGACGAGCTCAAATCCTAAACATGCTAATTATTTATTACATAGCTTTTATACCCACACGGACTCTGTGAATGACAATATATATATATATTTATATAGGTGATAAAATACAGAAATAAATTCTACCTTATGTAGAAAATATGGAAAAACAAAATATTCCAAAAAGATTTGGTCATTTAATGCCGATAAAGTTTTGAAATAAATTCATTCTTAATGGATAATACATTTTTTATTTATTTAACCCATAGATGGAATATTCCAAAAGGGTGAAGTCGATGTAAAAATGTTTTGGTTTTTTTAAACATTCATCGGGAAAGTGTTGTCAAAGCAGTGATCGAAAATCAGAGATAGAGAGAGAGATAGAGAGATAGAGAGAGAGATAGAGAGATAGAGAGAGAGATATATATATATATAGAGAGAGAGAGATAGAGAGAGAGAGAGAGAGAGAGAGAGAGAAATAAAGAAAATGTACCACTTAATTATTCAGAATGTAGTATCGCCTGATGATTGGGAAAGTGCAAAACTATTTTTTCTGTCTTTTGTTATCTATATTAAAAGTGCAACGAACCAAATTCAAACCCTAGACAAGGCTGAATGGGATTCACTTCAAGCTAAAGACATGAATTCTTCTCTGCTCCCTCCAAATTATGTGTAAATAGGAGGTCAAACTGAGCTAAGACAACCGGTCAAAGAGAAGGAAAATAACTGAATTAAAAATTTGAGCAATGTTATCCAGGAGAATCTGTGGCATATTTGTGCACCATTATTCTCTTATCCAAAAAGAGTGTCAGATTCTGCAAAGGCCTTCAACACTAAACGTACAATCTTAGATGGTACACCATTGGTTCATTTTACATATGTCAGGACCGCCCTGGCGCAATACCATGAAGCCAAGAGGTCTAGAAGAAAGCGGCAGCAACAAAGCACCGGCACATAAACATCTTCAGGGACAGCCTTCACATGCGACATCTGTGGTCGAGGCTGTGTTTCGAACATTGGAATTCTCAGTCAGAGGAGGTGCTGTAACTTCAGGGGCACAAGAATTATATAGTCTTCCGAGACTGCAATCTCTCTCTCTTATTTATATATATATATTAGGTATACCTAAAATGAGGCTAATCTGCGTTTTTGACAAAATGACTTATGTTGGGGGCGTAACATTTTTTCAATTTTATATATTAATTTTTCATAGCAAAAATACTAAATTAAAGTTTTGAAATAAAATAACTGATGCATTATAAAATTCATTAATTGATAAATCAATACTGAAAATTTCATTAAAATCTGATAATTACCTGATTTTTGGTAAATTTTTTTGCAATCGCGAATGTTACATTAAAATTGTAAACAAGCGTTGAAAAGGAGACAGAATGGCGGATCGCGTCGAAATTGACCAAAACAAATCCCTTTAAATGTATTAAAAATAAACTGCATATGTAATGATATTTTTCTTTTTTTAATGATGGTCATTATGTTACTACTTACGATTGAGACAAAAGTTTAACCTTAAATAATAGATTTAATTAATTTTAATTCGTTTTTAAAAACGTAGCAAACGATTTTTTGGGTATACCTAATATATATACACACACACACATATATATAAGTCGTCTTTGCTACCTAAAGTTGGTATCAGCCAATCAGCGAGGGAGCCTATCCCCTTTTCACTAGAGCCAGACCAATAAAATTGTTCTTGCGTCTGAGGTGGAGCACCACACCTAACATCAGCTCCTTTACTTTACCACACAGATCCCTGTGCTACTCATACGCTGAGTTGGCGAGGGCCGGTATCGAACTAGGAACCTTGCAGTTTCTAGCCGAACACTCTACCGACCGATCTAACCAGGTCCTTACAATGGAAAAGCACATAATGAAGCATTGATTAGTACGATGAAATATTTGCGAGTTCATACAGTTTGATATTTAAAAAAATGTCTACCATTCAATAACTAAAGAAATTGGAAAATGCGATTATGTATGGTTTCTTTGTTTAATGACAATATCAATATTCGTCATTTATTTAGTGCCAAAGCAATTTTTATAGAATAACAGTAATGGTATTTTTTAACCTGGGCTCTGCTAATTTATTACCTCATTTTCATTTTTAAAACGAATTATAATTAACAAAATCGATTATTTAAGGTCAAATTAAGTAGCATAATGAGCATTATTAAAAAAGCAAAATAATATTACATATGTAATTAATCTTTAATACATTCTAAACAATAAATTTGCTTCAAAAACCTTTTAAATACAACCATGCAGGAAATTTAAACAAATATGTTAAAACGGTTAAAATACCTATACAAGTTTCATCTTAGAGATAAATAAATATATAAAAACATTAAATACAGTTTACAGAAAAAATTACTCACACGTTTTTAACTTTTTAGCCGAGTAAAATCCGGTTTTTCATTGAAAAAACTAAAACAATATTGACTATAAAACAGAACTTTTACTCTATATGTCGATATACCATTTTCCCCGCCAAATGTATGGAATCGCCAAAGCATAATAATTGAGTTAAATTTTTTTCTACTGGCAGGAAAAGGGAAATAATTCCGTACCGATATATATATATATATATAAGTTGTCAGTGCGGTTACTCTGCTTTTAAGTTAATTTTGATTTATTTAATCTAATCTAATTTATTTTATTTTAATAATGAATTAAATTAGTTTTAATTTATTTATTCTATTTTATTGATTAGTTGATATATTGAAATAAATGTCATTTCCATTTTAATTATTTTATATTTAAGCTGGTAATTATTTATAAATCCATCATTGCCTCTATATTTTTGGTCACCTGTAGTTGAAATCTGATATCGTGTTTTAAATCAATTAGAATACATTTAAAATATGAAACACTTGATGTTAAGTTTCTAATGTCATATTTTTAGATTTTAAAAACAAATTATGTAATAACAAGTGTACTTTATTCTTGTAATCTGATAATTTTAGAAGAAAACGCAATTGAAAATTTAGGCCCTTTTAAACAGAACAAATATCGATGTATAATCTTTTTACTTATAATATAATAGGCAAGCCTATAATAAAATCCCATTGTAAAAAAAAAATCTCCAATTTTTTTGTTAGTTTTTTTATACTTAATTTTCAGATTTTCGGTACTTATTTTCTACCAGCCTAGCTCCCTTAAAATGTTTATCCCCTTTTAACACCTTCGGTCTTTTGTCTTTATATTTATACTGTAATTAGTTTCGAAAATATTTAACCACACTGATATTTTGCGCCTCCAAAATAAGAGTGGGCGATTAAAGTTAAGTGAACTGAAAAAAAATCAGAAGTTTTTGAATAAAATAGCTAATGTATTATAAAGTTCATTCATTGATACATCAACACTGAAAATTTCATTAAAATCGGAAAATTTCCTGTTTTTTTTTGAAAATCTTTTCAATCGGAGGGGGATGTAGATTTATTTTGTAAAATATGCAATTGACCTCACTTTTGGCATACCATAATTTAACCCATAGTTGGGAGTGTGTGTGTGTGTGGGGGGCATAATTTAACCCATAGTTGGGAGTGGGGGGGACCATAATTTAACCCATAGTGGGGAGTGGGGAGTGGGGAGTGGGGAGTGGGGGGGGCATAATTTAACCCATAGTTGGGAGTAGGGGGCATAAGTTTCCCAAGTGTATTGTCCGAAAGTGAATGTAATAGCACGACTGGAGTTCGAACTCGCTCACTACGACGTCGCAGTCCAGCACGTTAGCCACTATGTCGCTTCCCCGAAAAAAAGCGATTAATATGGTGAAAACCAATATAGATTTAAAAGATGAAAACGTGGAAATAATAAAACATTGTAGAAGATCATTATTGTTCTACCATAAAGAGAATTTGGGAAGGGGGAATGAAACCAGATTAGAAATTTTGACGCGTCATTAGAAAGTTTCAATGGAGCAAAAATGTAAGTTAATCAGTATGTATTATTGGTTGAAATGGTAACAAGGAGGACACTAGAATTTTCACGGATGATGGGTTATGGTACTAAAAAGGGACAAAATAAAAGAGAAACGGATATAAGAAAGACAATGATTGCCTCTTTAAAGAAGGCTTCAAATCTGAAATGAAACACATATAAAAAAAATAACTTTTTAGGTGTAACACTTATATCCAAGCTTGAACTTTTCTTGTTATATATAAAATATTATTTTCTACGATTATGTTTTAATAAGTGATTCCATTATTTCAATCAAATTTGTGGGATTGTCTTAAAAGACCAAATTACTAGCAAATTATATTAGTGTAACGAACCCCAACACAATTTTGAAATTTATTTTTTAAAAAGATTCCTCCCCACTTGATTTCAATAAAGAAGAGGAAAAAACATATATAAACGAACAAAAGCCTACCTGTTTATATCCATATGTCAGCTAATCCCGGCAAACGTTATTTTAACAAGTTCCAAAGTCAGCAAGCCAGAGGTTGTCTGGAAACGTAACGACATGATTTTTTAATCAGACAAAGTGTGTATACGAAACAATGTTGAAGAATAGGAAGCTAAGTTTTTTTTTTTTAAATGATGACATGAAAAAAAATTGGAAGTACTAGGAAAATAATCTGGTTCAATTTATTTTTTCTTTTATTTCAACTGAACGGGAAAGATATAAAAACAAAAGTAGGGAAATTGTTTTTAATTTGAGAAGCATTTCTCGTCAATAAATAAATTACACAAATCCTATAAGGATTAGCTAGGGCGTTCAATCGTGGTGTAATGGTAGTCTCACAATTCCATTATTATTGAATAGCGAGTTCGATCCTCATTGGATGCCCCATATTTGCTCCCCCTCCCCGGGTGGTGGTCCAGTGGCTTTGGCCACCGGTTAAGTAATTAACAGCGTTGATCCCAGGCAATATCTGCCCCCTTGATTTAAAGAAGCGGGGCAGGGTTTATTGTCAAGTGCCTGAGGGCGCCCCCTTGAGTGGGAAAGCCGATGGGATTAAACGCATTTGTTGCACCTACTATCCCATGAGTTTCGGTTCATGGATGGTCCCACATTAAAAAGACCTTGTGTCACACACACATACGTGGGATGCGAGGTAAATACCTACTTGTGACCTTCTGTCACATCCTACCCGTGTCAGACGGACCGAATTATGATAATAAGCTATAGCGTATGGACAACACGCGTAAAATATTACAAAAGCACAACCTCAAAATCGTAACCAACAAAATAATGACTGTGTAATTGTAAAACGAGTGAGTATTCATTAGAAAACAAAGGCCAAACTAAAAAAGTGACAGGTGATAATGGACAGGTGATGATTTATATAGGATCGACATAGTATCCATGGAATAAAGATTCAATAATCACAACGTTTCTTTTAGGAACCGAATATACGCAAATAATGCAAGACTATGTATTTAAATACATCTAGGAATATAAAAAAAGCACTGCCTTGTAGGCTGAGGCGTTAGAATACACTGACTGCACCTCTGTAGAGGGGTTAGACTCCCCCAATGGGACCACCTGTTGGTCGTGGCTGGCGACCCGTGATGCTTAAGGATAGAACCCAGGTGGATGAGCAGTCTTTGACTTGCAAAACTCCACTTGGCCCTTTCTTGAGCTAGATGGGCGGTTGGAGAGGGCCCGTCAGATCAATCGGCTGGTCACGTCAATCCCTAGTACCTATATGATTGCCCCAAAACTATTGCCCTTATAGCAAGCCCCAACGCTTTTTATCATATTGGGTGCGAGAATGCGGTGGTTGAGGGTCTACATATCCTGGGAATGACGTTAAACTCTATCTGATGGGGAGGTTCCAGTTCTGGAGGTCTGTGGAATGTGGAGCACCCCTTCATCCCCATTGCTCCTGGTTCACTCTGACCCGGAGTGGTAGTACCTGTTAGGGTCCCATCTATAGATTAAATAGAAAAACATGAGTTCATAAACAAAATTGATTATGCACTGGGAATTAATTTATTTGGAACTTTGTCGGCATTAAATGACCCACCGAGGTCGATATGCCGTAAAACCCAAACCCAACCCAAACCAAACCAAACCAAACCAAACATTGGAATGAACCAGAAGTTAAGTGTTATATCCTTAAAAAGTGCCTGCAATGAGGATACAAGAAATTGTAAATTTTGCTCTAAAGAAAAATACCATATAATAATTTCATAAATAAATAATTAAAATACATCCTTTGTTCTGTTTGTGTTCATTATTTGGAAACTCTACTTTAGAAATATGTGTTGTGTGCACATCTAACAGGCTCATTTTAATTTTTTTCACACTAACAATGTCCATGTCTTGGTGGGGTATAAACTCTTGTTGGGTGGCAAGAGGTTTTATGTTTTAAGGTTTAAAAGGTTGCTTGTTATTTCTGGTGAGTTTTCCTAGGGTTTGCTTTTAACCCGATCTTATTTGGTGGTCGCGCTGAAAAGGAAGGAATTCAAGGAAAGAAAAAGAAAGAGAAAAATACAGAAGGGGGTTTTATGATTTAGGATTTATTCACGGGTCATAGCCGCCAGGTGGCAAGGAAATATATTCCTGGCCAGTAGTAGTGTCTAGACACAGTTAAGGCCTCAGATAAAATGGTCGAGAGATTCTCTTGGTGGTCGTGTATCCTTTTTCTCGCACATGCTCGGAGGGTTCTTCCAGTGAAGGCTAATGGGATTTGTGATTAACTTTTTTTTTCTATCTTAATTTTATTTTAATTCCTACACTTTCAAGTGGCACTGTTGAAACATGGGAAATGTGGAAAATCCCCAAAAGTAATACTGGTTAAACCAAAGTATTGAAGGGTTATAAACAATAGTTATGGAGGCGCGTGGTCTAATGGTTAGAGTCGTAGGAAATGGACTCGTCAACGCGAGTTCAATTCCTGTACGAAACTGTTGGCATTTCACATGGCGCTAATACCCTTGGGAAAGGTATGAATCCAATTCTTCCTCCAGCTATGGGTAAATAGCAGGGCAGACTGGACTCTTTAACCATAGCTAGGTAACCAGTCTAGGAGAAGGAAAACTCTGAATTCAAACCTGTTAAACTCCGCTTAAGAAATTGACCTTGTGTCGCATCCTCCTTGTGCGGAGGGGTTGGTAACTATATATAAACAGTAGTTAAATAGATTTTGAAAAACGGAAACCACAACAATCGTTTGTTATTACATTAATTTTACTCTGCAAACGAGAAGAAAAGAGATGCAAAGAAATGATTTGTAGATAATGTGCATCTACTGAGCTTAACTTGTAAAGGCGTTTTGTCCTTGTAACTGGACAGCACGTGGGTGGCTTAATGGTTGTAGCAGATGTCTTTTAATGGTTCATAAGCTGTAGATTCTTGTTAGACCATGTTTATAGAACAAGGAAAAAAAAAGGATCTTATCCTAAAAAAAAAAGACAACGCCAGACTGACCGACGCCAAAATTCAAAACTGCCGCGAACTAACTGACATTTAGAGAAGTAGGAGAGATAAGGGAGATAGCAGCAGAAAGGCAGTGGTCAGCGAACAGACAAGTCACGAATACTAAATCTCCTCGAAAGGGGTGAACAAAATACAAGTAAGCTTTAACACTACTAAGACTTTGTAAAAATGAAAATTCATTAACCAATCCACACCTTTGTAACTTTGTTCATTTGATACAATTTATAATACACAAATAAAGGAAAAATGTTATTATTACTCAAACTTCTTTGCGATTATTTGTACTGTTTTGCTTGTTTCTTTAATGTTACATTTCATACAGAAACTACATACAACAGTCTTATAAGCTTTTGGCTCGGTGTCTTTAGGGTAACAGCGTGGCTAAATTTAAGTATGAGTTACTTTCTCACACACCGTCATAAGAGTAATCTCAATCTGTGCACATATATCTATCTATCTATTTAAATTTGGGTCTATCTATCTATCTATCTATCACAGTCTGTTTATCTCAATCTGGGCACATCTATCTATCTATCTCAATTTGTTTCTATCTATCTATCTATCGTTCTAAATTTGTTCATATCTATCTATCTATCTATCTATCTAAATGTGTTCCTATCACTCGATATATCCCTTTCTGTTCATTATCTATCTATCTATATATCTATCTATCTGGATGGCTCTCTTTGCATCTCTCTTTTCTTCACCTCATTCCTCTTCGTCTGTCTATCTATCTATCTATCTATCTAACTCAATCTGTGCATAGCTATCTGTCTATCTACCTATCTTTCTATCCATCCATCTATCTATCTATATATCCCTGTCTGTTCATATCTATCTATCTATCTATCACCGTCACAAGAGTAATCTCCATTATCTGGTATTGGACACTAGACCGTCAAAGGCGAAAGAATTTAAAAAAATAGAGAATTCGTCAGTTATACAGGGTCCTCACGTGACTTCTTGGAGAGCTGTGATTGGACTATTTGTCCATTCCACGATCGTCAGATAAATCCCAATAGAAAATCTCAGGGCTTCCTCATCATTCTTTAATATTGGGGAGTAATTGTTATTACGCTGACACATGGCCCTTGATGTTGTCAGAATTCTCCTTCTTCAAGACTAGTTGATTTGCCAGAACTAGAGTACACACACACACATACACACATACACATACACACGCATGCATGCATGCACGCGCACACACATATATAAGTTAGTCATATGTATAGACACACACACACACACGGACACACACACATATAAGTTAGTCATATGTATAGACACACACACATATATAAGTTAGTCATATGTATAAACACACACACACACACATATAAGTTAGTCATATGTATAGACACACACATACACACACACATATAAGTTAGTCATATGTATAGACACACACACACACACACACATATAAGTTAGTCATATGTATAGACACACACACACACACACACACATATAAGTTAGTCATATGTATAGACACACACACACACACACACACATATGTATAGACACACACACATATAAGTTAGTCATATGTATTGACACACACACACACACACATATATATATATATATATATATATATATAGTTGTGCGTGTGTGTGCGGGCAGGCGGGCGTGTGTTATTTCTTTATTGAATCATAATAATAAAGTTATATTTTCACTTATAAAAATGAATATACTATTTTCAGATACATTTTAGAAGGGAAATAAAATGATTGAAAAATAAAAATAAAACAATTAATATATGAATTTTAAAAACAATAAAAAATACAAAATACAAAAAAAAAAAAGCTTCTGAGCTGAAAATTGTATATGAATTATTAAAAAGAAACTTCACAAATTAGAATTTTTCTCCATCGCATTTTCCAAGGAAACTCTGTGGGGTGCCTTCCCTCACCTTCGCTCTTAAGATACTTATTACACAAAATGGGAATTGATGCTTAGAGCTTGTTTGACAGGTTTGATACAATAATGGTGGTTATGTATGCAAGCAGTGGGGAGCTGGGGATCTGGGTGTGAAGGGGAGTGCGTAGTTGATTGTTTGGTTGGACAGGGAGTGTGTATGGGTCAGGTTCCGAATCAGGTTGGTTAAGGTCATCAGCTTCAGAAAGAGAAACAAGCAAATAGGATTTACTTTGCAGAAATATTAGCAAGAAGGCAAAACAGCTTTCATAAGTGAAAACAAAATAGTATATATTTAGTATGTATTTTTATTTGTTGACTTTTTTTATATCAATTCATTTTCTTTATTGCTAATCAAATATTGATTACATATAAGTATTTTTCCAGTATATATATATATATATATATATATATATACATATATATATATATATAAAGTTATATATATATATATATACATATATATATATACATAAAGTATATATATATATATATATATATATATATATATATATATATATATATATATATATATATATATATATATATATATATATATATATATATATATATATATATATATATGAAGTATATATATATATATATATATATATATATATATATATATATATATATATATATGAAGTTTATATATATATATATATATATATTATGGTTTACACTTATCGAGAAAAATAATGGTAATATCTAAGTAATTTTGCATTTACATTGAACTTATAGAATATCAAAAACTTTATATAGCTATGTATCTTTTGCTTATGGTCTGTACTTTTTGTGTATAAAGACAAAATTAGATAGCAATTTGTTCTCTGCCTTGTCCTCGCCAGCTATCAATAAAAACAAATGAATGAAAGTAATTTTAATGTAACACATTGGAATATATATTTAAAAGATAAAATAATAATAATAATAGTGGAGGAAAAAAGTTAACGGTCTACCATGGTTTCAATCCAAATGATTTCATCGGGACCCTACCCGACGCTTTACTAATTTGATATAACCACGGTAGACCCTTAACTGTTTTCCCCTACTAATATTATTATTATTATTGCTCGATGTTTTTAATATATTGAGCACTTTTGGATTATTTACTGATGCCACTGCAACGGAAATGTTAAAGCGGTAATTGGATGATAATCTTATTATAACGGAGATTGTGGGTTTGTCAGTCTGTAACCGAAACTATATTTCTATACAATTCACAATTCCCTTTGTTATTTACATCCCATTCTCCACGATTTTATTTTTTTATTTAAACCCCAATTATCAACAAAATTGATTTACATCATTAAGACTGTTGACCATATCTACTTAACAACATGCAGTTGTATTTATATATACAACAAAATAACGGTTTACAGTGTGAATGGGAAGGCTAATTTGCATATTGATATTAAAAATTTAATTTTAATAAATATATGCTTAGTATTATTGATTTCTAATTGTTTGGTTTTATCTTAATGAATATGAGCAAACCTCTTGGGGATAAATCTCAAAAGAAATCCATTAACAAGAAGAAATAACTGTAATATTATTCTTTATTTCCTATTTTAACTAAATAGTTAAATTAGGAAAATTTACCAATGAAAGACGGGAGTAATGGAAAATGATGGAAGAGTTAGTTTCAAAGTTGTTCTATTTTTCAATCATACCCCCTCTGTTCCAAATCTTTTTATCTGCATTTTTATTCAATTTCATTAGCCTTTCTAATTTAATATGATATTTTATTATATCAAAACTTAAATACTTGCACCCGGAGGGTGCATATATTTGCTAGTATTTAAAAGAAATCAATATCAACACAATAAGTAAAGTTGGTGGAGTGGCTTATTTTCAGTATCAGCTGGACAGGGAGGGAGTCTATCCCATTTTAACTTTTTTAGCACTAGACCAGGGACATTTTTTTGTATCTGCGGTTGTGCACCACACCTGTCATTAACTCCCTATTTTACCACACAAATCTTATCTCTGCTACTCAGGCACTGAGTTGGTGAGGAGTGGTATCGAATCCAGAACGTTGTTAATCTAAGTTGGCTGCTCTACCGACTGAAACAACCATTTATTTGACTGATTGATTAATTGATTGGTTTTAATAGCCTGTCAACACGTCTTGGGTTATTTTATACCTACTGGTTAGAGAATTGCATTCATTGTACATTTAATATCATATTTCTGTGTAGTTGTTTTAGACTAGTTTTGTTTTTGGACAAATACGAATAATCTTTATACAGATCTATTTGTACTACCTCTCTGGGTCAGGGTGGACCTGGAGGTTATCGCAAGAAAGGGATACTTAACAACCAGCAAAGCTCTGGAAATGAAGCCTCACAATTAGATTCAGTTTCGTTTCATACCCAGGATACCCCTTTTTGCGAAATCTTGCCCTTATGCAGGGAATACAGTCAGCATATTCTAAACACCAACTAACAGGGTTAATATTGCCATTAAGAAATTATTTAACCCAATATATCTTGTATATATATCTATCATTTTCGCAAATGCGACATTTTCTATCCCCCCCCCACCTTATTGACAAATAACATTCTATTCTTTATTGAATATTTATGTATATTTTTCATAAAGATTTAAATTACGTTCTATTTCTATGTCAGCTGGATTGAACATAATATAATACCTCCTGTTGCCATAATAGAATTTCTTATTACAGTAATTAATCTTCTCCAAAGAGAAATTAACATAGAAAAGGGATATCAAATATATATATATATGTTATATATATATATATATATATATATATGTGTGTGTGTGTGTGTGTTGTGTGTGTGTGTGTGTGTGCGTGTGCGTGTGTGTGTGTGTGTTCATAGATGATTATAATTATATAATGTTAAAACAAACTTTTTTATTTTCTTACGACTTGAAATGTCATAATGTTTTGTTGCTCAACTGATGATCATAGTAAAACATGAAACTTGAAGTAGCGATAAAAAGTCGGTATCAGCCCGACTGCAAGGGAGTCTATCCCATTTTCCCTAGCGGTAGACCAAGGAGATTGTTTTGGCGTCTGAAGTTGAGGGTCACATCTATCATCAGCACCTCACTTTACTGCAAATATATCTGTGCTACTCATACGCTGAGTTGGCGAGGACCGGTATAGAACCTGGAAACTTGTAGTTCCAGGTTCGATATCGACTGAGCTGAACCGGCCATTATATATATATATATATATAATATATATTATATATATATATATCACACACACACACACACACCACACACACACACACACATATGCCTATTACACCTTTCCTATCAATTCTCTTACTTCCAGCCTCCACATCCATTAATATAATTTGAAGAAATGGAACACATCACCCCTGATGATGGCACTTCGAAGTGCCGAAAGTACTCGGGACATGAAATTTGGTGGACTAATTCACGAATTCCAGCCAAAAATTAAAAAGTTGGCCAGAAAACTTGAAAAAATCCCAAATAAAATTGTTAAACAGGAGATGTGTCTATTGTTTAATTCAACATGCATAAATGAAAAATGCTGCCCAAATACACACACACACACACACACACACACACACATATATTATATATATATATATATATATATATATATATATATTAATGTGCAGTACATTTTCTATATGTGGACTAGCATTGTTCCTATTCTAATCCAGACAAGATTATTTAGATAAAGATTAACACTTCTGCTTGTCTGTAGGTACAAGATGGGGATATCAATTATGTTGATAAAGCAAGAGCTTTTCAAATCCTTAAAACTCGCCTAAGTAAACAAAAGAAAAAAGAAGAAAGCAGAGGTAAAACGAAAAGGCAGAGAAATTAGGGTTGAAAGAAAACTAAAACTACGGGAATGAAAGATCACAAAATGACACGTAGAAGGAGAATGCGTAAAATTTAAAGGGACTAAAATATAGGTGAAATGCTGGTTGATTTGCTGGCTAGTTGGTTTTCTGGCATACCAACCCATACTGAGTTATTTAATGCAATGGGAGAACTAGTTATGAAAGAGTGACTCTTTCCTCCCAGAGCTCCAAAACTGGAGCCTTGTCATTGGATGCAATTTTCTTTTATATTTACATATATATGTATTTTATTTTTTAGGCAGGTTTACTATTGAGATTAGATGGATTTCCTCTTAGCGGCTCGAGACTTGGCATACAAGGAGGGGGAGAGAGCCATCTGCTGCTCATAAAGACTACAAAGAAATTATTTGAATGAAGCTGGGTATAAGATGAATGCCCTTTTACAGCAAAACGGTTAGGTTAGTTTTGTTTTGCGGCATATCAACCTCAGTGGGTCATTTAATACCGATAAAGTTTTGAAATAAATCAATTCTTAATGGATAATACAAATTTGTTCATCACCTCATGTTTTTCTATTCAACCTATAGATGGGACCCTAACAGGTACTACCACTCCGGGTCAGAGTGGACCAGGGAGCAATGGTGATGAAGGGGTCAGCAAAACAGGTAGTATGGCATAAGAAGGGGAAAACCGATCCCCACCCATGAAAAAACGAAACAAAACAACCAGATCTCCAAGTAGAGTTCAAAAGTTTTCCAGGCATGACTCTGACAATCCCTTGGTTAAAATCGAATCAAAAATGATTGAGCCTCAGCTTTATCGATGGACAGTCATTTACTGAATTATATCAGATCAGAGTGTAGTATACGTACTCACAGTAATCCTATATTTCTTTTAAAAACTATTAGATATAAAATGTGCAGATGAAAACAACTATTATTTCAAAAAATATAAAACTTAATAAAAATAAAATAAATTTGGCAGAGTGGCCTATATATATAAAATATTTCCCAACCCCTCCGCACGAGCAGGTCATTTTTAAACTGATTTCAACAGGTTTGAATTCAGAGCTTTCCTTCTCCTAGATCGGTTGCCTAACCAAGGTTAAATAGCCCAGTCCGCCCTACTATTTATCCATAGCTGGAGAGAGAGAAGAATTCATACCTTTCCCAAGGGTATTTGAAAATGCAATTATCACATTCAGGATTTGAACTCGGGGTAACGAGTCCATTTCCCATGACTTTAACCATTACACCACGCGCCTCCCGAGCGGGCTATATATGGTGTCAGGCGGACAGTGAGGAAGTCTATCCCCTTTTCACTTGCGCTAGACCAGGGATATTATTTTTGCATCTGAGGTGGTGCGGCAGAACTACAAACAGCTCCCCCATTCTACCACACAGATTATACGCTGAATTCATACTTCTAAGAAATAATTGCAAAATAGGAAAAACTAGATGTTTAAGTATAAAGATGATTATCTGATTGTTTCAATTTTATTTTATTTTTTGTAATATATTTAATTAGACCTTCATTAATATGAATACTAAACTCTGACCCAAGGGAAAAGTAGTAGAGAAAACCATTAGGTAATTTTATTCCGAAGACGTTTTTATTTTATTCATTGTTGATTGGTACTCCATTTGTTAGATCATTTTTAACATATCTTAAAACATGTTCTTATATTTAACTCATAGATGGGACCCTAACAGATACTACCACTTCGGGTCAGAGTGGACCTGGGAGTAATGGTGATGAAGGGGTACACCACACTCCTTTGAGATTCAGAACTCAATTTTACTATCAGATAGAATTTAACGTCATACCCAGGACACTAAGACCCTTAGCCACCGTCTTCTAGCACCCATATGATAAAAAGGATTATAGGTTTGCCATAAGGGCAATAGGGTGAAGTCAATGAAAATATTTCAATAAACAAATCATATGTATATATATATATATAAATAAGATTTGACTTTAAATAACCCACAAGAGTTGATATGCCATTAGGACAACCAACCAATCAACCAAAGAAAAAAAAACTTATTCCCCAAAGAGACAGATATCGTACTTAAAAAAAAGCATATTTGATATATGCAAAAGTTTTCAGCGAATAACTGATAACCAACTATATATTCAGTCTCTAGTTCTAAAAAAAAAAAGCCGGGAACTTTTGCACACACCTGTTAGATTTGTGAAATCGAGTAAAGAAAGAAAAGAAAAAGAAAATGTCGATGTGAGAATAAGGCTTCGGTTATGTAGACACACTGGGTGGAAATCGGGTGAAAGAATTATGTACCCGTATTTGTATCGTCTGATGGAGAGGGGTGCCGGGGTCTGGTAATGTGATTGTTCCCTGTGCAACAGATGGCAGGGTACCTAACAACAAAGTCCTATAGAAGAAATAACATTTTCAACGCAAACGTATCCTTGACAAACAACTAGAGTCATGGACAAAATGACTCCCAACGTTCAAAGGATCAGTGACATGGCGTATGCGCAGCTTAACGTGTGTCAAAACGAGAGACTTAACTTGCTAACACAGCGATAACCAACCTCACTTACTTACCCACTCCCTGCCAAAAAGTTGTATGTTCAGGTATAATGTTTTCAAGCACACACGCTGCCACAGGTGTGTCTGTGAATTCAGAGATAGGTATGCTATTGACAAAATTAGGGTTTTCTTTCTTTCTTTCTTTTTCTCTTTCTTTCTGCCCCCCCCCACGACCCGTTATGTAAGCCATATGCATTTATTAATTTGCTTGTTTAGGTATGACGCTAGGATGTATGAAAGATTACATTCAGACACAAATGTATCCAGGTAATTTATAAGTCGGGGGGACGTTGTTTTTTGTTTTGTTTTTTATTTTGATATGTGTTTTTTTGTGTGTGTGAGGTGAGGTGGCGGGGTTCAAAGAAGGAAAGTATAGAAACAGGTGTAAGAAAAAAAATTAAGGAATGAAAACAAAAATAATACAGAAAAAAATTAGAGAGAGAGAAAAACAAAGAAAATGTGAAAGAGTAAAAGTAAATGAAAAAGAAAGAGAAAAAGTGAGAAATCGATAAATGAATAGATAAAGAAAGAAAGAAAAAGACGAGAAAGAAAGAGAAATGAGAAAAACGAAAAATAAGAGAGAATAAAGACGAGAAAGAAGGAAAGAAAGAAAGAGAAAAGGAAGGAAGGAAGGAGAAAGAAAGAAAGAAAAAAAAAACAGGGAAAAAAGAAAGATAAAGAAAGGGCGAGAAAATGCGAAAAAATAAACGAAAGAAAGAGAACCGAGAAATATAAACGAAAGAAAGAGAACCGAGAAAGAAAGAAAGAAAGAAGGAAAGAAAGAAGGCGAGAAGAAAGGAAGGGAAGACAGAAAGAAAGAGAAAAGACGGGAAAGAAAAAAGGAAGAAATATAGAAAAGAAAGGGGAAGAAATAAAGAAACGAAAAAAGAGAAAAGGTTAGACAGAAAGAAAGCAAAATGAAAAAGAAAGAAAGAAAGAAAGAAAGAAAGAAAGAAAAGGCGAACAAATTTGCACATTTAAAAATTGCTTATTTAAAAAAGATAATAATTCATTAAAAGTAAAATTGAAAACAAATAATCATATTTATTATTCTTTTTCAATATAATTTTTAACATTTTTGTTTTTCTTTGTTTTTCTTTTTAAAAAAATAAGTTTGCTGATAGCCTTGATGATAATTCTCGGTTGTGATAGTGATGTTATCAACCTTTGCCTTCTCGTGAAACGGCAATGTTAGCCTTATTGTAAATCGAACCACCCACATAAAACGTTAACTAATCTTATTCTCACACATAAGATGAATTTATGGACATATTTACCTTCAAAAGCGAGCTACTTACTTCACAAAAACCTTTTCTATTTCATTTTTTGCGAGGAAATATTTAATTAATTTTGTTGAATATTTTTGTTGTTATTGATTCACACAAATTTAGAATAAAGAATAGAAATCAACAACAATTCATTCCAAAATGTTATACAAGGTGTGTCAAAAAAGTATCGAGATTTTTTGTACTTTTTGACACACCTTGTATTCTAAAAAATTATATCTTGGTAAATACAGCTTCCATCTCGATACTTTTAGGGCGCACCTTGTTTAAATTGGTGCAATTTTCGATACCAGCCCTCGTCAACACAGTGCATACATAACACAACTTAGATCTGTGCGGTAAACTAGGGAGCTGATGGTATGCGTGGCGCTCCACTTCAGACGTACAAAAACTATCTCCCTAGTCTAGCACTAGGGAAAAGAGAATAGATTCCCTCGCTGTCCGGGTGATACCGACAATAGGCTACTTCGCTGAGTTTACTTTATTATTATGCATGTATACCATGGAATTTCTACTGATACAGCTAATAAAATTCATACTCTACATGTGACAACTTTTATGAGGGAGATAGCGCTTTTGTGCTGCAGTAGTGAGCAATCTAGACAACGAGAACGTGTGGGGATTAAAATAATATTAAAACAAAATATAAATAAATAAAATAACAAACTCCCATGAGCCTTCACACCGGAAGAACCCTCTGAGCATGCGCGGGCAAAAGGACCCACTTCCGCCCCAAGATAATCGCTTGGCCATTTTGAACTTAGGCCTTCAATGGGACGAGACACGACAACTGGTCAGGAAGGAACTCCTTACCACGTGGTGGTTATGACCCAAGAATAAAGCCTGAATCCTAAAACTACCTTTTGTCTTTGTCTCTCCTTTTTTTTTTTTGTTGCTTGGATTCTTTTTTCAGCGCGACCACCAAATATGATGGGGTTAAAAACAAACCTCTTGTAACCCCACAAACGTAGTTAGTAAGCTTGATTCTCACTATGTGCTCTATAGAGCTCATAGTAAGAATCAAACTAAGCTAAATTTAGTAAATAAAAAAAGCTAAACATTGTAAACTAAGAGGTAATATTATTCTAGAATTTCTCAGATGAAGGATTGGCTGGTATTAGTTTCATTTTTATATCTGTTGCTAACAACAGGCTCCCGCGGAGAAGTAATGCGAGTACGAGTCTCACCGGAGGCTTATCCTATATTTCCGATCCGCACTAGTTATTAAAGATGAGAGTTGTGATAAAAAGCAATAAAAATAAGATGAAATAAATACTAATACAAGCTAATAATGTAGGTCTTCTATTTGGTCATATCAATCCATTAACACTTTCCTGGTATGGCAGGCCAAATACGCGGGGTTATTTACAATATATTCTCATTTATGTCAATTAACCACAAGGGGATACACGCTACTGAATCGGCTCAAGAAAGCGACATGCTTTGAAATTAGGGATTTTTGGTAACTTTACCTTAAAAAATGAACTTGGCAAAATAATGTCAGGTACATCTGAGCCAGAGTGGCCCCATGAAAAAAAAAAAAAAAAGAGACTAAAAAAAATAGGAAAACATTTTTTTAATTTCCAAATGTTTACTTTGAAATGGTGCTCACGTCATTAAAACTTGGGTAATTTTCTCTCACACTTACTGATGTCCATTCTTCTCTTAGTGAATACCAAAATTAAAAGTAAAAACAAGGGAAATATAACTCTGATACATGCATTTCGTGAAGAGATCGTTTCGATAATATCTTCCCCACAGAGAGCGATGTTAATACACGGATAGCAAAGGCATGGTCAGCCACAAATAGTTTATCAGTCATATGGAGGTCCGATCTCCCTGGCAAGCTGAAGCGACAGTTCTTCCAGGCTGTGGTTGTGTCGGTGCTGCTGTATAGCTGCTCCAGCTGGACCCTAACAAAGCGTCTTGAGAATAAGCTAGATGGGAGCTGCACAAGAATGCTGCGTGCAGTCTTGAATAAGTAATGGAAACAGCACCCCACAAGGAAACAGCTGTACGATCACCTGCCCCCCATCTCACAAACTATCCGAGTGAGACGGACAAGGCATGCAGGACACTGCTGGAGAAGTAAGGATGAACTCATAAGCGACGTTCTCCTGTGGAAGCCAACACATGGACATGCAAGTGTGGGGCGCCCAGCAAGGACCTACATTAACCAGTTATGTGAAGATGCTGGCTGCTCCACAGAGGAGCTTCCAGGTGTAATGAATGATAGGGAAGGTTGGCGAAAGATTGTCATGGATACCCGTGCTGGATGCGCGACATGATTGATGATGATATATATCCTAAATATATTTGAATGTAAGTAGATAAATTGATATGAATAAATAAATAAATAGATATAAGTAAACAAAATCCTACTAATATTTTTTCGTGGAAAACCATAGAAATGTTCAAATCTGAAAAATTGTTTTGGAAGAGATAGGTCTTCTAAATTCTGACAAACTAAAATTAGCAACGAAAAACACAGTTTTTAAAATTTTATTTTAGATAGGACCAGTTTGATTCACATATACATTAATTTCCTACTAAAGACGATCAGTGAGCTTATGTTTGTAAGTTGTTTATGGCGGAAACTGACTAATGGCATTGATAACTTTTTATATATATTTACCAACCCCTCCGCACGAGCAGGATGTGACACAATGTCAATTTCTTAAGCGGAGTTCAACAGATTTGAATTCAGAGTTTTCCTTATCCTAGACCGGTTGCCTAATCAAGGTTAAAGAGCCCAGTCTGCCCTACTATTTACCCATAGCTGGATGGGGAGTAGGATTCATACCTTTCCCAAGGGTATTAGCGCTAAGTGAAACACAATTACCACGTCCAGGATTTGAACTCGGGGCGACGAGTTCATTTCCCATTTTACACCACACACTTCCTATAACTTCTCTTGATAACTTTTTATAACCATTGATAAGATCTCAGAGCTTGCTCATCACCAGTTAAAATATTTTTGACAGTTTACTAATTAGCCAGAGTGATGATATTTTCGGATCCACGAAATGTTCGTAATATCAGAGAAAGGAAATTACTATGATAATTTATACGAACGGTTAAGTTTATCAGCAATGTGAAAATAGAAAAGATACTAGTCTCGCTTGATTCATGTGGACGAGTTACATTTTGCCACATCGAGCCTAAGATATCACAAGAAGTCGTTTGTTTCATACTGTTATGTAGGGATGTACAAGCTGGTTTGTTGGGTGGTAGAATTTTACGGCATGTCAACCCTTGTTGGGTTATTTTATGCCGAAGACATTTTGTTTTATTCATTTTTGTTTGGTATTTAATTTTTTTCCAAACTCAATTTTTAGACACATTTTAATATTCATTTTTTAATCTTTATACCCCATAGATAGGATCCTAACAGGTACTGCTGCTCCAGGTCAGGGTGGACCTTGGAATAATGGCGATGAAGGGTACTTCAAATTACCCAGATTTCCAGAATTTGGACCACCACTAGATGCAGTTTAACCCATACCCAGGACACTAAGACACTCAACCACCGCCTTCTAGCACATCTTATTATAATGGAGATTGTGTGTTTTTCTGTCTGTAACCGAAACTATATTCCTACTCAAGTCACAATTCTCTTAGTTATTGACATCACATTCTCCATGATTTTATTTTTATCTAAACCTGAATTATTAATAAAATTGTCTTACATTATTAATACTGTTAACTATGAATACATACTGACAACATGCAATTATATTTATATATACAACAAAATAGCGGTTTACAGTGTGAACGGGAAGGCTAATTTACATATTAATATTAAAAAATCGAATTTAATAAATATGTGCTTAGTATTATTGATTTCTAACTGTTTGGTTTTATTTTAATGAATATAAGCAAAAATCTCTTCAATGAATCTTGAATTAAATCCATTAACAAGATAAAATAACTTTCATTTTATTCTTTACTTCCTCTTTTAACTAAACACTTAAATTAGAAAAAATAACAATGAAAGACGAGAGTGATGTAAGAGTAAGTTTCAGTTGTTCCATTTTTTATTATACGCCCTCTGTTTCAAATCTTTTATTATCCTCCCTCTGTTTCAAATCTATTTATCTGTATTCTTATTTAGTTTCATTAGCCTTTCTAATTGAATACAATATTTTATTACATTAAAAAATAAATACATATATTTGCTAGTAAAAATAATTAAAGGTGGTCATAAGGGCAATATGTTTGGGACAGTTATATAGGTGTTAGGGCTCGACGTGACCAGCCGATTGATTGGTGGAGGTCTCTCCGACTGCCTGTCTAGCCTAAGTAATAACTAAAGTGGAGTGTTGCATGTTATGGACTGCTCACCCACCAGTATTCCGTCCTTAAGCCTCACGGCTAGCCGCACACGGGCAACAGGTGGACCCATTGGTTTTTTTACTCCTCTGCAGAGGTGCAGACGGTGTATTCTACAACCGTATCCGACAGGCCCTATTTATCCCATTTTTTGTTTTTGATTGATTGGTTGATTTTAATGACCTATCAATATGTCGTGTGTTATTCTACCAATAAAGGTGTGGGAATCGTATTCATGGAATGTTTATATTCCCATCTTTTGTGTGGTTGTTTCTTAAGAGTTATAAGATATCAAGTATTCCTATCTAATACAAATAATTTGCACAGTATTTCTATGTAGTATTTCTATCTAATACTAATTTGTACAGAATTAAATGGTTTCAAGTAATAATTTATTTTTTACTAATAATCATTTTGAACACAGTTATATGGTTTCAAGTAAATCTTATTATAATGGAGATTGTCTGTAACCGAAACTATATCACTACTCAAGTTACAATTCCCTTAGTTATTGACATCACATTCTCAATGTATTAATAAAATTGTATTACATTATTAATACTGTTAACCATATCTACATACTAACAACATACAATTATGTTTATATATACAACAAAATAGCGGTTTACAGTGTGAAGGGAAAGGCTACTTTGCATATTGATATAAAAAATCGAATTTAATAAATATGTGCTTAGTATTATTGATTTTTAACTGTTTGGTTTTATTTTAATGAATATAAGCAAAAATCTCTTCGATGAATCTTAAATGAAATCCATTAACAAGAAAAAATAATTGTCATTTTATTCTTTACTTCCTCTTTTAACTAAATACTTAAATTAGAAAAAATAACAATGAAAGACGAGAGTGATGTAAGAGTAAGTTTCATTTGTTCTATTTTTCAATTATACCCACCTCTGTTTCAAATATTTTTATCTGCATTCTTATTTAGTTTCATTAGCCTTTCTAATTTGATATGATATTTCATTACATTAAAACTTAAATACTTGCACCCGGAGGGTGCATATATTTGCTAGTAATTATAATAATCCTCAGTAAACAATTATAGCTTCCAGTCACTATTATTAATACAAACAATTTACACAGTCATACGATATCAAATATTCTTATCTAATACAAATAATTTTCAAACAAATCTATTTGACTCATACATGGGGCCTACCACTCCGAGATAGGGTCACATCACACTACCCAGATATCAACAAGAGCCACACCATCAGATTCTGTTTAGATAGTCTTACTCCTCTACAGGAGATACCACGTATTCTAAGCTCCTCCAACAGTGCAGCACTTTTTGTGTTATTTTTTTGTTTAATTCTTAAGAGTCGTTAAAATCTTCACTCATCGTTCTCGGGAGGTCCTCTACGCAGCATCCATTATCCGCATAGAGCTGTCAATGTACGCCTTGCTGGCCGGCCCACACAGGCGTGCCCATGTGTTGACTTCCACAGGGGAACGTCACTTATGAGTTCGTCCTTGCTTCTCCAGCAGTGTCCTGTGTGTCTTGTCCATCTTACTCAGGTGTTTTGGGTGATATGCAGCAGGTGGCCGTACAGCTGTTTTCTCAGGGTGTTGTTTCCACAGTTTGTTTAGGATCGCACACAGCATTCTTGTGAATCTCCCATCTAGTTTATTCTCTAGTCGCTTCGTTAGGATCCAGGTGGTGCAGCCGTACAGCAGCACTGACACAACAACGGCCTGGAAGAATTGTCTCTTTAACTTGTCTGTGAAGTGAATAGTTATGTCTGCATTTGATTTATATACCGTGTAAGTCTCATTGCTTTTCACTTAGTGGTAAAATAATAAGATACAGTTAATATATGGTTGTTGTATGGGAAAGAATTCTCTAGGAGGTAGAAGTTGAAGGGTGCGTATTCTATTCTGTGATTTTGTGAAGTGATTAGCCCAGGGGTAAGTGGACAGAAGAAGCCAACTTTGGAAGGAGTGACCAGAGACAGGAATCTGGCCTTGGAAAGTTAGTGAAAGATGGAATAAGTAGCTTTGTCGGTGGGTATGTTCTTATATCAACTACAAATGGAGATAGCTTTAAACAGAATTGATCGTCGCTATTGGGCAAAATGTGAAAGAGAATGCTGAGTGTGGTCTAACATAAAAGGGACACAATAAATATGCTGAAGAATGAAAACATTTTATAAGTTAAAAAATTAGAATGACTTACAAGGTGTGATAAAAATGTATCGAGACTCAAGCTTTAAGTTTAGAATGTTTTTGAATTTAGATGAAGACATGATGGTTTGGTTTATTTTGCTTAATTGCATGTCTTTGTGGGTTATTTAATGTCAATCATCCTTTTAGAATAACTCTATTGGTACTATCTAACATATATCAAGAGAAGAATATCCATTTTAATCATAAGATTTGAGGACATGGAGGACATTAAAAGAAATAGGATGGTTAAGCTTCCCACCATATCAAGAGAAGAATATTCATCTCAGGGGAAAGATTTGAAGGCATGGAGGACATTAAAAGAAATAGGATGGTGAATCTTCCCACCATATCAAGAGATGAAAATTCATCTCAAGGGAAAGATTTGAAGACATGGAGGACATTAAAAGAAATAGGATGGTGAATCTTCCCACCATATCAAGAGAAGAATATTCATCTCAGGGGAAAGATTTGAAGGCATGGAGGACATTAAAAGAAATAGGATAGTGAAGCTTCCCACCATATCAAGAGTAGAAAATTCATCCCACGGGAAGGATTTGAAGATATGGAGGACATTAAAAAAAATAGGATGGTGAAGCTTCCCACCATATCAAGAGTAGAAAATTCATCCCACGGGAAAGATTTGAAGACATGGAGGACATTAAAGAAATAGGATAGTGAAGCTTCCCACCATATCAAGAGTAGAAAATTCATCCCACGGGAAAGATTTGAAGATATAGAGGACATTAAAAGAAATAGGATGGTGAAGCTTCCCACCATATCAAGAGTAGAAAATTCATCCCACGGGAAAGATTTGAAGATATAGAGGACATTAAAAGAAATAGGATGGTGAAGCTTCCCACCATATCAAGAGTAGAAAATTCATCCCACGGGAAAGATTTGAAGACATGGAGGACATTAAAAGAAATAGGATAGTGAATCTTCCCACCATATCAAGAGATGAAAATTCATCTCAAGGGAAAGATTTGAAGACATGGAGGACATTAAAAGAAATAGGATGGTGAATCTTCCCACCATATCAAGAGATGAAAATTCATCTCAAGGGAAAGATTTGAAGACATGGAGGACATTAAAAGAAATAGGATGGTTAAGCTTCCCACCATATCAAGAGAAGAATATTCATCTCAGGGGAAAGATTTGAAGACATGGAGGACATTAAAGAAATAGAATGGTGAAGCTTCCCACCATATCATGAGAAGAAAATTCATCTCAAGCGAAAAATTTGAGGACAGTATTAAATGGGTTAAATGCCATGAGGAGTGTTTTGCAGAAAACTAACTATTCATTCATTATTCATTTCTGTCTCAATACTTTTCAAACACAACTCGTTTATGTGATAAATACATTTTACAAAATAAAATACCAACGTACGGAAATCAGATAAAAAGCAAATGTCGTTATATTCAGGTCAATTATTATAACCTGCTAACACGCTTAACCCCAGTTTTATATTCGCGTATGGTAATGCATGGAAAGAAGAAAAAACAGAGGTGAAGAGAAGGCTGTCTTGACGAAGACAACACTGTATTAGACGCAGTTCATAAGGGTCGAGGTCAAGGTCCCGCAATATATACTTGTGATGGAGAACGAGAAAGGAAAGGGAGCAAGACATTGTCTTGCCTGCCGGGATCGAACTCGCGTCCTCCCGCATGCAAAAACAAATGCGATTTGGGCACTGGACGGACGCGAGGTTCGACTGATGTTCCCGAATGTTTGGGTAAACATGTCCATAAATGACAAGTGAGTCGAGCGCTGGGAGTCAGCAGCAACAGCAGTCGACGACGACGAGCTTTGCGAACAACCCAGTAAAGAAATGGATTTTAGTCCAACAGAAACAAAATTAAATAGGAAATGCGAATTTGAACTGTTAAAGATTATTTCGACTACGACGACGGATTTTCCAGCTGCTAGACGAAGAATGTGTTGACCAAAAGAAAGCCTGGCTTGTGAGAAGACGGTGAACTCGCTTGTTTTTGGTCCCCCCCCCCAGCAGGAACTTCTTGATTTGAATATCTATTTCCCCCATATATTTCCCCCCTTCTATAGTACTACATAATAATGCTATGTTACGTGACCAGGTTCGAGACCTAGCCCAAGTTTTTTTGCTAGCTAGGGCAATCCGATGGACGAAAATGAACTACGTAGCTTCATTTGCTAAATAGCAAAATAATAGTTTCAAACTACCGGCTCCCACAACAAGCAAGCATATTTAACTGTTTGATCTTGTTTTATATTTAACTCATGTGAATTAAGAACAGTAGCTAAGTTACATGGAGTTACACTTGAGGTGCCACAAAACTTATCTGGTCTAAAACGTATTTCTATCACTCGTAGGGAGAATTATTTACCTTGAAGAATGGGTGTACCAATTAGGGATATCATGGACAGTCATATGGCAATCCGAAAAATTATTTCTCGTTCTATTTCCCCTCTGTTATTTGAACAGTAAAGACGTGTTCTTTTGCCCTTGTTCTTTGAATCTTTATTCAGTGAAACTACCACGGTCATCATTTTAATGATAATCAGCACTGTTCGTTTTGTACTCATTTCCTATACTGTTTGTTTGTACACAAAATAACAAGTGTATATTTTATCTGTTGGGAAATGTTTGTTCATTCTTTTCAATACTTAATATATATATATTATATATATATATATATATATATATATGTGTGTGTGTGTGTGTGTGTATTTGTATGCTCCCATAAATTTGGTATGAGCTCTCTAATTGGTAATTTAAATTAACTCTCACTACTAGCATATAAGAAATGATCGTTTTCCCGGAAATTTGATCTCTCTGTGACCGTAAAATACATAAACAAACCTATGTATTTAATAGTTTAAAAACACCATTCCCATTCAGTGGACGAGGGGATATCAGGCAGCCAAACAGCCAGTCTGAGTTCAACCCTAGCCAAGGATAGTTGTTGTGTCTAGCCACACTTAAGAGGCGTGAAACGCCGAAACATGTGTCTGTGGATGACTTATTTATATATATATATATTATATATATATATATATATATATAAAATGGACCCTCCCGTCGATTATCGACGTATGAGGGTTCATACACACAATGAACTCCCACACAGGGATTTGTTTATAGTGGTGAAGGCTTGTGTTGGACCATCCACACTTTTTGGCACAGTCGATAGGAAAGAATTGGTGCATCAAGTGTTGCCACAAACCCAATCAACGACCGACCTCAGGAATTTTTAATTCAGAGTTATCCCTCTCCTAGACTGGTTACCTACCCAAGGCTGAAGAGCCCAGTCTGCCCTACTATTTAACCCATAGCTGGAGGGAGAATATATGGATTCATACCTTTCCCAAGGGTATTAGCGCTATGTGAAATGCCAACAGCTTCGTCTAGGAATTGAACTCGAATCGAGGAGTCCATTTTCCACGACTCTGACCACTAGCCCACGCGCCTCCATATATATATATATATATATATATATATATATATATATATATATATATGTGTGTGTGTGTGTGTGTGTGTGTGTCTGTATGTGTAAATGAGTTTATCTTATCTTTCTTTCCGTTTCTTTAATGTTAGTATGTAGCAGTTATACTAATGCTGATATTGGACCTTGGTAAGTAGGGACTCAGCTAAATATCCTCTCTTCCACTAAGCAAACTAATACATTGTTAATCCAGTTTCTCAAATGGAATCCCGGGTATTGTTCTTCCTCTACTGGAAGTCCCTATTTTTTTTTCCAAAGATTCAACTGAATATCTGATGGCACCTATTCAATGTTTAATACAATATTTGCATTTTAGAATGACAATGAACCTCACCAACTCAGCATGATTCTTTATCGCTAAGCCACAGGAGAGTTCACGTTATTGTAAAAAAAAAATGACAACGCGAGGCGAATTCATTTAATTTCGTATCGTTTAACTTTTCAGATATTACTTATATTAACCCTGACACATCCAGCAATATCGTAAATGGCCTGAAGATTTATTCACTTGTGTGCTCCTGCCGGAGGTTGTCATAAATTTAAGCAACGAGGCTATAAAAACATTAAGGCATCGGGCGTACGCGGAGTAATAACCGTTGTGGAAGAGATGTGATGCGCCCCGGAGCTGTCTTTCAAAAAGGAAAAAAAAAAAAAAAAAAAGGAAAAAAAGGCCCGCGTTCCCTAGCTTTCTTTTTTGTTTATTTCATTTTATTTATTTGTTTTTTTGTTTATTTATTTATTTATTTTTTACAAATAAATAAAGCTAGCGTCCGGAATGAGATTGGATTTTAGATGAAAAAGGACTTTTGTAGGGTTTTAATATACGTATTTCCATTTCGTGGTAAATCAAAACGACTTCCTCCAATAGATAAAGAATGACAAAGAACTTTTAAAAAAAAAAAAAGAGAAAAGGAGAAAGAGAAAAGCGACAGTGGAATAATGAGATGGGGTGGGGGGTGTAAAGCTATTGGCGGTAGAATCGGTGGGAGGTAAATGGAGAAATAGACTTAGCATCAATATTAAAAGCTGATGTAAAGAAGCCTCAATTGATGTTCAGATTAGTAATGCATTCCCATTATTATCCCACACGGATAATAATCAGGATTTCAAAGTGGTCCCGCTATGACCTGTTATTTATCACTTGCATATGAAGCCATATTCAAAAGGTTTCTAGTTTTTTTTTTTTCAGTTTCTCGCAACTCTGTTTAATCAGTTACCATTCAATTTGTTAGAGTTTCGAAAAGTCTTACAAAATGGCTAAAAATATCAGCTCTGATAATAAAACGGAATATTAGCCATATAAGGAATACAGGTCCTCATCATCGGCATTCTGCTACTCTTCGTATTATAACCAATATTAAGTAAAAATCATCAGAGTAGCCTATTGTCGTTATCAGCCGAATAGCAAGGAATCTATCCCCTTTTCGCGAGCGCTAGAGATTGCTTTTTTTTGTTTTTGTTATTTTTTCTGAAGTAAAGCGCCATACCTACCGTCAGCATCCAGATGCTGCTTTATCACACAGATTAGATTATCCAAAACTCATGCGCTGAGTTGACGATGACCGGTATCCAACCCGGAACCTAGTGATTCCTTGCGGATGCTCTACCGACTGAGCTAAACTGGCCCCAATTATTACTAATAATAATCCAAATATGTCAAATGTAATGTGTATCCCCCCCCCACACACAAAACACGCATGGACTTTCGCGCCGTCAGTCTGAATTGGAATTTTTATCTTACTCAGCTGGATACTTGTCTGACACTTGTCAGACAGGTGGGTGTCCCTTCTATATAATGGATTTTACTACAATAAAAAACAAACTAGCAGGACCTGTGGATATAGCAAAAACCCCCAACCCTGTTTGTCTTATACATGCAAAAAGGTGGTGGTTCTTAGTGTCTTGGGTATGCCATTAAACTGCATCTAATGGTTCAAAAGTTCCAATTCTGGAGCTCATGGCAGTGTGGAGTACCCCTTTATCACCAGTATTTCCAGGTCCACTCTGACCCAGATTGTTAGTACCTGTAAATCATTTTCTGATATCCAAGTGTCTTCAACTGACCTTCATATATCTGCAGTGAAGGCATTAATTTCTCATAAGTGAGAGAAGGTGCATGTGTATGTGTTACCCCAAACTGCCAAGTCTATTTCAAAGCAGGATGATTATTATAAGGATTGTTCCTAATCAGTTTCATCAGAAATTAAATTTTACCTTAAGTGTAACCCTGCAAAACTAACTGTAACCATAAACACAGCCCCAACCCTAATACTAATATAAAAATTGTTTCCAATAAAAACTGCTACTTGGGCTGGTATCAAACCTGGGCCCCCATGTCACTCTAACCATGAGTCACATACAAGAACCGAGCAGTGAGCAAGAATCTATGACATAGAAGGTAATAAACAAGTAAAGGAGATATTTTCTTTAAATGTAGATTATTTCTTCGGTTTCTCTGACGCCAGCTTTTCTCAGCTGATGAGTCTGTTATTCATTGTAAACTGTAATAGGCACCTCATCGTGATGTAATGGTTAACAAGCTAGTCTCGCCAATCCATTACTACTGAATAACGAGTTTGATCCTCGCTGGATGATCCATACTTGTGATTTTGTGTAAAATACTTTCCGGGTGAACGGTTTGGGTTATTTTCTAGTTGAGTAACATGATATTACAGGGTGACCCATAAAAAAAAACAGAACCAAATTATTCATTTTCCCATTAAACTAACCCTAAACCTCAACTTTAACCCTAACCCTAAATTCTAATCCTAACCCCTAACCGTACCCCCTAGTTGAGTAACATAATATTACAGGGTGACCCAGAAAAACAGAACCCACACATTTTGTAATAAACCTGTTAATTTTAATTCTAATTATTTAAAAGTTTAAGTCCAATAAGGGTTAGGGTTTAGGGTTAGGGTTAGCGTTGGGGTTTTGTTTAATGGGAAAATAAATAAATAATTTGGGTTCTGTTTTTTCTGGGTCACTCATGTTACTCAACTAGGAAATAACCATGGTTTGGATATTTTCTTCATCGTAAGTTGAATTGAATGACTTTCGTCCTTATTTCAACATCTTATTATAATGGAGATTGTGTGTTTGTCTGTCTGTAACCGAAACTATATTTCTATACAAGTCACAATTCCCTTAGTTATTTACATCACATTCTCCATGATTTTATTTTTATTTAAACCTCAATGAATAATAAAATTGTTTTACATTATTAAGACTGTTGACCATATCTACATACTAATAATACGCAATTGTATTTATATATACAACAAAATAGCGGTTTACAGTGTGAATGGGAAGGCTAATTTGCATATTGATCTTAAAAAATTGATTTTAATAGATATATGCTAAGTATTATTGATTTCTAATTGTTTGGTTTTATCTTATTGAATATGAGCAAAAATCTCTGGGATAAATCTTAAAAGAATTTTATTAAGAAGAAGAAATAACTTTAATATTATCCTTTACTTCCTATTTTAAGTAAAGAGTTAAATTAGGAAAATTTACCAATGAAAGGCGGGAGTAATGGAAAATGATGGAAGAGTTAGTTTCAAAGCTGTTCTATTTTTCGATAATACCCCCTCTGTTCCAAATCTTTTTATCTGCATTCTTATTTAGTTTTATTAGCCTTTCTAATTTAACATGATATTTTATTATATTAAAACTTAAATACTTGCACCCGGAGGGTGCATAAATTTGCTAGTACGTTGAGATAAAAGACGACTATCACAGTATATCATTTCTTGTAATGGCTAGAAAGCAAATCTTGTAGAACTTTGCCAATGAGTTCGATTCACACATGCACACAAAATAGAAATAAAGACACAAAACATTACTAACACTGCAATGCAAAACATTCAAGTATACAGCAAATGGGGAAGAGTCAAAAGAGTTTCTCTAGCGGACTATCTCATCCTGTGTAAATGATGACAAGGACGGAGGCATCAAAATTCATTTTATCGTTTTGGAGAATTATGGATTACGTGTAGTGCGTTCTTTATAATTGTCTTATGTAATTAAAAATTATGATCTAATATATAAAGCTGATTTGATGCTCGTTCCGGCACGTGATGTATAACGCGCAATACGTGATGCATCTACACACCGTGACAGTTCTGTTCCTTTGTTAAAATGTCCGAAACTACGCCAACCTCTCTCTCTCCCCCCTTTCTCTCTCTCGCACACACACACACACACACACACACATATATATATATATAATAAGTAATCCACAGACACGTGTTTCGAGGTTTCACCTCTAATCAGTGTGGTTATACTTTAACATCTACCCCTGGCCGGGTTTGAGACCTGAATGAATTTTCGTTCGCCAAGTCTCTTACCCATGCGGCCAGTAGCAGCTGTCAAATATAGGAGAATATTTAATTGATACATTTCTAAGCGGAAATGAATTCACTAGAGTCCTCTAACTTTGTAAAGAAAGCGATATATATATATATATATATATATATATATATATATATAGTGTTTGAAATGTAAAATATGAAATACAAGGTGTTATTTATTGATATAGCACACATATTGATACAACCACTCATACATCGTGTTATTTTTCAAAAATCGATTAAAAACATTTTACATTTATGTATTGTCGAATAGAGACCGTGTTTAAAATCGCTTTTTTACGATTGGTGCATCACCGTGAAACAGACAGTAACATAAAAAGCGTGTGCTGACTGTTCAATTTCAGTCATTTTTAAAAAGCTATTTTATCTACGGTCTATATTCGACTTTACAAATTGCTGACTGACTTTGACATTAAGTAAACCAACGAGGTTTGACAGCCATATTTCAACCAACCAACCAACCAACCAGCCAGCCAGCCAGCCAGCCAGCCAGCCAACCAGCCAACCAACTCACGAGAACACAATCTCTGCCCTTTTATTTCTTTCTCTACAAAATAAATAAATGTAGGTGTGTCGCGGACAGGGTTGGGGTACAGGAACGAAACAAAGGTAACATTGAAAATTTACCATGGTCAACAGTATTAATAATGTAAAACAATTTTATCAATAATTGAGATTAAAATTTAAAAAAAGACCACGGAGAATTTGACGTAAATAATTAAGGGAATTGTGACTTGAGTAGTAATATAGTTTAGGTTACAGACAAACACACAATCTCCATTATAATAAGAGATGTGGAACAAAATGGTTCGCCAAATTTGGAATGTATAAATTGGTTAAAAAAAGCAATCCCTTTTTTTTTTGTTTTGTTTTTTTGTTTTTTAGGAGGGGTTGTTTTTGTTTTTTTCGTTATTTGAATTTGAGTACATCGTTTTGAACAACGTCGATGTTTTTTTTAGGGATGGGGGCATTGCAATTTTTTGCACTTGTTGTGATGATAGCATTGGGTACACTATATATATTTACCAACCCCTGTGCATGAGCAGGATGTGACACAAGGTCAATTTTTTAAGCGGAGTTCAACAGGTTTGAATTCAGAGTTTTCCTTCTCCTAGACCGGTTGCCTAACCAAGGTTAACGAGCCCAGTCTGCCCTACTATTTATCCAAAGCTGGAGAGAGAGTATGATTCATACCTTTCCCAAGGGTATTAGCGCTAAGTGAAATGCAATAACCACATCCAGGATTTGAACTCGGGGCGACGAGTCCATTTCCCATGATTTTAACCATTACACAACCCGCTTCCATTGGGTACACTATATACCTATGAATAAACCAAGTCTTTTGAGAAGACTTTTGTATAGAATTTCGTAATAAACTGAAAAAGAAAACCCAGCTGGCCATAATGTCGATATTTTCTTTTAACTGAACAAATTTATACCAGTCTAAGTATGGCAATAATCGCTGACCTAGACACCAGTATATATTTACGATGAAAATGTTTAAATTTATATCTTTTACAGTTCAGTATTAAGTGTACATTAAATCGACCTCTGAATAGCGACATGGTTACCTTAATAAAGATAAAATGAAAAGCCATCCTGAAGTTTGTGTGATACTAAAAAGGTATATGAAGTATAATGTATGTATTTAACAGACGAAATTGGTAATTTGTCTAGGCCTTCTTTTTTTAATACAATTTTAAACATTCTTTTTAACTTTCTTTTAGTCTGAATATAAACTTTTAAACTGAAAAGTTGATATGTAATTAAAATTAAGAATGGTCTTAGTAGAGATATCTGACTGAATATTCTTTTTATTCTTGTAAATAAAATTCGCCAATTATTTCGATTCCTTTATTTCTTGTATTTTTGCGAGGGTCGCGCGCTAATCAATTTACTCGATATGACATATTATCATGGCTAAAACATCAGAGAAACCAAGACGGAAGATTATATTTCAAACAAGAAGAAATTAACCAATAGATGTTATGTATATTTAATCTACAACATGAATATTTTATTCAACATATGAAAAGAACAATAAGAACGGTTAAGGAGAGTTAATAAAGTGTTATTGAAGGTTCTTAGAGTTCGGAAGAGTTTTAGGTAATAATTTCTTTTCGCGGCAAAAGTTAAAGAAGTTCCGTTGCAATTGGTCAGAGTTTCTATGTAGCGACAAAAGTATGTATTTACCTAACCTCTCCGGACAAGCAGGATGCGACCCAATGTCAATGTTTAACAAGTTTGAATTCAGAGTTTTTCTTTTCCTATACCAATTGTTATACCAAGGTCGCTCGACTATTTTACTCATAGAATAGTTCCTTGGTTGGTTGACTGGTGGATTTTAACGGCATGTCAACCCGTCTGGGATTATTTTATGCGTAGAGGTTAGAAAGTAATGTACTTTGTACATTTAGATTTACTCTTTTATAGTTAACGGTTATTAGTTGAAATAATTTTATGTTAGTGGATTATTTTGTTTAATGGCATTTAAACCCTTGTGGGCGACCCAAAGTCAAATCATATCTTTCTGTATATATAGTTTGTAAATGAACAGTTTGTTGGTATTTTTCTGTTTGGTTTTATAAACTATTAGAAATAATTTTCATTAACGCAATGTGAATGAATATGGTAGAAATCATTTTCTTAGATTTTTCATGTAAGTAAGTAAAGTCGTCGGGGTGGCGTAAAATTGGTATCAGCCTATCAGCGAGGGAGTCTATCTCCTTTTCACTAGCGCTAGGCCAAGGAGGTTTTTTTGTCTCAGGTGGAGCGCCACACCTACTATCAGCTCCTTACTTTACCGCACAGATCCCTGTGCTACTCATACGCTGAGTTGGCGAGGGCCGGTATCGAACTAGGAACCTTGTGGTTTCTAGCCGAAACGCTCTACCGACTGAGCTAACCCGGCCCTACATTAATGAATCAGAAGAAATAAAGTCATATGTATTAATAAACAATAGGTGATGTTAGATTTTCCATTAAGTTTGTATGTATCAATAAATTGGTAGACATATGTTTCATTAACTCCAAATAGTTTATAGGGAAAAATGTTCGGATAATAGTTGGATGCATACCTTCCCGAGCGTATTAGCGCTATGTGAAATGCAAACAGTCTCGTCCCGGACTAGAACTCGAGTCGCCGAATCTTACAACAATAACCATTACACAGAGCATTGTAGTGACGAAAGTATACGAAATGTGATAAAAAAAACAACTATCAAGACCGAAGGTTTAAAGTTATTTGATCTTAAGATTTAAAGTTTGAATTCAGAAGAAGACGTGTGGCAGTTTAAAAATTATATAATAAAGTGATGATGTATATATGTTTAGACATTATCAATTTTCGATTAGATAATCAACCTCGATACTTTTTCATCTGCAGGTTTGAGCTACACACAATGTTGTGCAACTGCTGGACCTCAGTAATGTAGTTGCCGCCTTGCACCACCAATGACTCTGGTGCCTGGCTGCGTGAACGACAACAAACGGTCAATCATGAGAGCTCTCGTTCTAGGCTCGAGAGACGGTCGGATGCAAACTGTGGGAATTTTTGAAAAAGGGAATCATTTATTTACTGTGAGAGTGACAAGTCATCAGCTAAATTACAAAGCAATGGCGATTGGTCGCGATTGTCAAAGTATAGATCCCTCCTTGACAGACTTGAAAATACCACTATACGTCTTTGTGTTTTTGAGACTAGTATAGTGGCATAACGTGGCGCTAGCGATATATTCACGGTACCAAAACGGATATACGTAACGTTCTAATAGCGATATATGTTGTATAGCGGGTCTTGTCAACGTGCCTCCAAATTCACGACACTAAAAAGGTGTTCGGCACGTGGTGGTCATCTTGTTGATAAAAAAGTACAACGCGAGAAATATATCGTCACAAGTTGCTTAGCTTTTATTTCCAGGGCTAGTCTCGTGGGGTTGTGTTGGAGAGGAGGAAAGGTAGACTGAGAACACTGTTAAATTACTGCGATCCCACACTAGGGACCAGAGGCACGCCCGTTCCCCTAGGCCTCGGAAAGCAAAAAGAGAACGGTATTTTTCTTCGTCGTTCCACGTCACCACGTGACTTCCGGTTCTGGTCAACACCCGATACTTCCGGTTGGCTTTCAATTCTCCATTCGGGGGGTCACGCCCCGGTCAAACTCACGACAACCTGTTTTATGTTCATCACTTTTTTAAAAATCCTTACTCACTCTTATTTCTTCCTCCTCCTTTTCTAATAGTAGACCTCGCAAAACTCAGGACCTTCCCCGTCTCGCTACAGTGGTAAGTTGTAATATCGGCAGTAAAGTGAATGGCATTTTTCTGTGACCACATGTCCGACTTTTTCTTTTTAGGTACTACCACTCTGACCCAGAATGGTAGTACCTATTAGGATTCCATCTATGGACTAAATAGACCTGTATAAGCATTATTCATATTCGATAGGAGCGCGTGCCAAAAATAATTTAAAAAACTACTAAGAAACATCTGCATAACAAATTCATATACGAACACACAATGAACGCGATTCCCTAATTTCAAAGCATAAAATAACCCTCGATGGATTGATATGCCGTTAAAATGAATCAATCAAGTAAACGAGTTTGGGAACTACGGGAGGTGCCGATTGTGTAATAGTTATCATCGTAAGAAATGAACGGGCGAGGCTGGTTGCATTTCACATAGCGCTAATACTCTTGGAAAAGGTATGCATCAAACTATTCCCCTTCAGCCATGGGTAAATAGTTTGGCAGGTTGGACTCTTTAACCTTGGTATGGCAACTGTCTAGTATGAGGAAACTGAATTCAAACTGCTAAACTCCACTTAAAATTGACCTTGTGTCACATCTTGATCACCCGGGAGTGATGGTAAATACATACTCTAATTAAATCAAACTGGCATTTCGGGACATGATGGGCAAGAAGATTGTCTCGTGCTATTTTTTTTGGGGGGGGGGTGCAGAATTACCTACGAAATCAGCATTTGAAATGTTGATCGGCAAAACTTGCAAATCGGTTGGAAAATAACGTGACCCAGAAAAAACTAACCCCAAATTTTTGAAATAAAACTGTTAATTTTAACTAGGGGGTTTAGGGTTAGGGTTAGCGTTAGGGTTGGGGTTTAGTGTTAGTCTAATGGGAAAATAAATAAATAATTTGGGTTCTGTTTTTTTCTGGTTCACTCTGTAAAATGTTTCAATTTTCCGACCGATTTGCAAGTTTAGCCTGTTGATCTTTACCTGGGTTCGAACACCGACCACTAGCTTTCGTTATGAATACTCAAACACAATACACACGTGTGTACATAGTGATAAAAGGAAGATTTGCTTAGAGACGTAAAGCTTTTTATTACTTCAACTTTTTTCAATTTTTTTCTTCTTTTTATTATTGTCAGCTACCCACCTTTCGCTGTGTTTACTTGGCTCTCTTCACTAATCGGAGATTCAACAGGTGGAGCATAAGATTGCAGACACGCGCACAAGTTGCCCCGTTTTATAAATCCCATCCCTTCCAAACACACACACACACGCACACACACACACACACACACCCTCTCCTCTCTTCCTCCTCCTCCCTCTCTTCCTCCTCCCCTCTCTCTCCGGTGTGTTGTCACGATTTTATTCCTTCAATACCCGCTCTGTCACCCGACAGATCTATTCGCTAATCAACAGTAATGTCGGAACGTGTACCCTTATCTTTTATGTGTTGCTGTTGTTGCTCTACCCGGGTAAGCTGAACAGAAAAACAACAGCTGTTGTTCTTGAGATAAGGAACAGGTTTCCGTTTATTTCATATCATTCTCTATCCACGACTCATTTTTTTTTAAACATTTTTTTTTGGGGGGGTGGGGGGGTGGAGATGGTGCGTGTCTTCCAATTTTAATGATTATTATTCCCTTGTGTATTCTATTGATCCCCAAAGTCGACATGTCTTTTGTGGTGTCACTTCTAATGACTTGATTTCATTGATCCTTGTTCATCGTGAGATGAGTTGTGATTTTTATTTACTTATATTGATGGCACTCAAAATTCTTTGAGCCCAGTGAAATTTCCAAGGGATTTTCTGACTTTGAATCGTTCACACATGAGATGAAAAGATAAAGAATCATTTATCATCTAGAAGTTTGTCTAGCATATAGTTATTATGTTACTTCTCCAACTCTATCTATCTATCTATATCTATATATATATTTATGTTTTTTTATAAAGTTGGGCGTTATTACGAAGCATCTAAAAATAAATGAATGAACTTGATGTTATGGAGTATTGGATTCATTTATTTTTTTATTATTATTTTTTATCATAAATTTCATTAGACTTTAATCAAAGTTCCGACATTAAACAACTACAAAGAGTTGAAATACCGCTAAAGACACAAACCAAATCAAACCTCATAATTTTCGAACAAATGTGGTTGGTTGGTTGGTTGGTTGATTTTATGACATGTCAATGGTTGTTGGATTATTTATGCTGTCATTTTAACGGTTACAGTCTCTAATTATATGAGGGTCTTTAATAAATAAAGAGATTATTGTCTAAGGAGTTGGCAATTGGAAGCACTGTTTACAGCTGCCCCTTTTTATATATACAGTGGGCATTCAATAAATAAGGTGATTATTCCTTCAAATGTTGGCAACTGGAAGCACTGTTTACAGTTGCACCTTTTTGTATATACATGGATCATTCAATATATAAGATGATTATTGCTTATAGTGTAGGTAATTGGAAGCACTGTTTACAGGCTGGATTCTTTTGCCTTGGTCCGGTAACCTGTCTAGGAGAAAGAAAAATCTGAATTCAAACCAGCTTTACTCCGCTTAAAAACTGATCCCGTGTCACATCGTTCCCCTGGCATATATATCATCATATATATGATGATATTCCTTGACATATCGTTTCTCATCAGACAGGATTAAGCGGGAACCTTCTTGTCGTAATCGGGAGCCATCACAGAACTTTGAACCTAACCCTTTATTCAGTCCACGGGGGTATCCTGTTCTCATTCCGCTAACCATAGCTGGGGTAGGGGCGTTAAGCTATGTTAATTACTATTCTATGAGTTTATACTTCTCAAAACTTGAACCGTGTAAACAGCTAATGCAATAATGAACATACTATCTTTACTATTAAGAAAAGGGCGAACACTAATTCTTCCTTTCCTATTTCTAACATTAGTGAGAACAGCTATAGTGAATGAGGGGGAGCTGTTTGAGTGATATCGGCCTACTAAAGAAATTGGACGGCTTACCGACAACACGAAAATAAAAGGAGCGTTTTAGGGACAGTACGAATGAGCGGTCGTCGAGGCGAGATAAGACTGTTCTACAAAAAGAGAGATTCTAAAACTTGAGGTAGTGTTTCCCTTTTGTCATGCATTGCTGAACTTTGTTGGGGTATGTTCTGCCTTTTTGCTTCTTGTACTTTTGGACTCTTTCCCCGTAAAGCTACAAAGTTCCGGTGTTTGTTTTATTTTCGAATTCCTGCTGCCAGTAGATTTTTGAATTTGTCGGACAGGGTTCGTCCACTTGTTGCGTATATACAGGAGGGTTGATTTTTTCTTGTTCTTAAGCTTTATTTATCTGGTTTATGTGTTATTTTTATTCTTGGTCCTTTTAGTTACTCTTGATTTTTTCCGATCAGGTCTTTAGTTATGAAAGACAGAAGACGGTTTGTAACATTACGTTACGCGTTGAACAAAGATAGTAAATTTCTCTGAATGTTTGAGATGAGGCTTGATGATTAGTATTATCTGCGTTATTCGGATTTTTGTCCTCATCTTCATTGTTATCTGTACAACACTTCGGTCGATATGCCCTCCGGCTTTCTTCAGGTATTTCTTGTCGGACTCGGGAACCTTCAATCCTGGTCAAGGGCAGCAGTAACATAGAATAGTAATTAAACAGCTTAACGCCCCTACCCCAGCTATAGTTAGCAGAATGAGAACAGGATACCCCCGTGGACTGAATAAAGGGTTAGGTTCAAAGTTCCGTGATGGCTCCCGATTACGACATGAAGGTTTCCGAGTCCGACAAGAAGGTTCGCGAGTCCGACAAGAAGGTTCCTGGGTCCGAAAAGAAGCTTCCCGATTACGACAAGAAAGTTCCCGAGTCCGAAAAGAAGGTTCCCGAGTCCGAAAAGAAGGTTCCGAGTCCGAGAAAGTTCCCGAGTCCGACAAGAAATACATGAAGAAGGCCGGGGGGCATATCGGCCAAAATGTTGTACAGATAACAATAAAGATGACGATAATAGTCCGAATAACGCAGATAATATTAAAGATAGTAAATAACCATCTGCGATCCTCTGCTTGATGTTTTACTTCAGATAGTAAGAAGACGGTTACTTTCAGGTAATAAGAAGACAATTTTTTTTAAACGAAAATTCTATATGGCGACATTGAAATCAGGAAAAAAAAGACTGGAGGAACTTCTATCACCAAGCAGTTGACGAACAATTTTTCCGATTTAAATTCCTTAAGTATATATCGATCTTTATGGCGCTGATTGATAGCGGTACGATCAATGATTGAGACTGAAAGAACATAATAAAACGTCTGTATTCTGATTTCTTTAATGTAACGTCAGCAGAACATTGTCCACGCTTCTTAAACTAGTAACATCGTCAGTCGGCTGGAATGTAGGTTACTGAACCAGAGCTAAACGCTCTCTTCCCGTCTGCTGGCATTTACACGATTCATTCAGCAAAAGATCAAGCCTGTCAGTCAGTCAGAAAATCATTTGAAACAGAGACATCTAGTGGCGATGGAGAGAAAGAAAATATGGCAAGAGAAAGATGGAGGCTTCTGTCTAGAGAGAAATAGAAAACGTATGAACTAGAGAGGAACTAGAGGAAAAGGAAAAGGAAATAAAAACTGAGAAGAAAAGAGAGAGAGAGAGAGAGAGAGAAAAGATCACCGTACAATCATTTTTTGACAGATGACAGCGATATAGAAGGAGTGGATGGTCCTCTAAGATAGTCCAAGTTCTCATCATCTCTCTAGCGTAATAAATGTATTGTAATCGGTCGCAACAACAAATAAGATTTTTTTTTTACAAAGGAAACCGCTACTAAATTCTATGTAGATCAGAAAATACAGAAAATGTATATAAGATGGAAAATGAAGAACCACACACAAACACAAACACAGACAGACACGCACGCAGACAAAGACACCACATACAGACACAGACACATACACACAGACAGACACATACACACACAGACACATACACACACAGAGAGAGACAAAGACACACAAATACAGACACAGACACACACAGACAGATACACACACACAGAGAAACAAAGACACACATATAAGAGACACGGACACAGACACATACATACACA
>CM042160.1:29469773-29494773 GCA_023376005.1 Doryteuthis pealeii | reverse complement strand
GTGTGTGTGTGTGTGTGTGTGTGTGTGTCTTTCTCTGCTTTCTCTAAGCTAAACATCAGTCAAATTCTATTTATGTCTATATGTTTGTACATTTCTATGAAGCGCGTGGTCTAATGGTTAGTGTCGTAGGAAATGGACACATCCACTAAAGTTCAATTCCTGGACGGAGCTGTTTACATTTCACATGGTGCTAATACCCTTGAGAAAGGTATGAATCCAATTCTCTCTCCAGCTGTGTGTAAATAGCAGAGCAGACTGGGCTCTTTAACCATGGTTAGGTAACCAGTATAGAAGAAGGAAAACTCTGAATTCAAAACCTAAGCTAAGAAATTGTGATTGTGTCGCATCCTGCTCGTGCAGAGGGGTTAATATATATATATATATATATATGTATATAATGTGACCAAGGTTTTATGCTTTTTTCACATTAATTAGACCTAGAAAAGGCATGAAACCCGAGGTCACAAAACTTGGTTCACCACTCGGCTACGATTAACATATATAACATATATAATCGTATTAGTCGCTTATTTAAGTTTACTGCCGAAACTGACTGTCGACCAAAGAAACTGATATCGAAAAACTTCCTATGAGCCTTTAAAGTGTTAAAAAACAAAAATAGCAACAACATATTCTTTTTAAATAATATAAAATGAAAATGAAAATAAAAATAAAAATAAAAATAAAAATTTTCTTCCGGCAAAAAACGCTGCAGTTAGAGTTTAGGATTTTTCTTTTTATTGGCACTTCCTTGATCAAACGCGCAAGCGCGTGAGAAAAATGACGGGTTGACTTGGCGATTGACTTGTACAATCGAGAACTTTCATATCTTATTTTTGATAAATATTTTTTGTTTGTTTTCACCTGGCAATGGCAAACATTTCCTGGCACACATTTAAATCTCGATGGAAGATTATCCCCCCCAAACCCACCCACCAACCCTCGTAGACTGTATTTCCGACTTGGAGTCATTTTCAAATTTAACATTCATTCGTCTGAGAATGTTCCTTAATGGCGGTTGTCGAATTACCGATGTCAGTTGCGACCATTCAACATTCATTAAATGTTCTGTGCGTCCGCCTACAACATTATATTTTTCTCCAATATTCACAAAATCTATACAAAAAAAGTTCTTTTTGATTATTTCTAATTCACTTTTGCTTCGGAAATTTGAAATACGAAGGACATTCCGAAAGTAAGGCCTCCGATTTATTTCCACTAACAGATACAGGGAGCACAATAGCACCATTAGATAGAGTAAGTTTTCAGCTAAAAAACATTATTTTCCTACAGAATAAATAGCGTGGTTTACTGGTTAGAGTCGTAAGAAATGGACCCGTCGACCTGAGTTCAAATCCTGGAGGAAGCCTTTGGGAAAGGTATGAATCCAACTATTCTCCCTCCAGCTATGGGTAAATAGTAAGGCTGATTGGGCTCTCTAACCTTGGTTAGGCAACCAGTCTAGGAGAAGGAAAATTCAGAATTCAAACCTCTCAAATCTCCGGTTGGGGTGGTCATTACTAGAATAGGCTCAGTCCTACTTAGTGATCTATTTCAATTTAGAAAAAAAAATTATTCTAAAAGAGTCATCAACATTAGCTGTGAAATTATTCAGCAATTAATAATACCGTGCTTTTAAAAATATGCTTTTAAAAATATGTACCCACACAGGCAACTCAATTTTTCATAGCAACGATAACAGGTCCATTAGAACGGCAAAATTCCCTAGATACCAAGTTCTTTTTTTTCTTGTTAACTAGGAGTAAATTTCATCCTCTCGTTGGAATTTGATAATCCCTTTGTATCGGTATTGTAACTCCAGTGTTAGAGTTAACAGAAAAATAGTAGGAAGCAAAACAAAGAGTATCAAAAATAAGGAAAAGGTTTACTAAGAAAGATACAAGGGAACAGAGTAATTAGCAATTTCTCGGTTGAATTAACAAATCCCATAATATCATTGCTTCACTCTTCTCCGAGGTTCACAGACATTATTTTAGAAAACAGATGAAAGCATTCTCTTTATTTAGATACTACAAGTCAATTTGAAAGTCCTAAAGAATGCGGCACATTTTGTAAGACATATTATGGTTTGTGCTTACCAATTCCTCGGTACGGAAAAACTTTAGTTTCTTGCTCAATTCCCAGTGGATTACTTTTCCCACCCAGTCGTATCTAATTTTGTATTTCTTTTGTGCCAGTTTGTTGCATTCGTATATAATGGGATTAACGGTTTAATCTCTGTCACCACATACACTACAATTGCTATTATTCTGTGTATCATCTATTTTTAATTTGACATAATTAGTTCTCATGTTATTATCTTGTGTTGCCATTAAAAGAGGTGTGCAATTTCTCCAATTTAGCGTTTGAAGCATCCATTCAGTTGTTTTTCTTCCCATTTTTGTTTTCTACAATTTTCACTTTGACATAAGTAATTCACATGGAATTATTTTGTACTGCTATTCAAAGAGATTCAGTTTATCTCTTTAGGTTTCAACCATGGCCAGGACATCATATGTAAAATGGGTAAAACTTGCAAAATCCCGATATTACAGGATGACTCGGAAAAAACAGAACTCAAATTATTCATTTATTTTTCAATTAAACTAACCCTAAGCCACAACCCTAACCCTAAACCCCCTAGTTAAAATGAACAGTTTTATTACAAAATTTGTGGTTTCTGTTTTTTTTCTGGGTCTTGGGATTTTGAGTAGGATTTGCAAGTTTTACCGTAAAATGTCCTTAATTTGTCGCCTGAAGTATCCAAACAGTTATTTTTCCTTCCATTTCCGATTCCCATATTTTTTTATTGAGGTTTTCCTGTTTATCCTTAAGTTATTTCTGTTTATATTGCAGGTATGACTGGGTGGTGGATGTGATCAACTGAACATTGTGCAAGAGTGTGAAGTTTGATCATACTAATGAATGGTATATGCACAAACCAGAATCTGTCCTAAAAAATGAAACATAAAAATCTTGAGATACAAAGGGATCACCTTTCTTAATTAGCAAGAAGAAAGGAACATTCCGTGGATTTTACTATTCCTGCGGACTACAGAGTGGAAATAATAGAAATATTCAGTTTCTCACACGAAGTTTCCTTTTCTTTGCCATGCCCAGATTATCTTGTGCGTAATTTCCTTTTTTTGCTTGAAGTATCCATACAGTTGCTTTTTGTTTCTTTGTCATTTTTTTGATTTCCTATGTGTCCATAAGTTATTTCTGTTGATATTGCTGTTACTGGCTGCTGTAATCAATCTTTCTTTGCTCTTTTGTGTATATCTTTTGACTCCCAGAATTGTTGCATGTAGGTAATCCTCAACGCTGCAATATCTCTTTCTTCTTTTCTTGATTCATAGAGTCCGTTTATATATATTTACTAACCCATCCGCACGAGTAGGGTGTGACACACGATCAATTTCTTAAATGGAGTTTAACAGGTTTAAATTAAGATTTGTCTTTCTCCTAGACTGATTGCCTAACCAATAGGCCACTCCGCCCTACTATTTACCCTGGAGGGAGAATAGTTGGATTTATTCATTTCTACAGAGTATTAGCGCTATGTGAAATGCAAGCAGCCTGATCCAGGATTTCAACTCGAGTCGACGAGTCCATTTTCTACGAAGACAACCATTACACGTCGCACCTCCAAGATTCTGTGTAGGTCATATCTCAGGTGTAACTCTTTGTGTATAGTCATCAATTTCCTTGTTTTATATGTTTCTGAGTTCCTCTTTTGTTCATTTTAAGAAGGGTCCAGGGAATTTTACAGAAGTATTTGTTTTTTCCGATGTATGTTTTCCTTTGATGTGAATTCTTGTTCTTCTGGATACTCCTTTCTCAGATTTTATTTCACACCCGTTTGTTTGATGGAATTTACTTCTAATTTATCCAGATATTTGTAGTTTAATGTTTTTTTGAGTTTTCTAATGCTCTCCTGATTGGGTAGTTCTATTCCTTTTGTTGTTTTCCTTTTTCCTATTTTCATTACATGCATTACACATTTTCAATCCAAAATTCCATTCTTATATATTGGCTGTAGATTCTACTAATTTGTATAAGTGTTACGTTCCCTTTTTATTCTTGACGACCATCTTCTCTCCTATTACACTGGTTTACAAAAAATATTTTTGTCTGGGCAAGAATGTGAATAGGTGTTTTTTACTAATTTGGGTGCGCTGAATTCAAATTTATAAACAGTTTTGCTCTATCACCTCTAGTTTTCTGTCTTTTAAATAGTCTCATTTTAGTATATACAGAGTATATACGTGCTTATTTCAACAGTTGCAGCAGCTTATTACAGATAAAACAGGATAGATAAAGAACATTGACGGAATAAATATACTTGGATGACACAATGTACATAATTCATACACCGCAAACAGTTAGAAGTGTTTTTCTTAGATGATCTGCTGTATTGTGCCTTCGGGATGTCATGCAAGAGCATCCAACAAAGTAAAATTAAATTATATGTAAGGCAATAAAATGTGCGTCGTTGGAAATTGTAATACAAATATATACCCAAAAGATTGTGTAACACAATTGTCGAGGGACACCTCCTCCTGTGCTGCAAGGGACGACAGCCCCCTGCGCTGACTGCCAGTGCACTACTGGCTGTTGATTGAGACGTGTTGGCTACGCTTAACTGCCAAAATTCGTCTTGGTATATAGCTATATATATATAATGTAATGCTATCACTTACATTTATTGCATAATAACTAAAAAAGAAGACATAAGTCACACAAAATTAGAAATTAACCCTGAATGCATATACGCTTTATGTACAGTATGTGTACAAAATGTACAGTATGCTGAGGGGGGTATTATGTTGGAAGACCCGAAACCCCCCTATGAAGCCAGCCAATAACATAACTGACGACGCCATCCTGCGCTAAGTCTAGCGTATTTCAAACCTAAAAAACTAGTGGTGATGAATAAAAACGGATTTCAAATCTGAATTCAGCACCCCCAAATTAGGTTAAAACAGCTATTTCTGTACTTGCCTCAATTTCTTTGTAAACCAGTGTTATCGTTTCTTCACTCTGTCGTCACTTCTTGTCGAATCTCGCTGTTACAAACTCGTACTGATTATGAATAATAACGAGCCCACCTTTTTATGTGTACACATATTTATTTCATTTACAACGAACTTTCTTCGTGTATCTTACCCAGGGAGTCAGGTGGATCAGTGCACATGTAGAAATCGATCTACTCTCTTTGCACTTCCCTCGCTGGCTGAAGATACGTAAAATCTATTTCCTAACTTTTTGCTGTAATCAATCATTCTTTGCTTTCTTGTCCATTGAAAGCCAAACTCTTTAATGACCTCGGGGACATTACGTGTCAAATACACTTGTTTGATCCAACGGTTTTCGCGACCGTTTTAAACGTACTACACTACATGCCAATAAATAGATGTCACCAATCTATTATTTGACATAAGGATTTCTAGTTCTTTTTAATTATCAACAAATATCCTAATATTATCAATAAACATGATGTGGTTCGTATTTTCCCGCGACTTTGTAAATAGCTTCTTGCAAATTTTCTTTTTATATAATTCAGTAACATCATTGCTATAACATATATTAGTGTCCATAAAGATGGAAGATGCCTCTTTGAATTTTTATTCTCCTGCTGTTACGACTTGCTGTGATATCTGAACATTTTCATTCTGTTATCCACATTTGAAAGAAATAATAATAATAATATAATAATAATAATAATAATAATAATACAGAGAATTAAGAAAACTGGGAACATCAAAGTGAAGGTCGTGCCAATTGTAATTGGAGCCCTGGAACGGTTCCCAGTGGTCTGGAAAAGAGTCTGGATGAACTGGAAATCTGAGGTAGAATCGAGACCATTCAGACTACAGCATGTTGAGATCGGCTGGAATACTCAGAAAAGTCCTGGAGACCTGATGAAACTTGCTGTCGCTCAGCCCACAGGGAACCATCGGTTAAGGCGTGTGTGAGAAACTCTAATGAAGTGTAATGATAATAATAACAATGATAATAAACGACTTTGACTTGGTTAAGAAGAGGAAACCCCAAGAGAAAAACTGAATCGCTATTAATAGCTGCACAAAACAATGCGAAAAGAACAAATTAAACCAAAGCAAAAGTTGATAACACACAACAAAACAGTAAATGTAGACTGTGCAATGAAAGAGATGAAATTGTAAACCATGTATTAAGCGAATGTAGCAAACTAGCTCAACGAGAATACAAAGCTAGGCACGACTGGGTGGGGATGGTGATCCATTGAGAAAAAAACTAAATTTTGACCATACAACAAAATTGGTATATGCATAAACCAGTGTCTGTTCTTGAGAATGAAACGCATAAAATCTCTGGGATTTTGAGATAAAGACGGATAACCTTATCCCAGCCAGAAGACCAAATCAATATTGATTAACAAAAAAAAAGATAACCTGTCAACTGGTAGACTTTACAGTTCCAACAGATTACAGGAGGAAGATGAAGGAAAACGAAAAGATAAGACAATACATGAACCTTGCCAGAGAATTGAAAAAGCTGTGTAATATGAGGGTGAAAATGATACCAATTGGGTTGATGCACTAGGAACGGTCCCAAAAAGTTTGGAAAAAAGACTGGATGAATTGGAAATCAGAGTAAATTTGAAACCATCTAGAGAACTGCATTGTTGAGATCGGCTAGAATACTCAGAATAGTCCTGGAGATCTGAGGAGACTTGTTGTCACTCAAACTCCACTGAAAGACCATCAACTAATGCTTATGGGAAAAACATATTATTATTATTATTATTATTATTATTATAGTTTGGCTTCGAGAAGTTTGCTTGTTTTTCTAAGATACTCCATTCTTACTTTTTCTTTTTTATGTTTGCTTGACGGTGTCCACTTCTCATATTCACAAGAATTTTTAATTTTCTTTTTCTCCAAGTTTTCTTATGCTTTCCTGATTGGAAAATTCCATTCCTTGTGTTGTTTCTTTCCACTTTTTTCATGATAACCATAGCACATTTTTCCTTCACAAATTCATTTTTATATTTTGGCTGTAGATTCCATTAATATTTTAGTTCTTTTTCATTCTTGGCAAATAAATTCATATCATCCATATATATGAGGTGGTTTATCTGGTTATTTCCTAGTTGAATAACATGATATTACAGGGTGACCCAGAAAAAACAGAACCCAAATTATTTATTTTCCCATTAAACTAACCCCAACCCTAAACCCTAACCCTAACCCTCTAGTTGAGTAACATAATATTACAGGGTGACCCAGAAAAAACAGAAACCAAAATTATTTATTTTCCCATTAAACTAACCGTAAACCGTAAACCTTAACCCTAAACCTAACCCTACCCCCTTGAGTAACATAATATTACAGGGTGACCCAGAAAAAACAGAACCCAAATTATTTATTTTCCCATTAAACTAACCGTAAACCCTAACCTCTAACCCTAACCCACTAGTTGAGTCACATAATATTACAGGGTGACCCAGAAAAAACAGAACCCAAATTATTTATTTTCCCATTAAACTAACCGTAAACCCTAAACTCTAACCCTACCCCACTAGTTGAGTCACATAATTTTACAGGGTGACCCAGAATAAACAGAACCCACAAATTTTGTAATAAAACTGTTAATTTTAATTTTTTTATGTTTAAGTCCAACAAGGGTTAGGGTTTAGGGTTAGCGTTGGGGTTTAGGGTTAGTTTAAAGGGAAAATAAATAAATAATTTAGGTTTTGTTTTTTCTGGGTCACTCATGTTACTCAACTAGGAAATAACCGTTTATCTATTCTTATGATGTTGTGAAAGTGTAGTCTCCTTTGTATTTTCTTAATATGTAATGTAGTGGTATCGTTGCATTAACAAATAGCAGTTGCAAGAGTGAGTGTAACCCTGGATTTTTACCTCTGCTAGTGTTTATTCTCCTGCTGTTAGTTCCATTCTCCAGCTCTCCATTTCTCAGGTTGTGAAGTTTACAAATCGATCAGATATTTTGAACATTTTTAGGCATTCTATTATCCAAGTTTACGGTATCATGTGATATGCCTTTTTGTAGTCTATGTATGCCATTGCTACACCCCCCTTTTTTTAGATCCCTTAGAATGTGCTGGTCGATATATAATCAGCCATCTTATTCCCTTAGGACATCCTTTCTGTTCTTCAGGAAATAACGGCTGCTTTCAAGCGACTAATACTTTTTTTACTTGTACAGTTAGGGTCATCTGTATTATAGGTAAACACGTCATCGGTCAATTGGTATTTACCCAACCCGTTCATCACGAGTAGGATGTGACACAAGGTTATAACTATGAGGTATCCAGCAAGGATCGGATTTGCTATTCATTAGTTATGGTTCTGCAAGACTAGCTTGCTAAGCATTGCACAATGATGGGGCGCCCTTTTTACCCAACCCGTTCGTTTCTGGTAGGATGTGACACAAGGTCACAAGTATGGGACATCCAGTGAGGATCAAACTTGCTATTCAGTCGTTATGGATCTACGAGACTAGCTTGCTAACAATTACACCACGATGAGACGCCCTTTTACCTGGCCCGATCGCAACGGGGAGAATGTGACACAAGGCCGCAAGTATGAGGCAGCCAATAAGGATCGATTTCATTATTCATTAGTAATGTATCTGCAAGTCTACCTTGCACACCATTACACCACGATGAGACGCCCTTTTACCCAACCCGTTAGCCATGGATAGGATGTGGCACAAGGTCGCGAGTATGGGGCATCCAGCGAGGATGGAACTCGCTATTCATTAGTAATAGATCTGCGAGACTAGCTTACAAACCATTACACCATGATGGGACATCGTTGTTGGGAGGGTTCCCTGGTGGGGGTCTTTCTGGATCAGGATAGTTTTACCTTTAGTCATCCAGTCAGGTATTTTTGCTTCTCAGGGGTATTGTGTAGTTGCTGAGTTAATGAGTATGATTTTTTTAAAAACTGAATATATGTATTCCATCGTGGACTAGTGCCTTCCAATTCACAACTTTCTAGAGTGTTGATTTTTGTAAATCCAGATGACATTCTTCAATTCCTTATTATTATTATTATTATTATTATTATTATTATTATTATTTCACTCCTTTTATACTTGCCCTAGCTGATGGTTTTACACTGAAGGCTTAGTGACAGCAAGTCTCCTCGGGTCTTCAGGACTCTTCTGATTATTCTAACCGATCTTAATACTGTTGTTTGGATGGTCTCGATTCTTTCTCTATTTTCCAATTCACTTAGACTCTTTTCCAAACTTTTGGGAACTGTTCAGAGAACACCAATTACAATTGGTCCGATTTTTACCTTCATGTTCCACAGGTTTTTTTTTCAGTTCTCTGGCCAAGTCGAAGTAATTTTTCTATCTTTTCGTTTTCTTTCATTTTCACTCTATGATCCACTGAAACGGCAAAATCCATGAGATAAAATGTTTTCTTCTTAATTAGTACTAGGTCAGGTCTTCCAGCCGGGGTTAGGTGATCAGTGTGTATTTCAAAGTCCCAGAAGATTTTATGCGTGGCATTCTCTAGGACAGATTCCGGTTTGTGCATGTACCATTTAGTAGCATGACGAAAATATCATATTATTAGACTGTTTTCTTCCTCTGTTTTTCTTTCTTTCAGTGTTCTTCACTGTCTCCTCATTTATTATCCTTTCCCATAATTAAAAACCTGTTACGGCAGTTAATATAATTCTTTTACTGCGCGGTTGTACGTATTTTGCAACTATTCTTCCTTTCGTATATTTCTTCTATTGGTATTTATTTAGCTTCCCACCAAACTAAAATGGAGTTCCACGCAAGAAGTGAATCTACCGCGCAGGGGTTTCGAAAAATGTTTAGATTCCGTTGACATTCTCTTTGGTGGGGTGGGGGACGTTTCAGGCACCGAGCAATGAACCAAGACCTTACACATTTTAGACGAGGGATCAGATTTATTTCTATACGGCAATGATTAGACAGCACTAACCAATTTTATTCTACGGCCTTCCGGTTAAAACGAATATCTAGTATCTGTTCATTTTCTTCAGTCGTGTCCTTGTCTTCGGATCGGATGCACCAAAATAAAAATGAGACAGCCTCTTTTCAGAAATCTAACACCGCGCCAGCACCTACCCCATCGCACTTAAGGGGGATAGTCGGAGTTTTCTTGTGTAGTTATTTACTAAGCGTAGCTTAAATGCGGCACAAGTATGGGGCACCCAGTGAGAATCGAACTCAGTAACAGTGATCTGCTAATCTAGCTTGCTAACCATTACACCACATGAGGTGTTTTCTTATTCCTGCGTGATATTATACACGAGGACCAGGTTTATGTTTGAGCTTTGTCTACGCATAGGCACAAAGCCGGCGTGTACTACCATCGAAACCCCTGACCGTAGGAGGTTCAAGCCTGCTCAGGGGACCCGCAAGGACTGTTGTATAGCCGTATACATCCAACATCGTACGTCGAACATCGTGTATATACATGAGAGAGTGAACTCGGGTCAGAGAGACAGAGATTTGAGACTTACTTGTTACTTCATTTCTCCCTTAATACCTCTTGTCAACATGTTTACACTTCTAATTCATTGTTGTCATTTTGTCGTCTATCTGTCATGCAATTAATTACACCACAAGACATTTTTTTCTTGATCAAGGTTTATTTTTGTAGCCCATGTTCTTCCGCGCGGGAAGATAACAAACCCAGCAGAGAGATACACGTGCTCTCTGCTTCGGTGTCAGGTCGTATCTGAATCTCACTAGTTACGTTTTTCTCATGGCGCACGAGATTCGCGCCTCTCTAGGGGTCAGTTGGGGTAATCTAACGGAAATCTACCCGCCTACGCTTTCAATTCCAACGAACGTATTTCAAACTAACTACAGGGTCTGGTCAGAAATTTATGCTACCACATAAATTATGTAACAGGACTGGTTTTTATATCCTATATGAATACTACTTTATGAAAATTGACATTTAGTAGAGAGAGAGAGAGAGAGAGAGAGAGAGAGAGAGAGAGAGAGAGAGAGAGGGGGGGATCCGTATCACAGATTCGGAGAGGGTCCATGAGACCCTAGCACCGGCAGTGCATAGGCGAATTAAACCCCTCATTAAACTGATACATACCTGAGCCTTCTTCGGATCTCTTAACTAAACGTTATTTTTATTAATGTTATTGTTATTGGTATTATTTATATTTTTAATGCAACACAAAAGAAATTTAAGAAAAAGAAAAGAAAAGGAAAAAAAGAGTTCGTGAAATAGCTAAGCATATCAATATGATCATTTGACATTTTTATTTAACAGAAAGAAAAATGTCCGACGAAATTACACAATATACCAATTTTTAAATATGAGACAGTGTGACAATTAGCTTGTTTCATAATATTTCTTTTCACAAGAGTAGAGAAAAATGTTATTCAAAATCATAAAAAGAAAATTCTCAACACAATGGCACAATTTAATTGAAATTAGTAACAATAGTGCAGTTGGATGTCGTCTACATTATTTGGAAAATATTAAGTGACCATGCAGTTAAGTGACATTTGCTCTATTCTATACTGAAAAGCATACAATTCAAAAAGCCGGTGAGTGTCCAAAAGCATGTACATACATACATACATACATACATATATGAATTTATATATCAATTCATAGAAATATATGTATTAACCCTTAGAACCAGAGTGGCCAGTATTTGTGCATCTACCTAGATATACATATAACTGGATGGCCTGAATTCCAACTGGGAAATTAATATTTCTAATTCGCTATTAACTATAAAATTATTTTTGTCTGGCTCTTAAATGCATCTTTCCTTTTCAGTTATTTTTCGGCCAGTAGCCCAGGCTTAGCTCAGTCGGTAGAGCGTCAGCCAACGAACCACAAGGTTCACTGGTTCGATACCGGTTCTCGCTAAATCAGCGCGTGAATAACACAGGGAACTGGGTTGTATGGTAATGAGCTGATGGTAAGTGTGGCGCTCCACCTCAGATGCTAAAAAACAATCTCCTTGGTCTATCGTTAGTGAAAAGGGGATATACTCCCTCGCTGCCTGACTGATACCGACTTTAGGCCACCCCGACGATATTTTACTTACTTTACCTCAGGCTGGTGGAGCTATGGACATATGGGAGTCGAGGTTTTAAGTGTTAATAATAATAATAATAATATTATATATATATATATATAGTGTTGTTATGGGTTCAACGGGAGAAAATTAAATATTTTATAGAAAAGAACGTCTGCAAAATGGATTATGTTTTTGAAAAGATTTTTTTTTATATCACATCACGTGTTTCAGATTTTCCGGTATCTTCTTCAGGATTCGATTAACCACAATCTGTCCATATATATATATAGTGTCCATGTGCTGCTTTCATGTTTCTGTTAGAGTAGTTTTCGTACTTTATTCATGAGTGTTCAATGCTTCATAAAAAGTAGAGTCGTAATGGTAGACATAGATGTTATTCCCTAAAATATAATTTGAATTATACCTTTAAGTTTCAACCATTTACACTAGCTATTGTTTGGAACAGGAATTAAGTTCAAAGAAAAAGAAGACAGATATAAGAACAGGGAAATAAATAAGCAAATAGAATTAAGCCGTACACGACAATACAAATTATAAAAGAAAAACATATGAACCGACATAGGTTCCAAGGGTAAGAAGTCATAAAGATGACTCCATGTAAAGATTAAGATGAACATGGCGGGAGGAAGAGAGAATAACGAGCATAGCGTTAGCTCAAACCTCCTTACCTACCTAATAGTAAATGGGGATAAATAGTATTAGTTTCAACTTAGTCCAGAACAATGTTCGATCCTGAAGAGATATTAAGAATAGAAACCGCGGTAGACCATCATTTTTTTCATAATTATATATGTCTGAAAAACTATGAGAGTAAAGGCCTGGTTTGGTTTGGTTTTGTAGGATTTCAAGTTATTATAGTTGGTTGGGAGGATTTAGGTGGCCTTCCAACGTGGGTACATAAAAGTACCAGACATATTCCGACAAAGGAGTATAATAAACATAGACTTTATTACATGAGCACGTGGAGAAACATTTACACAGGAATACGTATACAAATGACAAAGTAGATACATAAGTAACACATATACGAATAGAAGGTATACTAAGGTGTATAAGGAAGATACATAAATGTACTATATAGAAGGTAGGACGCAGTCTTTCGTAATAAAGAAGTTATGGAAAGTCCATGGAGTAATGTCACTTACTTAGGCTGTGTTGGGGGGGGGGCGAATCCTCGCACAGGAAAGAGTGTAGACGCAAACGTCTAACCCATGTGTGCTGGTTGCTGTCCCGGAGACAAGAGTGGATTCAAACTGGGTGCTTCCCTGATTAAATAGTCAGGGACGCTTAGCGGTCAAAATATGACAACAAGGGAAGATAACTCTTCCAGACAAAGCAGGGGCAGGCAATCGCTACAATTTATTTGTTCAACGGTATATTTACGATTAGAACTTATTGCAATTGTGTTTTGGGTATGACGCTAAATTGTATCTAGTTCATCTCTTCATTGCCTTTATTCCCAGATACACTCTATGAGTCAATTAGATATGTTTGCAAGTCAATGAAAATTATATAACAGTTTATAAAACCAAACAAAAATATTCAGCAACAAACTATTCGCTTAGAAATTATATATAAAAAAACAGTATTTGGTGTAGAGTGACCCACAAGGGTTGATAAACCATTGAACAAAATGAGCAACCAGTCTATAGCAATAATTTTTAATTATCATTTTTTATTTGTCTCTGATAACAAACATTTGCTTGCACACAGTTCCATGATTTCAATAATTCCCACCAAAGACTAATAATTTTCAGACAGGTTTATAGTAGAGCTGGGAGTAATGGAAACTAAAGAGTACTCCAAATATTCAGACTCTTCAAGATTGGATTCAGTTTGGTGCCATACCCAGGATACTCCCCAGTCTCCATCAAGGTATACCTCTTTGATATAAAGTACGAAATACATGTTTCAGATGGCAATGCTAGAATTGCAAATGGCCGCTTCCATTGTTCTATTTATACTGCCCTCTGTTCAGTCTAAACACAGGGGCAGATTAATCTGTTGTATCTATACATTTTGGGACCTCACACATTTATCAAAACTCCTCTTTTTTCTTTATTTCTTTTGTTTGTTACCTTTTTGCTAAACTCCGAAATACTCTCGCGATCCTCGATTGGAAGCCCTTTGTTTAAATCTCTCGCTTAGCTCGAATAATATTTTGCAAAAATAAGCTCATATGCCAGTCAGGACCCTTGAAGCGAACTGTGTGATCGTGACAATCAAAGTTAATTAGTAATAAACCTGCTCAGTACTTAGATGGGTGACTAGTTAGGAATAGAAAATATTAAAAGCAGTGCAAGAGTTGTGTGTTAGACTAAGGAAAGGGTGGCAAATCCCAACAGTGAACATCTTTATTTCGGATTTGCTTCTAACGGAAGATTGTCAACACATAAGTTTGATATGAATCGATGTGTGAAAGTCTACAAAATATATGGTATATAATCGAGTTTTTTTTTAAAATCTTATGAAGAGAAGGGAAGAACACTGATATATCGCTTCAATGTCAATCGGGAAGGATTTTCTTTTCTTCTCATTTAAATACGAAACTACGGTCGCACGAGTAAAACCTGTAAACATTTAACGTATAAAAGTACAATGGAAAGAAGCGTGTTAAAGATTATGTGCATCTGTGGAAATTTAGAATTAAAAAAAAAAAGAAGAAAATTCTGTTTGAATTACTCAACGTGCAAGCAAGATTCTCGACATTGCATAGAACTCTCGAGTGATTTTATAATAAAAATCTTCCCAACACTCACAAAGGAAATGGAGAAAGACATAGAGACAGGGAGAGATGGTTATATGAAAAAAATCTCACTAAGAATTGCTGTTGTCAATGTAGCAGGTGCAAAAGGCATTCTAAATCAACATTTAAATCCGTTCATCAAATCTACTTACTCTTCAATATATATATATATATATATATATATATATATATATATAATAAGCAAGTGAGTAGGAGATAAAAACTATCAGAATGTGATATATTTCATTTGAACAAGTTCTTTAAAGGCTAACTCATGTAGAAAACATTAGGATGGCCGCTAAGAGCAGCAAGATAGGTTTATAGTGTATATTGTGTAAAATATTTTTCGTTTTTTATTTTATTTTTTCTCTTTCTTATGCTTTCATCATTCTGGTTATTTATTGATCGGAATCCAAGCATTTTCCTAAGATTTTATATCTTTAGATTCTTATGACTTTCTCTATTGATAATATTCAGCTGGATAAGCTTTCTTCGAAAGATGCAGTTTGTAATAAAATGTAGCCCTCCCCGTCTCCCCTTATCTCGTTGTGTGTGTGTGTGTGTGTGTGTGTGTACAGGATGTCTCGAAATATATGTCTCCTTTCTATTTGAAAAAATCCATCACAGGATGTAAATCTAAAGAGACTTCTTTTTGTCAATAGGGACTATTGGAAACCGATTCTCTTGCAATTCGAGACAATCGCAAAGCAACGAGGCATAGTATATATATATATATATTATATATATATATATATATATATATATATATATATAATGTCCGGTTGGCAGCACTAACTGTTATTGGCACTGAAAATGGAATCGGTTGCCGAGCGTGTTTGCGTTAAGTTCACACTAATGCCCCACGGGAAATAAACGAATACGTGAGTCCTCCTATCAACTTTGGATAAGATAGTAGAACAAAATTGTCTTTCTAGCTTTGGTTGGCAACTATTCTCAGAGAAAATCTAATCTGAATTTGATGGGTTTATAAAAGACCAAGGGAATGTGAATATCCTTTAAAGTCTCTTTAAATTTTCCTCAAACGATGATTTTTTTTCAAATAGAAAGAATATATATATATATATATATATATATATATGCGTGTGTGTGTATGGAAGCCAGCACATGACTACGACAGTGTGGGCCTACCAGCAAAGACGTACATTGACCAGCTCTGCGCAGAAGCTAGATGCGGCGCAGAGGACCTCCCAGGGGCAATGGTTGATAGAGACAGGTGGCAGGAAATCGTCATGGATATCCGTGCTAATAGCGCGAGATGATGATGATGATATGATGATATGTTCTGTACATATATATGTTCCGAAGGTCTTGTCACCCTTACATATTGTTTTAACTTTTAGCATTTTCGTCTTAATATAATGTACGTCAGGAAATTATCTTACCTCTAAAATATTTTTTAAAATAAAATCGTTTTATAGAATTTCGGGTTGTATTATACAATCATTTTACCGCTAAAAATATGTATGGTGTGACAAGACTTTCGGACCACTCTGTATATTAGAATTATCAAGGAGATCTTTGAAACCAGGGTAGTTAAGTTCTATTGCTAATTCAGTTCTTTAAACCGGTTTTACAAGTACATATTCCAATATTTCTCATCATTTAGTTTATTTTTTTATTTTTCAATATTCAAAATTGTAATTTGATGTTTTTTTCTTTTCTTTGTTCCGTTGAGTTCCCAAAATTTCTAAATCACGGAAAAATGAAGATAAATTAGTGAAATAGATTACTAATTAGGACTTAGCCTATTCTAGTAATGACCCCAAGCGGAGTTTAAAAGGTTTGAATTTTTAGAGTTTTCTTTCTCCTAGACTGGTTGTCTAACCAAGGTTAAAGAGACCAGTTTGCACCACTATTTACCCTTAGTTGGAGGGAGAGTAGTTCGAATTATACCTTTCCCAATGGTATTAGCGCTATGTAAACTGTATCTTCGTCTAGGATTTGAACTCGGGTCGACGAATCAATTTCCTACGACTCTAACCATTACACCACGTGCATCCAACAAATAACACTCACATCTCACTTTATCAGGTATATTTACAAAATTTACATCAAAATATTTTGAAATACTATAGATTGGCTTTAACCACGACCTCTAGACAACTTCGGAATATCATGAAAGCCTTTCCGACGGTTTCCTTGTATAAATTGGTAAATAGTATTATTTGGACTATTCGGATTATTGTCCTCATCTTCATTGTTATCTGTACAACGTTTCGGCTGATGTGGCCTTCGGGAATCTTCAGGTATTTCTTCTCGGACTCAGGGACCTTCTTTTCTTTGTACAGATAACAATGAAGATAAGGACAATTGTCCGAATAATCCAAATGATACTAATTATCAAGCCTCATCAAAAAATTCTGAGAAATTGGTAAAAGTTCTTATAATTGCTTCCAGTTTATCTTTAGTTTTGTATGGAGTTTTTTTTTTGGTCCCCCACTCAACCGCGCACCGCACATAATAATCAAAGAGATTGCAATCTGGGAAGTTAGGCAACTAGATGTTAGAGGTGATATGGCAACAGAAATTATCTGTGTGTTCAAAAGTTTTGCCGCGCGGTCTTTCCTCTTGGCCTGCGATAAAAATCATCCCTTTCTCATCTTGCATAAGAAATAACGAATATCTTCATACACTACCTCTCTAACGACAGCAATGAACTTTAAACGTTAAACTTAAAATTCAATTATTTTATTTGCAATCCCCCCCCGATTTTCCTCTTTGCATCCCGCGAGTTTTTCATTAGTCGAAGCATCTGTGAAACTCATCTTTTGATATAATGTAAAACTACACCATCCTATTTCTTTTAATGGCGTCACCCTCACTCCACCTGAATCCAACCCTTGTGAAGTTTTCAGTTTAGAAAAAAAAAAAAAAAAGAAGCACGAAACTATAATTGAGGTTTATAGGAGTTGCACTTGCACAATCTTGTGTTTCAAGATCAAAAAGCCTCTAAAATATGGAGAATCGATACTGACTAGTCTGCTAAATTGACGTCGATATTATCAATACTTTTAAATTTTATGAAAATAAATATTCACTCTAGATTGTCTGTATCGCATTTTGCATTATTATTATTATTATTATTATTATTATAAGATGTCATTTCATAAAAGTAGTGAAATCGATTAATGTATTGTCCGATGTAAATAGAGAATGACACAGTTTCAAAATCAATCGCTCACTTTCATTACATATTGATTTTTTTTACTATCTTTTACGTTTCTTTCTTACTCTATCTTTTGTATTCTCTCCCTTCTCCCTCTCACCTTTTATATGTACATATTATATATATATATATATATATATATATATATATATATATATATATATATATATTCAAGGCGTACTTAGCGAAACTGTTTTGTCGTAGCAAATGGAATATAACCTGTCAAGTTCAAAATCTGGACGAAGCTGTTAGCGTTTCACTTCACACTTATGCGCTCGGGAGATTCATGATTCCACCCCTTCACTTTCCAGCTATGGGTAAATTGTCAGACAAATTGTGTTCTTTAACATTGGTATTACAAACAATCAAAGAGAAGGAACAATCTGAATTCAAACCAACTGTAATTTTACCTTGTGTCACATCCTACCTGTTGCAGATTGAACACACACACAGTCTCTCTCTCTCTCTCTCCTCTCTCTCTCTCTCTCTCTCTCACGCAAACACACATACATTTTAAAAAAATATATTTATATGTATGTGTTTGTTTTTGAAAAAGTCTTCAACGAAAAGATAATTGTATAAGTAGTGGACACATCAAAATATTGCATATATTTTGCAGAAAGATCTTAGGTAGGCTAGTGTAATGAGAAACAGTTTCTTTGCAGAGAATAAATATAAGAACAATTACGTACAATCAACAACAACATGGTTTATTGTCTAGAAATAATTTTAAAAATGAGTAAATGGATGTAAGTTGAAATGTACTAGCCGAACATACGTGTATGTGAGATTCTTAAGAGAAATGGAAGTTTTTGAGAGACTTACATATTTGAGAAGAGTTATTTGCTCGTTGGTTTTGAGGAATTATTGGAGATGCCTCTGTTTAAAGAAGTGAGCTTAAGGCGTTGTATGGTGTGTGCTATCCTTAGGTGACATGTTAAATGCGATACGAAATTCCATGTGGACGAAAACATCCCTGTCCATGGAGGAAAAGACAGGTCTTAAGTCATTCTGTGGATAAAGAGAATGAGATTTTCACACCAGTTTTTATATTACTTTGGCAACGCCATCAATTGGTTCTAAGCGGAAATTTTGGCAGACAAGAGAATCAAACCCACGGGTATTCATGTTCTAATTTTTTTATAAAGGACAAGTACAGAGTATTTTATCCGGAAAAAAAAAATATAAAGATAAAACTGAATTTATGAAAGATTATGCCAAACGTTTTTCCAATTATAATTTGTGTAACGTAGCTCCGTAATACAGCAACATTTTTACGGTTTGATAAAAAACTCAGTACCATATATTCTAGAAACGGCTGATTTATAATTGTAATCAAATATGAGTCACTCCCAATTTGTCCAACACCGAAAATTTGGAACATCAGTCCACAGGGGACAAATTCTTGTCAAACACCGAAAATAATATTGAAACACACTGTCTCTTGTATTTGTACACGTTTGAGCAACTCACTATGCGAAGTGTAAAAAAGACAGTTCCTCTGGTGCTGCATGTCATGGACTGCTCATCCACCAGGATTCCATCCTTAAGCATTTCGGGTCGCAACCCACGTTGGACACATCGGGATATTTTATCCCTCTGCACAGGAGCAGTCGGCATATTCTACTGCTCCAACCTACAGGGCCTTTTCTACATATGAGGTGTGTTGATAAAAATATTGAACCTGAAACTGTATTTACCTAGGTAGAAATGAGCAATGAATGAAACATTTCTACTAATACTGTCTTCATAAACCCTAAGGGTTTATCACACATATTTGACCGCACAAAGCCGCCATTTCGATCTGTCGTTTTTCAAGTCTTTCAGCTGTTAGAAGAAGTACTTTTGTATCCTCTCTTATTAGGCCACTCCATCGCTTTCATGGTCGTCCTCAGTGTCATATGTTGGTAAAATCGTTCTTGTATGAATAGTTGACATAGATGTCATTGTCCTTGCGTACGACGTGATAAAACCGCTTCAATCTTTTTCTTCTTGATAATGTCAGGGATGTTATTTGGTCAACTCCTTATGTCGTCCATTTTGATGTGATTCATACGAAAAATTCACACTATAATCCCGAGGCAATCATTCTCATATACACTCAATTTACTGTTGTCTTCCTACTTCAGACTCCAAGTTTCTCCAGCATATATGGTTATTGGCACTATTAGTGTATAGTAGAGACAATTCTTGATAGCCTCTAAAAGATTTCTTTATTTCCATATTCTTTCCTTAATATCGTGAAGGCTGGAGGCTAAACAAAGTTATCCTTTTTCATATATTGGATGAGTTTCCAAAATACTACTGAACCAAAAAATATGAATTCGAATACAAATAATTTTCAAACAGATCTATTTAACCCATGGTGGGACCCGAACAGGCACTACCTAGAGTGGGCCTGGAAGTAATGTCAATAAAGGTGTAGTCGACACTTCCAGAACTGAAGCCTCACCACCAGATAAAAATTTAGTGTCATCGCCAGGACACTCTTTTCTTAATGATGACAGTCATTTTATTTAGTATTCCAAGTTCACTTTTCATATAATCCATTTTAATGTGATTCATACGAGAAATTCCCACTAGAGTCCCAAGCAATGATTATCAAATACACTCAAAGGAATCCCGTGTCGTAGTGGGTAATGTGGGACTGTGATATTGTAGTAATCAAGTTCGAATCCCCAAAATACGGAGGCCAAAACCTTGCCGATTGATGTTTGCGTCTATGTTATTTTGGGCGGTTTTCACCTGCTGCTGTCCACTCAGCTGACTGCCGATTTGACACCGGAGTGAAGTGGTGATCCATGTTTTATCCATCGTCCCATATTTACGCAAAACTTATTTTTGTTGCGTTGAAACAGTTTGCAAATAACGCTCTGAATCGTCGACGCGTTGTTGTTTTTGATCGACTGTGAACAAACGCTGCACACACTTTGAACACAACTTTTTCATTGACAAATATTCATGCCAAATGGTGAATACACTGCCTTCTGATATCTTCAACTCTACTATCTCACGCAACTTCAATTTACGATCGGCCAAATGGAGTTTGTGAGTTTTTTGGTGTTTTCCGGGACAACTACCGAATTTGGAAGACCTGGGTGTTCATCATTTGTGTCTGTACGACCGTGTTTAAAGTCAGCGTACCACCTCTTAACCGTTGTTCCCGACGGAGCAGAGTCCGAATAATACTTATCAAGCCATTGCTTTGCTTCAACTCTATTTTTCCCAACAGAAAGCAATGTTTTATCAACACACGAAATTCGGATTTTTCCATTGTTTTGAAAATTTGCAACGGTAAAGTAAAGTCGTCGGGGCGGCCTAAAGTCGGTATCAGCCAATCAGCGAGGGAGTCTATCCCCTTTTCACTTGCGCTAGACCAAGGAGATTATTTTAGCATCTGAGGTGCAGCGCCACAATAATATGTTTTGAAAGCATTTGATTGTAAAACATCCAACTAAAAAGTGGAAATGCTCAGATTCTTTCTGTCGATCTCTCTTTCTTTTTTCTTTCTTTTTAAAGCATTTCACCTTTTTAGTTGGAAGTCTTAGAAGCAAATGCTTGCAAAACACATTATTCCGTTTAGCTTAATCGGTAGAGCATCCGATAGGGAGCCTCAATAGTCCGGGTTCGAAACAGACCCTTACACACTCAGCGCATAAGTATCATAGCTTGGATCTGTGCGGTAAAGCACATCAGACACAAATCAATCTCCCTTGTGTAACACTAGTGAAAAAGGGGATAAACTCCCTTGCTGTCCGGCTGATACCGACTATAGGATCATCTGCTGACTTTACTTAATATAATTATCCGGTTTTTATATCTATATTGCTGTTGTATGTAAAGTCTGTGGAGTGGTGAATTGTCGGTATCAGCCGAACAGCGAGAAAATCTATTACCTTTACGCCAACGCAAGACTAGGGAGATTATTTTTAGGAGATGAAGTGCCACACCAACTGTAAGCTCCCAAATACTTTACCGAACATATCAGATTACCTAATTGTGCGATTCGTGCACTGAGTTGACGGGGACTGGTATTTAGCCCGGAACCTTGTGATTCTTGGGCGGATGCTCTACCAACTGAGCTAAACTTTTCAAACTAACTTTTTAATATTAACATACCTTCGTGTCCAATTTTAAAGACAAATAGAAAATATTTGGAACAAGTATGCTCCCTATTAAAAGTCACAGCTGCTGCTTTGGCTATAACAATGAAATCATATCTTGCTCATTACACATCTATTAATTAAATAAAAAAGTCAATAATGCCATGTTTTATTTGGTTGTTTTATTTTTGTGGCCGCTAGATCGTGCATTTTAAAAAGAAATGATTTGACAGACAAAGGAAACGTGCCATGAATTCCCAAGAGTATTTTCTCTTCAGTCATTGATTCGGCTAAACTGCTGGACCTTTGAGTACACAGATCGTATGACACTCTCTGACCAATTCAAACAATGGCTCTTGAGCATGAGTCAATAAAATACATACTACTTGAGGAACTAACGTCTTTTTGCAAGGACTCGTTTAATTCTGTCAATGTCAACAGAAGTTACTTTTACGATTGTTTAAAGGTTAATTCATCAGACATTATACAGGCGTTTAAGTTTCTGGCAAGAGGAGCCCCCAAAACAAACGTTGCTTGCCAGCCCGATCATATGACACCTACTGACCAATTAAAACTACGGATCCGTGCCAACATAGAAGCCTGGCGTTAACACGTACGTTGTCTTTATAAGGCTAATATCGAAACGTATGGTGATTCAAGTGATCTTTTCGGCAGCTTTTCGTATTAGAAAAAAAAACGAAAGGAAGAAGGAAATGATTGATTTACCATCTCCACACGAGTATAAGTCCCTCTATTTTGTACTTATAAGTCTTTAAACGTTTTTACAGAACAAAGAAACGCGATGCGAGAAATGTCCTTTTCAAGTCTATTGTGACAAACATGATCAATATAATTGAAACACACCTTAATAAGATCAATGTTTGATTGATTGATTTTAACAGCATCTCAACCCGTCTGGGGCTATTTTGTGCCTAGATGTTATTGTACGTTTATATTTGCATTTTTTGTGTAGTTGTTTCAAGATTTTTTACACATGGTTCTATTGAATACGAATAATTTTAACGGGTCTATTTGACCCATAGATCGGACCATAACAGGTACTATAATTCCGAGTCAGAGTGGACCTGGAAGTAATGTTAATAAAGAGATACTCCACACTTCCCAGTGCTTTAGAACTGGATTCTAAGACGCAGTTTACTGTCATACTCTGGATATCCCGCTTTTGTAGGAGGAGTAGGGAGTCTTGCCTCTCTGCGGTGGATACAGTCAACGTATTCTAATCCCCGCCGACAGGGCGAGATCAATGGTTGATGTAATTGCCAATAAACTTTTACTTGTCCCCTTGTAACCAAATTTAATTTCCGTTGACACCAAAATACATTAATTGAATGTTAACTCTTTACTTACTTTAAACCGCTCACAGTGACTCTACACCAATGCGATCCTACCGTATATTGCTGACAGCAGCCCTCGGATGTGTCACTTGTTTACACTAAAATATCACTACGTGAACACCTCTGCCATTTTGTTATAGGTGGACTTTGAATTATTCCATAATACAAGTAAAAAAATAGCAAGAAAGTTTTGTACGGCCGTGGGGGAAATTTGGTAGGCAAAGAGGTAAATTGCAAAACATAATAAATTTTCTAGTATAAAATAATGAAATTCGAAGGCAATACAATGCGTAAAAAATAAAGACAAAAAGATGTTTTATATGTCTAATCGATTTCAAAGCAAAGCTTTATCATCAGAGATTTTTTCAGAAATGACGTGCTTATGTTTTTTTATTTGTGTGGTTATAATTTCTCTTCATATTTCCTTTTCCTCTCCTTTTTTTCCTCTCTTTCTTCTTCTCCTCCTTTATGAATGGGCGAATAACTGTAATTTCTTATTTCTCTCTTCCTCTTTTTCTTCTTTAAAAGTTTGTTGAGAACAAGGCTTAACGGTTTTTATTTGTTTGTTCATTTGTTTTCAAAAAAAAAACTTTGACAACAAACATATTGCAAAACCAGATTCAGCCTTGTTCTCAACAAACTTTTAAAGAAGAAAAAAGGAAGAGAGAAATAAGAAATTACAGTTATTCGCCCATTCATAAAGGAGGAGAAGAAGAAAGAGAGGAAAAAAGGAGAGGAAAAGGAAATATGAAGAGAAATTATAACCACACAAATAAAAAAACATAAGCACGTCATTTCTGAAAAAATCTCTGATGATAAAGCTTTGCTTTGAAATCGATTAGACATATAAAACATCTTTTTGTCTTTATTTTTTACGCATTGTATTGCCTTCGAATTTCATTATTTTATAACATACTTAACAATGCTTCAAGCAAATTACCAATTAAATTTTCTAGTGTTTAATACAATTCACATGGAAAAGAAACCAGTCAACTATAAATGCAAACGCACCTTTAATTCTTGAATTTTTTAATGGGAAGGATGGCTTTGGTGGGTAGTGAGGAGATCACGAATATTTGGTTATAGGTTTGAGAGTTTTAGTCACAAATCATCTCGTTATATGTTCAAAGTACTTTTCTGTTTGCTTAGTAAATAATGCACATAACTAAACCCAGATTCCATCATGTTTTCCTTCGTGAAATTATGATTATATGCGTCGTTAACGATGCCAAAAAGATCCAGATGTTTTCGGTCAGAGCCAAATTGTTCGTTCATTTGAATAACCTGTATATTTTGAGCGGGTCGTATGTGAACGACACATCATTAGTGGCCATCACACCCAATCAAGCGATATCTGGCAACTGGTATAAATGATCCAGCGATTTTTGTTCTCATGTTATAAAGATATTTATAAATGCAAACTTGTAAATTAGCTCCGTGTGAACCTTTTTGCTTTTATTCCTGGCCAAAATGTTATTCTTCTCTTAAGGTCTCTCTGGACCACATCGAGAAGTATAAGTTGAAAT
>CM042160.1:29454773-29467273 GCA_023376005.1 Doryteuthis pealeii | reverse complement strand
ACCTCAATAGTAATCACATGGCATATATATATATGAATTTAGCAGAAAGTTTAATACAAAACTTTGTACACATTCCGAAAACATAAAATGATGCAGGATAAGAATTGCAGTTTAGGGTTTACCTTATCGATTTGTAAATTTCTGTTGATTAATCAGTGCATGCCACACACCATGACTAACAACTTACTATAAATGGTCATTGAAAATGTGACTGACATGTGGGAAATTTTTCAAAATGGTCAAGGCAAAGGAATTCTCTCAAGAATTTAGCGAGGTGTAACTGCCCGTGATATTTGTAGGAAAGATATATTGAAAGATCTCTAACGAACTCAAGATCCTCATTACTAGAAATAGAACCATCATTCAAATATGAAAGGAAAATGGTCTTAACTATTGCTCTACCTCAATCCAGAATAGGGATCCATCAAGGGGAACCAGTATATTGCCCAAGATTCACATTCTCAGTTTGTTCATTAAGAATTATTGTATTTTTTTACTAACTAAAGATTTCAAACAGCAGTAGAGTCTTTGCATCTAAAATTAAGATCTAAATTTAACTTAAAAAAAGTACATTCCCATTACTACTAATTAGCGAATTCGATCCTCGCTGGATATCCCCTACTTGTGATCTTGTGTCACATCCTTTCCGTTACAAGAATTGGCTGGTTATTTGTTCGTCCATAGTTCTGAGGAAGGTGTACCTTCAACACCGAAACCGTAGGAGAGAGAAAACCCTTTTTCTACAATTATATGGGTCAAATCATACAGAAAAAAGTAAAATTGTCACCCACCCCCTTCAATTTTTCTGAAACTTATTCCAGGTGCATCTTAACATTAGACGATCCCAAAAATTTTAGCTTCCAATTCCAAAAATTGGCGGAGTTATTTCGATTTTTAGCTTCCAAATTTGGTGTGGTTGGAGAAAATGGCAATCTATTTTTGTCTGTAAAATGAGTTCTAGAGTTTCCCTACTACTAAAAATTGGTTTATAAAGGCATTTTTGCCCATGAAATCGAAAATACTATCAAAAAGTTTTAAAGTGAACCAATTATAAGTTATTGATCATTTCGATTTTTTTCCTAGCAAGTTCGATATCCCGATATGGCACTGCATCTATGTCAAAAGAAAATTCTAATATTATTTCACATATATTGAACATTATTTGTACCAAAAAGATAGCCTGATATCTGCTCTGAACCGAGCTAGAACATTCGTTAAAATTTTGCAAATCAGAAATCATTAATAACTTAAAATTTGTAAACTTTAAGACATTTTGACAGCATTTATGGATTACCAGGTTAAAATGCTCTTAGAAACCAATTTTTAGGAGTAGGAAAGCTCTAGAACTCATTTTACAGACAAAATTAGATTACAAAAGTCGCCATTTTTCGCGACACCCCACCCAAATTTGGAGAGTTATGTTGATTTTTAGAATCAACATAACTCCGCCAATTTTTTAAATTGGAAACTCAAATTTTGGGGATTGGCTGACTTTAAAATAGTCCACACCAGTACAAAATTTCAGAAAAATTTAAGTGAAAAGTTAAAAAAAAATTTTTGCAAAATGTTGTAGCTTCGGTTATAATCAAACTATCTTTTCGCTACAAATAATGTTCAATATGTGTGAAATAATAATAGAAAAAATTGTCGTCGGAGACGCAGTGCCACAACAGGATATTGATCTTGCTATGAAAAAATCAGAAATCATCAATAACTTAAAATTGGTTGACTTTATGACTTTACTGATGGCAATTTTGGATTCCTTAGGCAAAAATGCTTTTATAAACCAATTTTTAGGTGTAGGGGAGCTCTAGAACTCATTTTACAGACAAAAATAGGTTAGAAAAAGTCGCCATTTTTGGAGAGTTAAAAACGACATAACACCGTATTTTTTTGGAATTGGAAGCTCAGATTTTGGAAATTGGCTAACTTTACCATATTCCACACTTAAAAAAAAATTTCAGAAAAATTGAAGGGGATGGGTTACATGGCCTGGATGATTTGACATAGAATTACCCATATATATATATATAAAGGGAAACGATCTCAAATTTCATACAGCTTAGGGTGAAACCCCGACCTCACTCGTAATGTTCTGGCAGTCTATTTTCCTAACCATTGCACCACACTGGCGCCTCGCCCATAAGAATTTCAATAAAGTAACGTGGGTTGAGTCACGTGACTAGATAACGCACCTTTCGAAATGTCACCTACATCTACAACTTTTATTTTTGCCAAGCCACATCAATGAAAAGATTACAGTGAATTTCACTGAATTTTATGCTTTATAATTATCAAATTATTCCTCATGTACAATCTTTATGCGTTTATATTAACATTTATGCTCTCCAATAAAAAAGAGTTCCAGTGTTACTATTTCTTCTTTTGGGGACTTTTATTTCTAAGTTGAATTGTTCTCTAATCATTTCGCTTATCGATCAATAAAATTTTATTAGCTCTATTATCTCATGCAGTGTTCTCAAATATAAATTTTAAGGAAACAAATTTGCAACAATATTTAAATCAATAATATTCTGTTCTACTAGGTAGATAGATAGACAGATAGATATAGAGGTAGATAGGAACACACACACACACACATATATATATATATGTCGAAACACGTGTCTGTGGATGACCCTATATATGCTCCCCATCCCCTAGGGTTGAGCACTTTGGGGGGGATCTCGCTGACGGCCGCCAAATCAAGCGTAAACGCAACGCTCTTCTAAGGAATGGAGCACTATGTGACGGCCTTTACACACAAAGCGATGTGTGTATTAAAACAGTTAAAATCCCCTTCCGATTCTGTAAGTGAAGACAGCCTAATGGTTAAGGTGCCGGACTGACACCCAACCGATCGGATTTCAAAATGTTCTAGCCACACTGAAGAGACTTGATAAGTCGAAACACGTGTCTGTGGATGACCCTATATATGTATATATATATATATATATATATAGTTAGGAAGAGACATATATATATATATATATATTTACCAACCCCTCCGCACGAGCAGGATGCCACACAAGGTCAATTTCTTAAGCTGAGTTTTACAGGTTTGAATTCAGTATTCCTTCTCTTAGACTGGTTACCTAGCCATGATTAAAGAGTCCAGTCTGCTCTGCTATTTACCCATAGCTGGAGGGAGAATTAGGTTCATACCTTTCCCAATGGTATGAGCGCCATGTGATATGCCAACAGCTTCGTCCAGGAATTGAACTCACGTTGACTAGTCCATTTCCTACGAATCAAACCATTAGACCACGCGCCTTTTATATTATATATATATATATATACATATATATATATAGAGAGAGAGAGAGAGAGAAAGAGAGAGAGAGGGGGCAGACAGACAGACAGAGAGGGGGAGAGAGAGACAGAGACAGAGAACGAGTGAGAAGAACAGACTGAGATAGATGAATATGAACAGATAGCTAGATAGATAAATAGATAGGTAGGTAAATGTGATTGAAAGTGGATTAGGTACCTTTCGTTTTCTTTTTTAATTACATCTATTCATATTATATCTGTTAAGAAAATGCGTTACATTTCAAAAAGTTTTTCAAATAACAATTATTACCTAATCTTTAAACATAACGTTGATAACGGAAAAATAACATTTTCTCCAATAATTCCTCATTTTTCGTTTTCATTTAGAACAAAATATCTAACACAGATTAGACAACACCCTACTCAACCAATTGTTCTGAAGAAGGATTTATAAAAGCATAAACAAATAAATAAATAAATAAATAAACGAAAACTTATAATATCAACTAATTTCATCAACTACAAATAAATTCATCCTTTCGAATACTTTGTCCGCCCTATCGGTGGGGTGTTAGAATGCACCCTGCACCTCTGCAGAGGGGTAAGGCTCCCCCAATGGGCCACCTGTTGGCCGTGAGTGACGACCCGTGATGCTTAAGGATAGAACCCAGATGGATGAGCAGTTCATGACTTGCAATATACCACTTTGGCCCTTTCTTGGGCTAGACGATCAATCGGCTGGTCACGTCAAGCCCTAGCACCTATATGATAGCCCCAACCCTATTTGCCCTTATGGCGACGCCCAATCCTTATCATATGGGTGCTAGAAGGCGGGGGCTGAGGGTCTACATGTCCTGGGAATGGCGTTAAACTCTATCTGATGGTGAGGTTCCAGTTCTGGAGTTTTGGGGAATGTGGAGGTCATCACCATTGGTCCATCCCACCCTTAGGGTCCCATCTTTATAAACACAAAATTGTATTATGCATTAAGAATGAATTTTCACAACTTTGTTGGCATTAAATGACCCACTGAGGTTGATATGCCGTAAAACAAACCAAACCAAACGAACACTTTGTAGTTTTTGCTATTTACATTTCTAGATAGATAGATAGGTAGGTGAAACCTTTTCTTCGTCTTTGATGCCTATCACATTTTGGTGTTATGTTTAGGTTATACCATCATCCAAGCTTACTTGCTGGCTTTTTGGTTTAAAATTCATTACTGCTCCGAGTTGAAACGCCTTATACAATTTAGCTTTGCATCGTCAAGTTTAATTCAAAAGTTCGAAAGCGCCTACCGTAGGGTGATCCTCACCAGATGTCTCACAACTATATCCAGTGACAGACTAAGCTTAGCTTAATAATTAACTTTAGTTCAATTGCATAATTTCCCTCACAACTCATACACATCTTTCTTTTTTTCAGAGAGAGAGAGAGAGAGAGGAGAGAGCGTGTAAATGAAGGGTAGAGAGAACGAGAAAATTAAATAGAAAGTTAGCAAGAAAGAAAGAAAGAAAGAAAGAAAGAAGAAAGAGAGAGAGAGGGGGGTGAAATAGAAAGGAAGATAAGATGGAGAGAGAGAGAAAGAAAGGAATTAAGATGGAGAAACAAAAAGGGATAAAGAGAGAGAGAGAGAGAGAGAGAGAGAGAGAGAAAGAGAGAGAAAGAAAGAAAGAGAGAAGATAAAAAGAAGAGTGAATCTGTCTGAGAGATGATGATGAGGAAGAAGAGGGAGAAAGTGAAAAAGAGGAAGAGAGAAAGTGAAATAGAAAAAAGATGGGAATAGGGAGAATGAAAAAGAGAGAAAAGGAGAAAAAAGAAAAGAAGAGAGAAAGAAAACGAAGAAGGAACGAAAGAGAGAGAGAGAGGAGAAAGAGAGGGAGAGAGTATGAAAGAGAGAGAGAGAGAGCGTGTGTGTGTGTGAAAGAAAGAGGGAGAGAAACAAACAGACAGACAGACAGAAATAGACAGAGACAGAGATGAATAGACAGACAGACAGAAATCCCGCCTTGTAACGTAGTAAAATACGCGATACTTAATTAAATCAGTCCCTTAATGCGTTTTAAAGCAGATTTCTTGTTCTTTTATTGGCTAGAAGGGTTACTATCCTATTTACTGCTACTGATGATGATGATGATGTCACACTCCCAACACATTACTTACCACACAGCTTAAATTGCATAAAACGCGAGAACTACTGGAGTGTTGTTGTTGGTTGGTTGGTTAGCTGATTTATTTTACGGTACTCCAAACTTTAGTGGGTTGCCATTACTCCCAAGTCCACTCTGATCAGGAGTGGTACTAACTGTTAGGGGACGGTCTATGGTTCAAATAGGTCGGTTTAAAAATGATCTGTATTCTCTTAAGAAACAACTGCATAAACATGTAAAATGAACGCAATTCCCTAACCTCTTAGTATAAAATCATCGCAGATGAGTAGAGATGCCATTAAAATCAATCAATCATTATTGGGTTGTTTTATGCTGAAGTCCATTTAACACTTTTGGTTTCAAATTATATACGGTACAACAATGTTGGTATTTACCTAAACTGTTCGATATTGGTTCGATGTAATACAACGTCGCAAGAATGGGACATTAAGTGACGATTGAACTCGTTATTCAGTCGTAATGGATCTGTGAGACTAGTTTGCTAATTATAATGCCCTACTGTACAACAACGTATCCTCACAATCATTTTAAACAGGTCAACATTTCATTATCGAAACAAAAATCTATGTAACCGATAGATGGGACTCTAAGAGGTAATATAACTCCGGTCAGAGTAGATCTGGAAGTAAATAAAACGAAGGGAGTAAATCCACACTCCCTAGAGCTCCAGAACCAGAGCCTCACCGCTGGATGCAGTTTAGTGCCATACTCTGAACACCCCATTTGGAGATAAGAGGGTCTTATCCCTCTACAGGGGATGTAGTTGGTGTACCTCAGACCCAACTGACAGGAATATGTAGTATTAGGAACGAGATTCGAATTTGTGTATTAAGTGGCTTTCAAGATTCGGTAGTTAAGATATATATATTTACCAACCCCTCCGCACGAGTAGGATGCGACACAAGGTCAATTTCTTAAGCGGAGTTTAACAGGTTTGAATTCAGAGTTTTCCTTCTCCTAGACCGGTTGCCTAACCAAGGTTAAAGAACCCAGTCTGCCCTACTATTTACCCATAGCTGGAGGGAGAGTATGATTAATACCTTTCCATACAAATAATCTTGATACAGACCTATTTGACCCATAGATAGGATCTTAACAGCTACTACCCCTCTAAGCTAGAGTGAACCAGAAATTAATAGCAATTTGGGCGTTAACTTCAATTCCCTAGTTCACCAAAACTGAACCCTCACCATCAGATGCAGTTTTGTGTCCTAGCTAGGACACTCCCTTTTTGAAGGGGAATCTTACCCCTTTGCAAAGGTTACAGTCAGCATATTCTAAACCCCACCGACAGGGCAAACCGGGAAACCAGAGATTTAGATTCTAGACAGAGGTCTGGGGAGATAATAATCTGATTCTAGATAAAAGTGCTGATCCATGATCCATTCGTAACACAACACAGTCATTTTTGACGGGCTCTATGCTAGTTGTTACCGAAAACCTTATCTTAAAACGTCCTCAGCAAAATTAAAATCGGACCCGAACAATAAATCGCTTGTTTTACCTGACGAGCCACTCTTGTCAACCGAATAAATGAGTCAGTTGTAGGCAGGTGGATTAAAGGGGTTATGAATTATTGGCTTTGGTGTGTGTGTGTGGGGGGGGGGCAAGTAAGAAATGGGAATAAAAGCTTAGTTGTTCACAAAGGATCCCCCACTTTTTCATTTCGAAAAAAAGAAAAAGTTCCAGACTTGATACACGGAATTACGATTTTAATAATGATCATCTTATCTACTTTTATGAGTCACAGTCTTCTTGTTTTCCCGTTGTTTTAATTGGTCCCTGATTTTAAAAAAATGTATTAAGCAAGCGGGCAAGGGCGGATGTGTGGCGAGACCCAACTGAAGTGCGCAGTGGGGACGTGTGCGTTGGGAAGGGAGACTGTCATCTTGAATTGGGTCGACAGATGGGAAACCATGAGTCGTGTGCGTAAGGTAATATTAAGGGTTGTGAGTTTGGCAGGCTTTCGCGCTTCTACAAAAGGAGTCTACTGTATAAATAAACACGTCCCACTTCCCCCATCTTCCCCGCCTTTTTTAAACATCCCATTCTGTTATATAAACTCACTCAACTTTTGCTACCACTACTATGACTATAACCTAAACGCAACCTGTCCTTTTTTTCCTTTTTTTTTTTTATTTAGTTTTTTCTTCTCTCCGGCTTTATTTTTGTTACCCCTTTTCCTTACGGCCTATTTTTATTTATTTTATTTATTCCAACCTTTTCTTTTCTTTCATCTTTTTTTCTATCCCTACCCCTGCTTCTCTTAACCTTTCATGTACATTCTTTACTTATCCCCTTTTCACTGTATATTTCTGTTCTTTCTTTCCTTTTTCTTTCTGATTATTTCTCATTTTCTTCCTTCTTTTTCGCTTTTAATTCTTACAGACTTTTCTGCTCCTCTTTCTTTCCTTTTCACTTTCTCTTCCCATTTTTCTCTTGATATCTTCTTTCCCTTCTTTCTTTCTTTCTCACTTTTTTTTCTTTCTTTTGGATTAATTCTTCCTTCTTTTCCTTTTTTTCTATTCTTTTCACTAATTTTTCTTTTCTGTTTTCTCTCTGTTTTACTCACTTTCTTTCTCACGTTTTTCTTTCTTTTTGATTACTCCATCCTTCTCTTTCTTTCTTTCTTTTTCTTTCTTTTTTTTTTTTTGCATCTTCATTTTTTTTCATTTTCTTTGCCGCTTTTTTCTTTCTTCCTTTTTTTCTCTCTTGTTAACTTCTTTTCTTTGCCACTTTTCTCCTTCTTTTTGATTAATAAGTAAAGTCGTCGGGGCGGCCTAATGTCGGTATCAGCCATGCAGCGAGGGAGTCTATCCCCTTTTCACTAGCGCTAGGCCAAGGAGATTATTTTAGCGTCTGAGATGGTGCGCCACACCTACTATCATCTCCTTACTTTACCGCACAGATCCCTGTGCTACTCATACGCTGAGTTGGCGAGGGCGGGTATCGAACTAGGAACTACAGACTGAGCTAACCCGGCCCTTGCGATCTCGATACATAAGGACATGTTTTTCATTTACATTGTCAAAATCCGGTTGTTTGTTAACAGACGATTTTTAGAGTTTTTTTAAATTATAAAACTAACCCCTAACCCTACCACTAACCCTAACCCCTAACAAACAACCAGGTGTTGACGGTGTAAATGAAAAACATGCCCTTATGAATCGAGATCGCAAAAGGGGTGCCTAAAGGTCATATGGTCCAATACTTCTTTATTATTAATATTTCTTCATAAAAAGAAACTTTTTTTTCTTTTTACCTTCAATTCATTCAACGCTCTTTACTTTTCCTTTTCTTTTCTTCTCTTTCTTCCTTTTCCTTTCTTTTTTTTCTTCTTTTCTCTTTTCTTTTTCCTTTTCTCCTTTTTCTCTTTTTCTCTTTCCTTTCCTTTCTTCTTCTTTCTTTTTTCCTTTTTTCTTTTCTCTTTCTCTTTTTCTCTCTACCTTTCACTCTCATTTTTTCTTCTTTTTCTTCTTTCACTTTTAAAGTTTTTCTCTTCTTTTCTTTCTTTTCTTCTTTTTTCTTTTTCTTTATTCTCTCTTCTCCTTTTCCTTTTCTTTTAATTTTCTCTTTTTTCTTCTTTTTCCATAAATTTATTCAGACTCTCTCATTTCTCCTTTTCCCATTTCTACCCTAATCCTTCTCTCTTATTAACTTCTTTCTTTCTTTGTCCCTTTTTGATTGTTTCTCTCTTTCTTTTTTTACCTTTTCAGCCTTTTTCTCTCATTTTCCACTTCTCATTTCTTTCCTAATTGTTCTTCCTTATTAACTTCTTTTCCTAGTTACATATTTCGTTCAGTTTTCTTAAAGATTGACGTTCCCATTTCCCTCAAGTTTAAATATAGCGTTTCCTTCCCTTTACTTGCTTTTTCTTCATGTTCTCTTTTTTCTCTCCTTTCCCTCTCTCCTTCCCCTCTCTCTCTCTCTCTCCTTACTTTCTTCTCTCTTCTTTTTCCCCTTTCTTTTCCTTTATCTTTCTATCGACTTTATTGGTAATATTTTCTTCTTCCCCTGGCCCACCCTCTTTGCTTATTTATTAAACGAGCCTGTTTGAGAAGGGATGGTAAGATATGTTCATGGTCTTACAAAAAGTAAAAGAGGATAAGTCTGGCTTATTACGGTAGAGGGTGGTGTAATATTTGATCTGTGATTGAAAATGAATAGCTAGGTAAGCTAAAGGTTGCACGGTCAGGTGGCACACGCCGGCCTTTTCAGTCTCAGACTGTGGGAGCCTGTTTTACTTTATGTGAGGGATAGGGCGAAGACAGTTAAACAACAAGTGACTGCACGTCTCTCCCACGTGCCTGGTACCCCATCACCGAACCTCACCTAGCCAAACCTCACTCGAATTCATAATAGAAAAACTGGGCCAAATATAGCAGTTAGTCACCTAGTACCGTCTGCTTCTTCTTTACAAAGGGATAAAATAAATAAATAAATAAAAAAAGAGAGAGGAATGACATAATTTTTCATAGCCCTACCTCTTTGTCACTCCCTGTCCCGCCTTCGTCTGCGACGCTCTCCCAGCCGTCACCCCTATAACCTGTCCCAATCGGCCTGCAGCCCAACAACTTTTCTCAGCTTTGCAAAGGCAGGTGTAGACACACTTCTCAATGACTTGTTCAAACACACCTGTCTCTTTGATAAGTCCACTTTGTATAAGTGAGTTTTTTCTTCTTCTTCGTTCTCTTCATATATTACTACACCTCTCTTTCTTTTCGTCTTTTCTGTCTTTCTCTCCCTCTTTCTCTATTTTTTGTCCCATCTCTCATTTACATAAGTGCTCGCCTTTTCAGAAACATATCTTGAATGGTTTTTGGGTTTTTCTTTTATTTATTTATTTCCTTTTCTTCTCTTGCGTGTTCTCCTTTCTCTTTATGTCTCTCCTAGTTTTCTTTTTCTCTTTCAATTATTCAAATTGGTCGTTTTTTCTTCTCTTATTTTCTTTTCTTCAAAAAACTAATTCCCGACTTCTTTCTCATTCCTTGGTTCCTTTGAAATTTATATAAAGAAATTTTGGACCATATGACCTTTAGGCACCCCTTTTGCGATCTCATTTCAAGATGACATTTTTATTTCATTTTACACCGTCAAAAGTCCGGTTGTTTCTTAACAGTCGATTTTTAGATTTTTTTAAAATTATAAATCTAACCTCTAACCCTAATCCCTAACAAACAACCGGATTTTGATGGTGTAAATGAAAAAAAATGTCCTTATGAAACGAGATCGCAAAAGGGGTGCCTAAAGGTCATATGGTCCGAAATTTTTGTTTGGCTCAAGGACAAATGGGCATTAATTGCGATGGAGGAAAATATCGTGAGGTACGATATGTTGGTTATGGGGAAAGTCATAACTTCGGATTACTGCAAGAAAAATGTCATCAGAGAAAATAAATATCTTAATTTAAAGTAAGTAATATTCATAATAAATATTATTTGATTTAATTAATTAAATTAAGAAAACGAATGTCATAAAGTAATCTATTTACTTATAGCTAAAATACAAAGCGCATTGTATAATGGTTACCGACGTAGGAAATGGACACGGCAATTCGAGTTCAAATCCTGGATGAGACTGTTTACATTTTACATAGCGCTAATACCATTAGGAAAGGTATGTGTCCAATTATTCCCCCGCTTGTTAATATGGTTAAATAGTAAGACAGACTGGATACTTTAACTTTGTTCAAAACTATACTAGGTGATCCAGTTCAGACATATTTTTGGCGAAATTTGCCTCTCAGATTCTGTCTTATTGTAGCCCTCCCTATAAAATGGTTCCGACAACAATCTCTCTCTCTCCCTCTCTCTCTCTCTCTCTCTCTCTCTCTTATTGTAGCCCTCCCTATAAAAGGGTTCCCTCTAACAACAATCTCTTTTCTCTCTCTCTCTCTCTCTCTCTCTCTCTCTCTCTCTCAACGTTATATGAAGCGCACGCATATATGTTGTGACTAAGTGTTGAGCTGCCTAGAGGAATCATTTTGATCTTTATAACCTAGATATAAAGAAAAATAGCCGTAGAAACCAAATTAAAATAATAAATCGGTTAATGCTACTCCTCTGAGGTTGGGAAATAATAGAATTAAATAATTATTTGAAATATTTTTAGGGATTGTTGAGGCCAAGATCCCCGATGAACCTGAGGCCATCATCTCTAAGTAAGTAATGCAGTAACTTGTTGTAAATAGAAGATAAAAACAAATAAAATGTAATAATTATCTTAAACTTTGATAAAACCGACTTCTTTATCTTTAAGAATGAATATTTTACAACTCATATGTAATACGAGTAAGTACTGCTATATGGCTACACCTCTGGCCGGCCTATACTGATATGTCCATATGTAAGTGTCAACAGGAGAATGTCACTTATGTTTGACAAAAACAGCTACTGAAATATTACCATGACCATGAAAAAATACTATTCAAATATTGATACAATTCACATGGAAAATGTTTGGTTTCTTTAGGTTTTTTGTTTCTTTACTTTTTTTCAACATTCGTGGATTATCTAATGCCAAAACTACCCTTGCAGAAGAACAGTAGTGATACTTTTTAACCCATGGTTGGAAGACTAAGGGGATTCATACTTTTCCCAAGGGTATTATTCTGAAAGTGAATGTAATAGCAAGACTAGAGTTCGAACTCGCTTACTACATTGTTGCAGTTAATCACATTAGCCACTATGCCACAGATACTTCCCTATGTAATATATATGCTAGTAATACAAATTCAAAGAAATATCTATATATTTACCAACCCCTCCGCACGAGTAGGATGCGACACAACATCAATTTCTTATGCGGTGTTTAACAGGTTTGAATTTAGAGTTTTCCTTCTCCTAGACTGGTCACCTAAAGAGCCCAGTCTGCCCTGCTATTTACCCATAGCTGGAGGGAGAATTGGATTCATACCTTTCCCAAGGGCATTAGCACTATGTGAACTGTAGCTTCGTCCAGGATTTGAACTTGGGTCCAGGTGTCCATTTCCTACGACCCTTACCATTACACCACTCACCTCCTAAATTCACAGTAATATTACTACTTGTTTACTGA
>CM042160.1:29444773-29449773 GCA_023376005.1 Doryteuthis pealeii | reverse complement strand
GAAACCTAAGAAGCAATAAAAAGTAATATTTGATATTAATATCATTTGTGTAATAAACGACCCATAATTTCTAGCCACAAAATGTGTCTTATTAGATATTGCGTGTAATGAACGATCATTAACTTTTGGTTATGTTAACTTAAAAATATTTCTTCAGCATTCAATAACATAAGAGGAAAACATTCAAACACATTTATACTTTCAGAACTGCTGTAATACAGTCAAAACCAATGCAATGCCGTAAATAAAAAAAGAATGTAGTCTAGATCTTGATGTAGCTTACTGTGTTTACTTGGATATTCCAATCATACTAAAGCCCTGCCACAATAGCATTGACAATATTACAATTATTGATTAGGTACGCTTAGGAGGTATTATATTCAACCATGTTAAGTAAAAACTATATTATCTTAACAAATAGCCTTCGCTTAGGTACAGGCACTGCTGGGTCACGTTGGATCGAAGTTACGGTAAAGTTAAGCTAAGAAACAAGGTAAGCTTCAATGTTTTAAACATGTATCTCGTGTGATAAATTCTTTAAGGCGAAAAATTGATCTTAAAAGGTTAATTACACGTGTATATATAGTAGACATTATGAAACATTTATCCAAATTGGCTTTTGTCCAGTAAAAAGGCACAAGGTGAAAATTGAACTAAATATGCGGTAATCATTATAGTGGGGTTAATAGGTTTATGATCCCCGACACCAGCACATTAATTATATTCCCCTCCCATGAAAACATTTGAAAAATACAAAACCGATGAAAACTTATGAAATAATTTGTTTGTTGTTTGTTTATTGATTTTAACGGCATATCAACCCGTCTGGGGTTATGTCATGCCTAATGGTTAGTAAGTTATACATAGTGTATTTATATTTACCCTTTTTAGTAATTGGTTTTTAAAATGTGTTAGCATTATTGGGGGTTATGCTGTATGGCATTAATTAGTTTCATGTCATATATTCTATGGTATGATTTTATTTCCCTAAAAAAAGAGAGAATATCCTCCATGTTGACATTTTCTAACAGATCTTTCATATTGTTTGCTTTAAAATAACGGTTTCTGATGTGGGCAAGAAACCTGCATTCCATGAATAAGTGTTTAACTACCAAGGGTGTTTGACATGTTCCACATTGTGGTTGTTGTTCTTGAAATAAGTGTTTTATTCAAATTACTCAAATTGCCACATTAGTGACATGGAAATTCAAGAAATAAACGTAATAATTGGGTAATTCTTTTAAAGATTATATATATACTAGCAAAAGTACCCGGTCCATGACCGGACTATATATAAAGATTGGACCATAAATAGGCGAGAGATTCCGAGCTGAACGGCTTAGACTGTGATTTTGTTCACTAAAATTAAACTAAACTGCTGGTATAGCTATAATAGAAAGCAGACAGCGAACAATATTTTATTATCAGTAGCAGCTGGTATACAGACAGTTCCGCAAATTGGTTGATTTTGGTTTAATTAATGAATTATATCCCTTAATCAGTAAAAAATACATAACCAAATTTGGCATGTTTCTTAGTTAGAAGGATATTAAGAGGTATGCAAGATTTCGAATCTGAGTGACGTCCCTTTTTGGAGTTATACGTCGACACGTACATACCAAACTTCCTTTTATATATATAGATATCCATTTGATTCGATGTCCCTGTAGTATACTCGGAAAAATATTGATAGGAGACATTTATCCCAAAGACACCGCCAGAAGTGAACACCACAGTTATAATAAATATTAGTTTTAGATCTGCTATCTTGTGGTTTACACGAGTTGTTATTGGGTGAGTCTTAAGACTTAATCTCGAGTCATCTCAAAGACAAATACAAAATATTACACCCCCTAAACTGGATATCGCCTTCTCCTCCCAGCCCACACCTCTACACGCTTCTGAATTATTGTCAAATATCTGATCACATTAATAAGACTAGCAAGAATATATCCCCTCCGGGTATAAGTATTTAAGTTTTGATATAATGAAGTATATCAAAATTTGAATTATATCTAAATTGGATTCCATATAAAAACTTTCATAGGATTGATTTTAATACGCTGGAGAATAAAACAGGGATATTAGAGATCAATTACAACAAGTAATTATTTAGTCAACCCAGTTTTGTTAAAACCTGTATGCACATTAACCACACCATATATTATGTAAACCTTTATATCTTAGTGATATATAAGACACATGGTGATATATAAGACACGCAGAATTTTAAACGTACTAATAACATGGGCTGTTTTAAGGCAAATCTAACTCGGATTTTTGCAGAGACATAATTAATAAAATAAGATTTATTCTATGTATTAATTAATGATTTTGACCATTAATTAAATACTCATTAATTAACTTACTTAATTCCTGAAATGACTGTGACGTCATCAGTGGCGTTGTTTCGGTTACAGAAAAATACAGACCGAATCTCCATTATTAATAGATGTAATGCGCAATCCATTACCTGATTCTTGAGCCACAACCTCCACTCCATTGCTCTGCCACTTAAATATTAAAAAAAATAGCTCTTCAAAGTCTGGTTTCTTACTAAAATATGTAATTGGAGATCAAAAGGTTTCCTAAAATATCTGTCTGACCATTATTTCAAAACGAGACTCAATAACTTGCTCCTTGTAACATCGTCTGCGCAGAACATCTCATCTCGATGTTTTCCAAAAACTCGAAGTTCACTTTACATAAGATTGTCACAGATGCTGACATTTCTTCAGAGACAAATGCGAATGTTTGAACAAAGTTCAACTTGGTTCACCTCTCATCATAAATGGATATTTTGCCTCCCATAATTTCACCTCACATGCTGTGACATAATTAAAAGCATTCTATTTTTATTATTCGGGAGACTTCGGTACAATCTCGTTTTGGCTTTTGAATTTCAATAGATATTAATTGATATGCCTCTAGTCTTGAAACTGTGACAGTTTATCAGCTCATAAATTATATCTTATTGTATTAGGTGTGTGCAAAAGTTCCCAACGCCATCTTTTTTTAGAAACTAGAAACTAAATACTAAATACAGTTGAAAACATGTTTTCTTATTTTCTTACATATATACTGTAAATAGTTTATTAAAAGACACCTAGTTCAGTTAGTCTGCAAAGTTTAACTTAAAACAATTTTTAAAAAAGGGATTCTCCCCTTCCAGGAAAAAAAGAAGAAAAAAAAGACTGGCAAGATTAGTAGTATTATTTCGATTATTAGGACTATTGTCCTCATCTTTATTGTTATCTGTACAACGTTTCAACATATGTGCCCTCCAGCCTTCTTCAGGTATTTCTTGTCGGACTCGGGAACCTTCTTGGGTTCAAAGTTCCGTGTTGGCTCCCGATTACGACGAGAAGGCTCCCGATTACAACAAAAAGGTTCCCCAGTTCGAAAAGAAGATTCCCGAGTTCGATAAGAAATACCGACGATGACCGAAGGGCAAATCGGCCGAAACGTTGTACAGATAACAATAAAGACAAGAACAATAGTCCAAATGATCCAAATAATTCTAATTTTCAAGCCTCATCTAAAAAAATTCACAAAAATGACTAGATTAGTATTCCAAAAGGGGTTTCTACAAGGTGTCTCTTGATAAGATTTAATGAAAATATTTTTTTTATAAAAAAACATTAAAAAATAATCTTTATTTGTAAGATTGAATTGAATTTCTAAATATGAAAGAAAAAGAAATGAAGAAAAAAATCAACCTGAGGGTAAAATCAAATGAAATGCTTTTGATATCTTTTCAGAATAATCTCTAATAACAAATGCCAATGCCAATGTGTCGCATTTTTCAACTTTGCTTTTAGAGAATAGTGCATACTTTTACCACGGGGAATAGCAAGTTCGATCCTCGCTGGATGCCCCGTATTTGCGACCTAGTATGATATCCTACCGTGGCGAACGGCTTAGGTAAATACCTGCTTTTCCCATGGCAAAAGCAGCCATTTACCTGCAATTAATGTGAGATGCAAACAGCTTCGTCCAGAATTTGAACATAGGTCACCGGGTATAATTTATACGACTGTAACCATTACACAACGAACACCACACTCATCTTGTCTGGGTGTATGACTTTTGAAATCAACTCCTATTTCTATCACTCAGCAAACAGAGTTTGGTAATTTGGATCTGAATATTTGCTAGTTTTTTTTATTTAACCTCTACGAGTTAATTAGCATAGAAACAATTTGGCAAAGTGATAGAATTATTCTTCTGCCTTATACCCATCAGCTGTGTAAATCTCACGATTTACCAAACAGGTTTTTGTGCACAAGCCAGATAACTGAGTAAAAATACAGGTATTTAGGTTGTCACAATATTCGCATTTCTTTGTATAATTGTGAACCTCTTTCATTGGGACAGCGCTTTAATAATTAAGCTATAAAACCAATCCAACAGATGTCAATCAGATTATTCATATAGCTACATCATTCATTATCTAATCATTGTTGAAGGAAAAATGGTCTGAATGTTGTAAAAAAGGCAACAGAAATAAATTTAATGAAAAAAAAAATCATCATCCAAATCATCATCATCATCATCATTATCCAAGTATGCCGACAGCAAAGATACACACACACACATCTCTCTCTCTCTCTCTCTCTCTCTCTCTCTCTCTCTCTCTCTCTCGCTCTTGGCAGGTACTCTAGACATCATCCATTGTCCGGACAAAGCTGATGAATCTAAGTTTTTGCTGGTCAGCCAACACTCCATGTTTAGAAGTCTATAGAACTTGGACTAAATTTTTTTTTTCAAAAAGCAAAGGAAAGAAGTGCTGCGTTCATTCCCTTTAAACAAATTATTAATGCAGAATAAAACACAAACAGTTCCATCCAGGATTTGAACTCGGTTTGTTGAGTCCATTTTGTCCACAAACATTACGCTACACCCAACTCTATAAATACATAAATAGGTATTTACCCAACCCTATCGCTATGTGAAATGCAGCCTCGTCCAAATATATATATATATATATATATATACTA
>CM042160.1:29427273-29442273 GCA_023376005.1 Doryteuthis pealeii | reverse complement strand
GGAAGAGTTTGCCCAATTGCTCTAGCATTCTGTTCACTCTATTCTTTGGTATGCGAATATCTAGCAATTAAATAGAGCCAAGGATCCATGTCTTTCCCAAAAACTCTATAACACGTGAGGCAGTTATATTAATGTTGGAAGGCTTAAAATAACCTTCCAACGTGGGTACAAGTGTATACATAAAAAAAACATTCCAAGGGTGTAAAACGAGAACATTTTCATTCCGTAAGTGACGGAGAAACATTTAAGACAAAAGATTTACAAAATAGATACATAAACGTCTTATGAGGAATAGGCGTACGACTTGCTTCGTAGAAATGTCACTTACTGGTAGCTGGTTCGGGGACAAATCCCCCCCTCACCTAAGGGTTAGAGGTGGCAGGCGCCTAGACCATGTTAAATCATTGCCGGCCTGAGTGAAAAGAGGCAGGAATTCAGAATTCCCGCTTTGAGGCCAAATCTCAACGTCCTCTATGCAAACGAACCGCAGCAAGGGAAGATAATTCATTTTGGACTTACGTTCCACCAGACTTACCGTTTTACTAACCCAACAACTGTATGAAGTATGTATGTAAACAAAGTACAAACAATAGGCAGTAAAGAGTGTTGAACTATGGATATAAGGCATGGGGCAAATGGTCACTCCTAGATATAGACTCGTTGACTACCACGTGACCACCGAAGGCATTTCTATTGTCCAATCACTGGCACTGCTGCTGCTGCTTCTGCTGTATTAATAGACCCCATTCTGAGCTTATGTCATTGATACTTGGATTATCTTGGACGACGGACTTACAAAGAATACCCTAACACCGGATTCTTATTGGCTAATAAGCATCCTCAGTTGAATTTGAACTCAGTTCTCTTATTCTTTTTTCTATGCTGATAACCTTTATGCCAGTCTGTAAAGCTCAATTTCGTATGTATATAAAAATGCAGGGATTGGAGGATTCGTGCCTTTCCCAATTGCTATAAATCTAAGTGAACTCAATCTCTGTTTTTCATTTCCTCTTTTCCATACTGATAACTCTTATGCTACCTTGTATCCCCATTAAATGTATATATTGAATGCAGGGTGAAGCTGATTCATGCCTTTCTCAAGGACATAATCATAAGTGAACACAAACAGCCTCAGCAGGAATTTGAAATCAGTTTGCTGGTTCTGTTTTACCTGTCGAATACTTCTATGCAATCTTGTACCCTCATTTAACGCATATATAGTATATAAGGAGATGTGGATTCATGCCTTTCCCAATGATATTAGGATCTAAAAAATCATTGTCGGGGTGGCCTAAAGTCATTATCAACCAAACAGTGAGGGAGTCTATCTTTTTACTGCTAGACCAAGGAGATTGTTTTTGTGTCTGAGGTGGAGCGCCACACCTACCATCAGCTCCTTACTTTACCGCACAGATCCCTGTGCTACTCATATGCTGAGTTGGCAAGGGCTGGTATCGAACCAGGAACCTTGTGGTTCTTAGGCAGACACTCTTCCGACTGAGCTAAACCGTGCAATTTGAAATTGGTTTGCTGGTTTTACTTTTTATACTGATAAGCGTTAGACAAACTCACATTGAAAAAACTTTGTTTTTTAAAGATTTACAGAAACCAATAATCTATAGGAAAATAACTTTCCTTTTTTTCTTTTGAGAATATTCTCTACTATGCTTGGCATCATGTAAAGCCTTCAAAGTTTAATGTTATTCATGCCTGACACAAGGACAGAAGTTGGTGTCCGTGCCTGGGTGGATATTGTACACAAATAATCAAAGTAGTCAGTCTCTCTCCTCAATGAGGACTGAAACAACAGAACCGTTCTACACTCTATTAGTATTGTAGCCCTAAATAAATAAAAAGCAATACTGAGTGATAAGGAAGAGATAGTTTAGCACATCTGAACCACATAAATCTTAGTTTGGTTTGGTTTACGGCACATCAATTACAGTGCGTTATTTAATACCGATAGAAAAAATAATACCGTATAAATAAAAAAATAGAAAATCATTTTCAGTTTTTTGTAACATACGTAATACCTACTCGGGCAATGTTTCAGTTTTGAAAAATATTGATTCGGTGTGATTTTAAAAGGGGGTCCTGTTTACAATTTAAATACTATATTGAAACAATTTCTGACTTTCTGATACGCATGTATACCAGTTATCTTTCTTATGGTTTTATTTACAAATGTCAACTTTTAAACGGCGTTCACTAGTTATAACCAAAATGAGGCTAAACTGCGTTTTTGACAAAATTACTTTAGCCTACAGAAAATAATTTGACCAAAAAATCAAAAATCAGAATTATCGGATTTTAATGAAATCTTCAGTGTTTATTTATCTATAAATGATCTTTATAATGCATTATTTATTTTATTTCAAAACTTTCTCTTTTTCAGGTCACTTAATTTTGACCCCCCCCTATGTTGGGGCGTAACATTTTTTCAAGTTGGTCTTATAGTTTTTCTAATTACAGTATACATAAAGAGATAAAAGACCGAAGTTATGAATAGAAACAAAAAAAAAATTACGTGGCTTTTCTATGAGAAAATAAGTACTGAAAATTGAAAAATAAAATGTAAAAAAAATAATAGATAATTAATTTTTTGGAGATTTCTTTTTACTCATTTCGATAATTATTTAATTGGCTATTATCCTATAAAAGAAGAAATTATACATCGATATTCTTTCTGCTTAAAAAGGGGGGGGGTACATTTTCAATCGATTTTTTCTTCAAAAAGTATACTTTGATGTAATATAATAAGGTTTGCATTAAATAGATATTTGTTTCTAGAATCTAAAAATATAACATTTTAAACTTAACATCAGGCTTTTCATATTTTAGATGAATTTTATATATTAATTTTCCATAGCAAAAATACTAAATTAAAGTTTTTAAATAAAATAACTGATGCATTATAAAATTCATTAATTGATAAATCAATACTGAAAATTTCATTAAAATCGGATAATTACCTGATTTTTTGGTTTTTGCAATCGAATGTTACATTAAAATTAAAACAAGCGCTAAAAAGAGACAGAATGGCGGATCGCGTCGAAATTGACCAAAACAAAACCCTTTAAATGTATTAAAAATAAACTGCATATGTAATGATATTTTCTTTTTTAATGATGGTCATTATATTACTACTTATCGATTTAGACAAAAGTTTGACCTTAAATAATAGATTAATTAATTTTAATTCGTTTTTAAATTTGTAGGAGACGACAAATTGGGTATGCCTAGTGTTCACATAATAGAAAATTGTGTTCTAATATTTTCCTCCTCTTAAGTAATAAGACTGAAAAGAAAATAGGGCAAGTTAACAAGTGTATATGCGTACCAGAAAGTTATTTTTCTGTCACACGAGAACTATTACTGGATCTACGAATAGCAATTTGACTATATATAGTTGAACCAGTATTTTTTCTTCAATAAAGGGGACACAATGTCTAGACATCTAAACATTGTATAGATATTTGAACTTTGTCTAGATGAGTCAGTGTCAATTCTTGAGACTTTTTGTCAGTTTTTGAGACATTGATCTGCATTTGTTTGGTGAAACACAGGATTGTGTAATTGCAGCACCTGTTGCATAATCTATGTGGCGGCATAGATTATTGAACACTGTATAGATGGAAATTTACAAACCGTTGGTGACACCACAGAGGGAAAACCCGCGAATCACGTAAAGTCACGCGAGCGCTGGTTAACCCTTAGTGCCATCTTGAACATCAGTCAGGAGGCATGTCTTGCCTTAGCTGGAGCTACTTGCACACACGCGCTGTGTTTAGTTAGAAAGAAATTTAGTTAAGAATAAAAGTCTTAAATAAATAACATGGTGTTGTTGGTTGATGCATGTCTTGGCAAAAAGACTGACCAAGAAGAAAATAAAATCAAAATGAAGAACCAACAGGAAATTAGGAATAGAAGTTAACATCGCGACTAGACATCACACAAGGCCAGAGAAGAAATTAAGTTATGCATAGTATCTCTCTGTCTACCTGTCTATCCCTCTCCCCCTCTCTGTTAAAGAACTGTTTGTATACCCGCAACATGAGTGAGGGTATTATAACACACCCTCCATACTCACCAGAATTAGCTGTGACATTTTCTTATTTTTTAAACTAAAATTTAAGTTAAGGAAAATATTTAAGGTAGGTCGTTTGATCTCTTGATTGATTTTATGGTATGTTAACCCTTCTATTTTATGTTAAAGTCAGTTTAAAAATGATGGTTTTCAATATAATACAAAATGCATCTTCACAATCTTTTCAAACCTGTAAACACTTTATTATCTCAGTAAATCGTAGATGAGACCATTACAGAGTGGACCTGGAGGAAATGTAAAAAAAAAAAAAATGTCTATATCCTCCCGCAAACTTCCGAACGGAAGCTTCATCTCTGAATGCAGCTTAATGTCATACCCTAGACACCTTCTTTTTAGAAGGTTCTTACATTTCTGCAGAGGATTCAATCAGAATATTATATGTACTAGCAAATATATGCACCTCCGGGTGCAAGTATTTAATTTTAATGCAATAAAATATATATGTTAACTTAGAAAAAATGAAACTAATAAGATGCGATAAAAAGATTTGAAACAGAGGGGTACAACTAAAACTTGCTTTTTTCTCACTCTCGTCTTTCATTGCTAAATTTCATAATTTAACTATTTACTTAAATTAAAGAATAGAATTACTGTTAATATTGCTAATGGATTTCTTTTAAGATTTATCCTCGAGATTTTTGTTTCATATTCATTAAAATAAAACCAAACAATTAGAAATAAATAATACTGAGAGCAAACATTTTTTATATAAAATCAAATTGATATAATCTGCCCTCGCAATTGCCCACTTCTTCACTATGGTCCCACACTCGCACGATTACCATTTATGCCCAGTGCCTGAGGCGTGAGGGGAATGCCGACGGATCGACGCAATTTTTCAACTGCCACGTGGGTGTCCCACGTTAATAGGGACTTGTGCCTGACCGTACAAACGCGGTAAATATCGTATGTAGATATGGTCAACAATATTAATAATGTAAAACAATTTTATTAATTAATGAGGTTTAAATATGAATAAAAATTCATGGAAAATATGACGTAAATAACTAAGGGAATTGTGACTCGATTTGTAATATATTTTCGGTTACAGACAGAAAAACATACAATCTTCATTATAATAAGACTACCAACAATGGCAAGATATGAGGAAGTAGAGAATATTAAAAGAAGTACAACACTGCAGTTTCACGTCATATAAAAATGGAAGTTTTAGAGGGGCTTCCACCGATGGCAAACTCGTTGGAATAAGTGTAGCGAAAGCCAAGTGTATTATTTTGAAGAAAATTAATTTTTCATTTATTATTTATTTCTATTTGGTAAATACATCCCCAGTGTCAATACATTTTTAGCATTACCTTGTATGTATGTATATATGGATTATTGTGCATCTACTTATCAATAATGTTTAGTTGAACCTGTTTATTGTTAACAGACTGCATCAGTTGATAACATTGCCGGAAAACGTGGTTGAAAATAACTTCTTTTATAGACGACAAAAATAACAAGAAAAAAACACAAAAGTTGTTTACTTGAAAATGGGTTAAAGGGGAACGAAAAGTGTGATAATATTTCAACGGTAAAACAGAATTGAATAATCCAAATGATTATCACTAATGGAAGATTGTTCTGTAAAAGAAGTCGAGATTTTTTTCTTTTTAAGCAAAGTGAACTGTTTATGTAAAAGAAATACATCCATCTGCTTAAAGAAGGGGGGGGGATAAGAAGATAAGAAAATAAAAGAAGGCCAAGGATGTAAATAAGAAAAAAGAAGAAAGGAATTAAATAGTGAAAAACTCGTAAGAAAAAAGCATCAAATATATGGTGATAAGGAAAAAATGGCGGAAAGGAAGAAAGTTGTTATTTATTAAGCTCAACTAAGTTTGGCACAAAGCCAGGAGTATGGAGCACTCAATAAGAATTGAACGCACTTTAGGTCCGTGAAACCTAGCTTGCTAACAATTACATCATTAGAAGCATCCAGGTTTGAAGGAAGAAAGAAAGAAACTAACAATATATGTCTACTGATAAATATAATTAAAAATACATTAAAATTATTATACGTGGTGTGATTGTCAAATTGTCGTCTAAATGACGAGAAATGAAAATAACACTGACATCTCACTTTATCAGATATATTTTACCAAAAAGTACATGAAAATAACTTGAAATATTATAGATTAAAGTTATTCAAAGAAATTGCCATTACCTTTAACCACGGCCTCAAAGACGACTTCGAAATCTTCAAGTCTTTCTGGTGGTCTCGTTGTTTAAATTGGTAAATGCTGCCATTATCATTGCCTTCAGTTTATCTTTTTGTTTGCACGATTTTGTTGGTCTCTTGTTCAACCACACCAAATACATACTAACCAAGGTTTTGAAATCCGCGGAGGGGAAAACGATCAGATTATTGGTTGATGTGGTCACAGATTATTTTATCAAAGTTAAACACTAGGTTCGCCTGCTTGTGTGGCAAGGGACTGAGTCCTGTTGCCAGATGTAGGAACTTCTAGCAGGCACTCTCTCGATTAAGGGCAACCCTACCTCATAGAGTCACTTGATATAGGCTACAGTGTTGTGTCTGAGGCTACGTGGAAGATGAATGGAGACATAATCACAAGCGCTAGTGACCACCCCAAACACATAGTATAACTGTTTCTTTTCCTCACAATCGTATATTTTGTAGGGTCAGAGCAAGGACAACTATTGTTCTTGAGTTCACCATCTAAATCTGAGAAAAAGCAAAGCAAAGGAGGGATGCTAGAGTTGTTGTAAAGTTGTGCATTATGGCCTTTCCTCTTGCTCTTCATGGCCTGTGATCAAAATTGTCCCTTTTTTTATCTTGAAGGATAAATAGCGAATGAGAAACTCAGATGGATCTCACCAACAAATTCCGGAGTTCTTTTCCTTCTAAGAACGATCAGTGAGGCTTCTAAGCTGCCATACCTTTGTAATCCCCCATTGGACTCATCCAACTCTTTTAAAATTCTCTGCGCTTTTTAGGATTGACCACCAGACACTGAAATATGTGTATTGAGGCTTTCGTGTGTATGTCAAGTAGTACAACATACTGTTCCCAATTCCTGGAGGAGTAAATTGCGTCATGGTGCTGGTTTCCTTACAGACTGTGCCAAGTGCGCAAGTTTGCTGCACAGTAGACAAACCCTGAAACAAACAAAAGCGCAAGCGTGAAATTAATAATTTAAAATAGTGACATTGCACTCAGTATGTCGATCAATTAAGAATGAAAAGAAGATAAAAAGGAAGTAATAAAAATATGCCGTCAGATAATAATAAAGTATAATAATAGAAAAAACAATAGGAAGAAAATTAAAACAAATGTATATGTTAGAATAAAATGGAAAATGTGAAGGAAGAAGTTTAAAATATACATTTTGATAATCAAAAATAAAATGAAAACAAAGAGAAAGGAAAGAAGAAAGAGGGTGATATAAGAAATAAAGGCCAAAAAACAGAGGACTAAGGGAACAACAACAAATACTAAAATATCCATGCTGATATGAATGGGAAAAAAGAGAAAAAGGAAGGGAAAAGATTATTTTTAAAAGATAGAAATAGCCTGAAAAATAGAATAATGAATGAAAAGAAAAGAAAGGGAGTGTAAGAAACAAAAAGAAAAGAAAAATATTGTATATGCTGATTTCAAATGAAAGAAAGTGAAATATGAAAGAAGTGAAACAATATATAATACTCCTATCACAGGGCGTCCCATTCTAGTGTAATAGTTTGCAAACTACTTTCACAGATCCATTGCTATTGAATAGTGAGTTCGATCCTCACTGGATACCCCATACTTGTGACCTTGTGTCACATCCTATCCCATGGCGAGGAGTTTGATAAAATACCTACAACTCCTGTTCCATAATAGTTGTTATATATAGTGTAAGCTAATATAACAACTATTGTATAGAGGTAGTTTTGATAGATGAAGAATGAAGAACAAAGAGAAGGAAAGAAAGGTAAAAGAAGATAGAAATTTGTTGAAATATAGAAGGACAAACGAAAGAAAAGAAACAGAGAAAGCAAAAATGGACAAACAGGGATTAGTTGAAAAAAGATTGATTAGAAGAGCGCAAAAGCTAAGAGAAGAGAAAGATGATAATATTTATGAAGATAAAAAAATGAGAGCTAAAATATAATAGAAGAAAAACATAAATGCAATTGAAAGGGGAAAGAAAAAAATCTTTCTAGAAAATGAATAGGAAATGAAGGTTATTTTACAAAAGTAAAAAGGATTAAGTTTTTAGAAAATCACAAGTAAAAATGGACAAGAAATTGGTTGATAACTTGAACGGATACAGCTAAGATGTGATAAATAATAGAGAATAAATAAATGGGAAATGGAAAAAAAAGTGTATGTCGGTGGGGGAAAGAGAAATTAAAAAATGAGTGGAAAAATCTCAAAGAAAACAATAAAGTTTCTCATATGATAAAAAGATATCAGGTTGAAAATTGCTGACAGTTAAATAAAAAAAAAAACATTTAAAAGAAAAAAAAAAAAAAGATATGTAAAAGAATAAAAATAAACATAACTTGATAAAAATTCTAAAAAAAAAAAAAAAATACGAAAATGGGAAAAAAGAATTGTTTTTGCTTTTATTTTTTTCTCTCTCTAAGAGAAAATGTTGGGTGAATGAGATAAGGACAGGAATTCAAAATAGGATAATTCTTGGAACTAGTGAACTGGAAAGAAGAAAATTTTTGTGATTATAAAAATAAATAAATCAACAAAAAAAAAAAAGAGAGAATATGCCCTGCAAAAAATGGAAGACAAAATATATAATACCGACAATGAGTGAAAATGAATTTGATTAGTGGACAATATTTATATTTTCTCATCAGGCAATAAATACAAGTGAAGCATAAGAGAAATACCGTGAAATGTCTGCATTTCTTACTTTATCTAAACATGACACCTCTTATATTCTTCCAAAATAGGCTGAGTAGGAAAATATTCCATTCTACAGTTATGCCCATAAATAAATACACTTTTAAAAATGTTTTTATAAAAGTTAATTCTCTTCTAAACCAAAGATATCAGAATTCTATTATCTATATTGGAACATTATACATCAAAACTGATATTATTAGGTAAATCTATTGCCAGACTCTACAGTACTGAACCAAAAATATAAACATGTAGCAGTAAAAAATGGAGTACATATCCACATATTCCATTTTTGTCACAGAGTTTGGCAATAAAAGATATCTAATAATATCAGTTTTGATTGTAAATTTTCCCATTAGAAATGATAAAATGCTGATATTTCATTTGAGAAGAAAATTAATTTTATAAAGGAATTGTGAGGATTTAGTATTATCTGCATTATTCGGACTATTGTCCCCATCTTCATTGTTATTTGTACAACGTTTCGGCCGATATACCCTCCGGCCTTCTTCAGGTATTTCTTGTCGGACTCGGAACCTTCTCGGACTCGGGAACTTCTTGTCGTATCGGACCATACGAAAAGAAGGTTCCCGAGTCCGAGAAGGTTCCCAAGTCAGACAAGAAATACCTGAAGAAGGCCGGAGGGTATATCGGCCGAAACGTTGTACAAATAACAATGAAGATGGGGACAATAGTCCGAATAACGCAGATAATACTAATCTTCAAGCCTCATCTCAAACATTCAGAGAAATAGAATTGTGAGGAGTATAATTATTTATGGATGATGCTGTATATCAAAAAAGCAGAGTGGAGATGTGTAGTGTAATGGTTATCTGCATAAGAAATTAATAAATAAGACTCAGTGAACTGAGTGAAAATCCTGGATGAGGCCATTTTCATTTTGCATAGCATTAATGCTCTTGTGAAAAGTATGTCTCCAACTATTCTCCTTCCAACTATGGTTAAATAGTAGGACGGGGTGGGATCTTTAACCTTGGTTAGGCAACATGACTAAAAAAAAGGAAAACTCTGAATTTAAATCTGTTAAATTCCCCTTAAGAAATTGACCGAGCATCACATCCTTATCGTGTGGAAGTGTAGAAAAATGTATACAATACATGTTTTCTCATTGATTTTACAGCATGTTGTTTCTAGTGGAATATTATACAATCATGTTGATATTATTAGGTATTATTTATTGCCAAACTCTACAGCATTGAAATTCTGTAACCAAACATATTGCAAGAATATATTGCATTGAAAAAATAAGTAAACTTCAGATATGTATTTATACGATTTTATTTTTGGTTTCAGATTTAAAATTGTGAGGGATGTATTATTTATGGGTAGTATTATATGTCTTTGTCTGAGAGAGTTCATGCTGTACTCACAAAGACATTATGAGCTCCCAAAAACATTATCTCTCACAAATTCTAAGAATGTTTATGAACCTTTCTGGACCTCTTTCCTATTTCTTGTATATATGTTGATTATTATAGTAATGATTATTGTGATAGAAAATTGACACAAGTGGAAATAATAGACAAGCTGTTCACAATTAATATAGTGCTAATACTCTATGGAAATATATGAATTCAACTATTCACTCTCCAGCTATAGATCAATAATAGGGCAGACTGGTTTCTTAAACCTTGGTATAGCAACCAGTCTTGGAGAAGGAAAACTGAATTAAAACTTATATATATATATATGGTAATCCAAATGACAGGTAAGTAAGGGATGATTCTATTTGGGATCATCGAAATCTCACTGTACAACCACACTGTATGCTCTTGTAGGTGCAAACATATATACTCATACAAGGATTTTTATAAATCCCCAAAAAGAGCTTAATGTATAATAATCAATAAATTAAATTATATACGGAGCAATATTTAACTTTCATAGAAAGAAAAACTTAACAAACGTCATATACCGTCATATTTTTATTTCAACCAAAAACTCAAAAAATGAATTCTATCCTCATCAACAGAAATTTTTGAAATGATGGGTGTGTAAGTCTGTTTTTCTTGAAAGTATATATATATGTTTTGTTCAAGATAGACTGACTAAACGGCAATGGGCAGCATCGTCAGTTATTTATTAACTGGTTTCATTGGGGGGTTGCAGGTCTTCCGACATAATAACCCCCTGCACCAGTCACAACCCCATTTAGAAATATCAAACTCTAATTCGTGCCTTTTTTTGTTGAACACCACAGAAAAAATGGCTTTAAATAGAGTATGTCAACAGTCCTTGCTTCTGTACATCTGTTATATATATATATATATATATTAATATTATATATAATATATATATATAAATATATATTCCATCTGATGAATGCATGCCCACATGAAACTTCAAGTAATACTTCAAGAATACAACTAGAAATCAATTATCACATTTTAAAGATAAGAACAAAATTGCCACACATTAAAGAAAGAACATCTATAAATACTTGTGATATAATTATTTCATTGTAGAAATGGAAGCATTTGCAACCAGATTCAAGTACTGAACAAGGTTGTTTGTATTTTATATAGGTACTAATACCCATGGAAATAGAATCCAACTATCACTCCCAGATATGGTAAATAGTAGGATGACTGGGCTCTTTAAACATTAGTACATCACTTTCTTTTTACTTCATGTCTCCCCCTCTCTCACTATAGCACTTTCTGTCTTCTATCATATCGCCTTCCTCTCTCTACAGTCAACTTTCTTCTCATCATATCCTCCCCCCTCTCTCATACAGTCACTTTCTTTCTACTTCATATTCCCCTCTCTCATACAGTCACTTCTTTCTCTTCAGTCTCCACTTCTCTCATATAGCACTTTCTTTTACTTCATATTCTCCTCCTTCTCTCAACATCACTTTCTTTCTACCTCATATCTTCCACTCATCTCATACAGTCCACTTCTTTCTACTTCATGTCTCCCCCCTCTCTCATACAGTCAATTTTTTCTACTTCATTGTCTTCCAACTTCTCATACAGTCACTGCTTTCTACTCATATCTCCCCCTCTCCATACAGTCACTCTCTACTCATACCTCCCCCTTCTTCATACAGTCACTCTTTCTACTCAATCCTCCTTCCTCTCTCATATAGTCACTTTCTTTCTACCATATTCCTCCTCTCTCATACAGTCACTTTTTCTACTTCATATCTCCCACTCTCTCATACAGTCTCTTCTTTCTACTTCATATCTCCCCCTCTCATACTCGTCACTTTCTTTTACTTTTAAAAAAAATCTAATTTGCCTCCAGCTATTGGGTAGAAAGAGCAGGCAGACTGGGCTCTTACGCATCTAGGTAACCCATCTAGTGAAGCAAAAACTCTAATTTAAACCTGTTAAACTTCGTAAAACTTTAAGCGTGTCGCATCCTGCTTGTTGGCGAGCGATTGGGCTAATACATTTACTATGTGTATTAATAATGTATGCTTTATCTTTTCTAATATTACAATCATCTACGATACAAAAACAAACCAGTGTTAAACAGAATAAATATTTTGTTTGCTTCCCATTTTTTTGTTCAGGCTTAGGACACCAGAAGAAAAGTCTCTTTCTTTACAGAGGAAATAATAAAGATAGTGAATTACATGACTGAAATCATGTGTGAAAAACAAAAGCAAAAAAAATTGAGTTAATTGTCCGAAATAACTTCTTTGATCTTAATACCCTTCGCAAGATGTTAAACAGTTAATTGAGCTCTTCTGTGTGTATTCTGATTGTTGTTTTGATCGTCAATTCTTCCTCCATGCGAGGCTCTCGGGATGTGAGAGTGGAGTGATTTAATAATAATTTTGTAAGATAGATATATGTCCCTTTAATATGCTCACACTTATTACACCTTTACAAAAGTGTTTATTGAATATGTTGTGTCACTCGAAAATCAAAAACACCAAATACCACAAGTTCAATTGTTTCAAATAATTTCTAGTATGTTTAGTTTTGTTCTTTATAAACATCTCGAATAAATATATATATATACATACCAACTCCCAAAATTACCCTACAATAAACTCTTGTGACTAGTAGTTTATTGTTTTTTGTGAAAAACAAAAATTATTTTGGTGACATTTTAATGTAAGCTGCTATTCAAATGTATACTGGGTTAGTCTGTGTTTGTTATAAAGTTCAAAAACACTTCAGACCCTCTATTATGAAATGTACTCTAAACTCTCTCCAATAAAATACCATACATAAAATCTTGGTGAACTAGTTAAGTAATTTTTGAACATTTGCATGTATGCTGCTGTTTGCAAGTAATGCAAATAGCTAATCTCAAAGGTAATGTCTCCAAAATACTTAGAAATAAGATAAACATTATATTTATTTCAATGAGTTTACATCTTATAAAATTTGAACATGTATCAATTGTTATTCTAACAGTAATGCAATTTCTAGTCAATGTATATTTTGTAGTGTATGGCAGAATTTTTTGTAATTCCCTCTCATACAGCTTCACGCCATGTCATTGTGAAAGCATATTGAACCTTGTATCATTGCAAACCTTCCTTTCACACTTTGGTAGAAGCTTGTTGACATTCCGATGCATAGACTCGCCACTACACTTCATTAATGATGATTGAATTTGCATAGGTTTAATTACGCTTTTGTTCTTATGATTATAATGAAATGTAAATACCTGGGTGTACCCTCCTCATCTATAATTGAATGTTGAACCAATTTTCACTGTATAAATAGATATGAACACTTATTGTCCAAGTACCTATGCCTCCAACCCACTCAGTGCGGGGTCCAGTGAGTTGCGGGCCACTGGACCGGTAGATGCTAAATTATTGTGCGTCGATCCCAGAGGGCCCATCCCTCAGGCAATACCTGCCCCCTTGACTAAAGGGGCAGGGCTGGTTTAATTGCCCAGCGCCTGAGGCGCTCCCCTTGAGGGGAAATGTCCGACGGATCGACGCAATTTTTTCCACCTGCCCACCCATGAGAGTCTCGGCTTGTGATGTCCCACGTAAATAGGCCTTCGTGCCTGACCCGCGTACGAGTGGTAGACTGGGTAAATAAAAGAGCTTATGCCTTACAAGCTAACTCACTTCGCTAATACAACACTTTGACCAAGGATTGTACCAATACTACTCGATAATATACCAAATACGAACTTCAGAATATATCAGTTCTAAAAAACAATAAGTGCATGAACTTTCACACTTAGTGCCTATGGACAATTGGAAGCACCTAATCTGAAAAATAGAACTGCCATCCAAGATCTGAGGCAATAAACCAGCATACAACAGCACAGGGCAGGGGCAAAGTGCATGCAAATAATAAAAGCACACCAGTTTTTGCCAAGAGCCAAACATACAAACAGTGTCCCTGCATACCAGTACTTTGGAACGGCTTATCTTTGAGATTACCCTTGTATATTGACTGGTGTTATTCTGTGTTTTGGGAGCAAGTGCAAAAGCTCTATATTATTAAAAAGCGTATAAACTTACCCTAACTCAAGTGTCTATTTCTTTCCTCCAGTTTCCTTGTTGTATGCTTTTTTTCTGATAAAATGACATTCTCAGGAGAATACTAACCGATAATGCATCAATAAGTGTTATGTCAATGATATTTTCAATGACTAAAGTTATTTTCCCCTTCTTTACAAATCAATCTGACACCTTCATGTTATGTGATGTAGCAGTAAAGAAGCAGCTGTAAGCAAATGTACAAGTTACCCCCAGAGCTTACATTGCTCGAGCTTCTGTGGTAGGTGGCTTGCTTGATTAGCTATGAAATTACTCTTGAATATATATCATGATATTTATCTCTTTTTGTAGAAACTCCAATTGTTTAAGCATGGACACGAGAATTGTTTGCTTTCTTAAATGTGATTCTTGAATTGTTATATCTGTCCTTCTCTCTTTAATTTACAGGACACTTGGAGATTGGTCTTCTTTCTTTTTATGTGCAGACAGGGTTATGCCCAGTAGATACCTTTCGTTTTATATCGGACAAGGTAGATTAGTGTCTCTTATATTCATATCGTTATGTATACTGTGAGG
>CM042160.1:29370805-29427173 GCA_023376005.1 Doryteuthis pealeii | reverse complement strand
GAGAGATATTATTGAAAAAAAATATAAGTAAAAGAAAAACTTTATTGGTTTAAAACCTAACTATTGAAGGAGAGGCCATGCTAATAGCGATAGACTGAGATAGATAGATAAACAAACAAATCAAATAGATAGATGAACGAATGGAGATAGATAGATATTTTCGACAAGATAATTGTATTTGAAGGGGGGGGGGGGGGGGTCGCTTCTTTTTTTGTCGTAATTCTTGTTTAATTTAAAACTAAAAACATTAAACAAACTAAATAAAAGAAATATCTTAGTATCTAAAGTAATATATGATAAATTGTAATAAATGAGAATAGATAGATAGATGGATAGTTTTAGAAAGACTGAGTGGGTCGTTATTTTTAACAGTCCCGGGCAGCATACTCTTGAGGCAGGAGAACCGGACCGCACTTTCCTCATAAATTACCCATATGTCTTGTTGCTGACAATTAATTATCCAACACTTATCACATAAACTTATGTTATCCTATAAATGTTCTCAATACCTAGCTATGAGACAAGGTTGCTAATATAATTGCCAAAAAGCTTCATATTTAGCTTCACAAATCTGACAGAATTTGGAGAAGGGTAATCAATCAATACAACAAATATAAATCAAGTCAAAATTTATTTTAAATCTTTTTTTATTTGTGTTTTTTGTTGAATTATTGTTTTATATCAAATTAAATAATTAAATTTATAATATATATAGTTCTTGTTTTTAATTTGTAGTTTGATTCTTTTTTATTTTAAAAACTTTTAAAAAAGAATATTATCAATTACTTGCTTAAAGGCTACCTTGGGAAGAGTCAAATGTAATTCAAATAGTTGTATCATAATCGTATTAATGATTAATTAATATCTCGGCTACGAACCACAAGGTTCCTAGTTCGATACCGGTCCCTCGCCAACTCAGCGTATGAGTAAGCACAGGGATCTGTGGCGGTAAGTAAGGAGTGATAGTAGGTGTGGTGCTCCAGCCTCAGATGGCTAAATACAATTCCTTGGTCTAGCGCTACTATTGAAAAGGTGATAGACTCCTCGCTGACTGGTGATACAGACTTTAGGCACCCCGTTGATTTAACTTTACTGTTTTTTAACTATATCTATTTAATAAATTAAAAGATACCTCTTTCATTAGCAGTAATAGATTATCTCCCTTGATAGATTTTAATGATCCAAGGGTAAGTGATAACATCTGTTTTATCAATTTTGCAACTGGACTGGAATTAATTTTCACCACATTCTGTGTTAGAGCAATTTTTAATTCTTTGGCACTAAAAAACAATTGCGTGTGATGTTACTATTTTGCTGTGTTAATGGTAAATATATACAAGAAATCAGATTGTTTGTATATATAGATTTTGTTCTGTATTCTGAGGAGGAGGAACATATACTACACTCAATTACAAAGGCATAAACCAGAAGAACTACACACTTATTCCAAGGAAAATGTGCCAGATAAGCAAAACTTTGATTCTTGAGATAACACACAGATACTACAACAATACCACTGATCCACTAGACAGAAGCATAATCAATTACATAAATATTCAATCATTTATGCTAGTAGAAGTCAAAAATGTTAAGGGTAATTGTTCTACAAATGAGTATAAGCAGGAATTACAGATCATTGGGATAATTGAACCTCTAAATAGTAGTTCATATGCCCTAACCAAAGAGATAACTTCTTATGTAATAAATGATCAAAAGACAAGAAGACTTGGTAAACCTCCTCTTCCATCATTTTTTATACTTAATTTGATTTGTTACCGGAATCTTCATTAATTGTCTTCTTGGATTTCCTTGGTTTGTTTTTTTTTTTTCCTTCTATTTTTTTTCATCGTTTTTTTCGCTTGATAGAATTGGTCAAGTCAATATGAAGTCTTTTGAAAGACAGTAAAGCATTCTTTGGTGCTTTACACAATTTTTTTTTATTTGATGGCCCTGTTTGATATTAAGTAAAATGTGAAATTCTTGAATGAAAAAATGTGGGAATGGTATTTTATCTCTTGTCATTTGTGTTAAAGAAGACACGTACACTTAAGAATGTATCCAATCACTTGCTTTTCGTTGGCATTTTTCAGCCTACACACATTAAAGAGAATACCAAATCTACTGTGGTTCCATGGAATAAGGAAAGGAACAATCTTACAATGTCCAAACATTAAAGAAGGAACAACCTTACTGTATCAGCACAATAAAGAAAGAACAATAGAACTTTGTACACCCAATAAAAAGAAGTACAACAATCTGTAGGTGTTTGATATAGAAAGAAAGAAAACTCTTCAGTATCCACATAAAAAGAAAGAAACAACAATATATTATCCAATACATAAAGAAATAACAACATACATTTTCACAACATATAAAGAAAACATCTATAGTGTCCATACATAAACAAAGGATCAACATATATTGTCCAACAAAATAAAGAAAGAAAAACCTTTAATGGTTTTTCATATATGAAGAAACAATCTACAAAAAGAAAGACCAAACTAAAGTGTCCCTGCATAAGAAAGGCAACATATATAGTTGGTCAATACAAAGAAACGACCAACCAGCAGTGTCCATAACAAAAAGAAGACAATCTACAGTGTCCATAAAAAAGTAAGACCAACCTAACAGTGACCCCCCTTCATAAAAAAGAAGACCAACCTACAGTAATCCATACAAAAGAAAGACCAACATAAGTGTCCATCACAAAGGGAAAGAACCAACATACAGTGGTCATGAAACAAAAGAAAGACCAACATACAGTGTCAACAAGGAAAAGAACAACATACAGTGGTCATACCAAAAGAAAGACCAAACATACAGTGTCCATACAATGGGACAGAACAACATACCGTGGTCATACAAAAAGAAAGACTAACCTATCAGTGTCCCATACAAAAAGGAAGACCAACATACAGTGTCCATACAAGGGAAAGAACAACATACAGTGGTCCATACAACAAGTAAAGAGCACAATACAGTGTCCAATCCACAAAGGGAAAGAATAAATACAGTGGTCATCACAAAAAGTAAAGCACAACCAACAGTATCCTGCATAAAGAAAGGCCACATACAAGTGGTCATACAAAAGAAACGACCAACCTACAGTGTCGCATACAAAAAGAAAAGACGCGCCTACAAGTGGTCAATACAAAAAGAAAGAAAACATTACGTGTCCATAACAAAGGGAAAGACAACATACAGTGGTCCATACAAAAAAGAAGACCAACATACAGTGTCCATTACAAAGGGAAAGCCCAACATACAGTGTCGCATAAAAAGGGAAAGAACAACATACGTGGTCCTACAATGGGAACAGAACAACATAGTGGTTCATGACAAAAAGAAAGACCGAACATAACAGTGTCCAACACAAAGGAGGACCAACATAACAGTGTCCATACAAAAAGGAAGACCAACATAACAAGTGGTCCATACAAAAAGAAACGACCAACATAACAGTTGTCCATACAAAGGGAAAGACCAACATCAGTAGTCATACACAAAGAAAGACGCAACATGCAGTGTCCATACAAAGGGAAAGAAACAAACATAGCAGTGGTCATACCAAAAGAAAGACCAACATAACAGTGTTCCATCACAAGCAAGAAAGACCACATAACGGTGGTCATACAAAAGAAAGACGCAACTATAGGTGGTCATAACAAAAAGAAAGACCAAACATACAGTGTCCATACCAAAGGGAAAAGAACCACATACAGTGTCCCATACAAAGGGAAAGAAACAACAATACAGTGGTCATACAAAAAAGAAAGACAAATAACAGTATTCATCAAAGGGAAAGACCAACATACAGTGGTCATACAAAAAGAAAAGACCAACAAACAATTGTCCATAGCAAAAAAGAAAGACGCAACATACAAGTGTCCCAAATACAAAGGAAAAGAACCACAATAATACAGTGTCCATACAAAGGGAAGAAAAGAACAACATATGTACAGTGGGTCATACAAAAAGAAGTACAACATACAGTTTCATACAAAGGGAAGAACCCCATAACAGTTGGTCATACAAAAGAAAGACAACATACATTGGTCCCCTGCAAAAAAGAAAGACCAACATAAGTGTCCATTCACAAAGGGAAAGAACAACATAAGTGGTCATAACAAAAAGAAAGCACAACATACAAATGTCCTATAAAAGGGAAAGACAACGTATCACATACAGAGTGGTTCATACAAAAAGAAAGAACAACATCACAGTATTCAATACAAAGGGAAAGACCACTACAGTGGTCATAACAAAAAAAAGAACAACATACAGTGTCCATGCAAAGAAACCAACATACAGTGTCATACAAAGGGAAAGAGAACAAACATACAGTTGGTGCATACAAAAAGAAAAGAAAAATACCGTGTCCATACAAAGGGAAAGAGAACAACATACAGTGGTCATAACAAAAGAAAGACCACCTACAGTGTCTATGCAAAATAAAGAAAGGCCAACATACAGTGGTCATACAAAAAACGACCAACCTACCAGTGTTCCATACAAAAAGAAAAGACCAGCCTAACAGTGTCATACAAAAAGAAAGACCATCTACAGTGTCCCATACAAAAAGAAAGACCCAATACAGTGTCCATACCAAAGGGACAAGACAACAACAGTGTCCATAGATGGACAGGACAACATACAGTGTCATAACTAAAGAAAGACCACATACAGTGTCCATACAATGGGAGCAGGACAACATACAGTGTTCATACAAAAAGAAAGACTAACGCTACAGTGTCCTAAAAAAGGAAGACCAACATATACAGTGTCCATACAAAAGAAAGAACCAACAAGCGTGTCATACAAAGGGAAAGAACAACATAACAGTGGTCATACAAAAAGAAAGTACCAGCATACAGTGTCGCATACTAAAAAGAAGAACAACATAACAGTGTCCTAATACAAAAAGAAAGACGCAAACATACAGTTTGTCATAAACAAAAAGAAAACCAAGCATAAAGTGTTCATCAACAAAGGAAAGAAACAAAATACAAAGTGTCCATAACAAAAAGAAAGAACAAACATACAGTGGTAATACAAAAAGCAAGACGCAACATACAGTGGTCCATTACAAAAACGAAAGCCCTAACTTCAGTGTCATACAAAAAGAAAGACCAACATACAGTTGTCCCATACAAAAGGAAGAACCAACATACAGTGTCGCATACAAAAAAGAAAGACCAAACATACAGTATCCATACAAGTAGAAAGACCAACATACAGTAGTCATACAAAAAGTAAAGACAAACATGGCGTGTCCATACAACGGGAAAGAACAACATACAGTGGTCATACAAAAAAGAAAGACCAACATACAGTGTCCCATACTAAAAGAAGAACACATGACAGTTTGTCATACAAAAAGAAAGACCACATACACGTGTCCATACAAAGAAGACACGCACATATAAGTGTCCATCACAAAAAGGGAAACCCCAACATACATTACATCATACAAAAAGAACAGACCAACATACAAGTGTCATACAACAGAGAAAGACGCAAACATACAAGTGTCTATAACCTAAAGAAAGACAACCTAACTGTGTCCATACAAAAAGAAAGACCAACGTACAATATACATACAAAAAGTAAAGACCAACATACAGTGTCCATGCATAAAGAAAGAACAACATACAATGTCGCATCACAAGGGAAAGAACACATACAGTTGCTACAAAAGAGACCAACATACAGTGTCCATACAAAGGGAAATAACAACATCAATGTCCATACCAAAGGGAATACAACATACAGTGTACATCACAAAAAAGAAGACCAACATACAGTGTCCATACAAAAAGGAAAGACAACATACAGTGTTCCATACAAAGGAAAGACAACATACAGTGGTTCCATACAAAGGAAAAGAACACATACAGTGATCAAATACAAAAAGAAAGACAACATACAGTGTCCATACAAAGGGAAGATTTCAAGCATACACAGTAGTCAATACAAAAAGAAAGAACAACATACGGTAGTCATACAAAAAGAAAGAACAACATGCAGTATTCTCAATACAAGGGAAAAGACCAACATCAACAGTGGTCATACAAACAGAGACCAACATACAGTGGTCCATGCAAAAAAAGAAAGCAAATACAGTGTGCCATACTAAGGGAAAGAACAACATACAGTGGTCCAATAACAAAAAAGAGAGACCAACATAACAGTAATCCATACAAAGGGAAAGAACCAACTACAGTGGGTCAAATAAAAATAGAAAGACCACATCAGTGTCCATGCAAAAAGAAGGCAGAACATACAGCGTCATACAAAAGAAACGACCATACCTACAGTGTCCATAAAAAAGAAAGACCACAATCTACAGTGTCAATACAAAAAGAAAGACCAACATACAGTGTCATACAAAGGGAAAGAACAACATACCAGTGGTCAAACAAAAAGAAAAGAACCAACAATACAAGTGTCCTACAATGGGACAGGTCAACATACAGTGTTCATACAAAAGAAAGAACAACATACAGGGTCCTACATGGGCACAGGACAACATACAGTGTTCATACAAAAAGAAGACTAACCCTCCAGTGTCCATACAGGAAGAGGAAGACAACATACAGTGTCATACACAAAGGAAAGACCCAATCAGTGTCCATACAAAGGGAAAGAACAACATACTATATCCATACAAAAGAGAAAGAACGCAGCATAAAGAGTGGTCATACTAAAAAGAAAGCCAAACATGCAGTGTCCATAAAAGGGAAAGAACAACATACTAGTGGTCATCACAAAAAGAAAAGAACCAACATGCAGTGTCCATAAAAAAGAAAGAACAACATACAGTTGTCATACAAAAAGAAAGACCAAATACAGTGTCCATACAAAAAGAAACACCAACATATAGTGTTCCATAACAAAGGGAAACACCACATAGCAGTACAGTCATACAAAAAGAAGAAAACAATACAGTAGTCATACTAAAGAAAGACCAACATACAGTGTCCATTACTAAAGAGAAAGAACAACATACAGTGTCTATACTAAAGAAAGACCAACCTACTGTGGTCCATACAAAGAAAGAACGCACGTAGAGATATACATAACAAAAGAAAGACCAAACATACAGTGTCATGCATAAAGTAAAGACCAAACCTACGTGTTCCATACAAAAGAAAACACCTAACAGTGTCCATAACAAAAAGAAAGACCACATACAGTGTCCATACAAAAAGAAAGACCAACATACAGTTGTCATAGAAAAAGAAAGACCAACATAACAGTTGTCATAGAAAAAGAAAGACCAACATAGCAGTGTCAATACACAAGAAAGACCAACATACAGTGTCCATACAAAGGGAAAGAACATACCATACAGTGTCCATACAAAGGGAAAGAACAACATACAGTTGTCATACAAAAAGAAAGATCAACATACAGTGTCCATACAAAAAGAAAGAACAACATACAGTGACCCCTCATATATACAAGGGAAAGAACAACATAACAATGTCCATACAAGGGAAAGAACAACATACAGTGTCATACAAAGGGGAAAGAACCACATACCAGTGTCCATACAAAAAGAAAGACAACATACAGTGTCCTACAAAGGGAAAGAACAACATACAAATGTCATACAAAGGGAAAGACCAAACATACAGTGTTTCCATACAAAAAAAGAAAGACAACAATTCAGTGGTCATACAAAAGAAAAGACAACCATACAGTTGTCCTACAAAAAGAAAGACCAAACATACAGTGTTCATGACAAGAAAGAAAAAGAAAGACAACATACAGTGTCCATACAGTATCGCATACAGTGTCCTACAAAGGGAAAGACCAACATGCAGTGTCCATACAAAGGGAAAGACCAACATGCAGTGTCCATACAAAGGGAAAGACCAACATCAGTGGTCAATACAAAAGAAAGACCAACATCCAGTGGTCATACAAAAAGAACGACCAACACACAATGTCCATACAAAAAGAAACACCAACATATAGTGTCCATACAAGGGAAACCACCAACTACAGTAGTCATACAAAAAGAAAGACCAACATACATGTCCATACAAAGAGATACCAACATACAGTGTCCATGCTAAAGAAAGACCAACCTACAGTGTACATACAAAAAGGAAAGACCAACTAGCCATGTCCATACAGGGAAGAACAACATAACAGTGCTCATACAAAAAGAAAGACCAACATACAGTGTCCATACAAAAAGAACAACCAACATAAGTTGTCCATACAAAAAGAAACCAACATACAGTGTCCATACAATAAAAGAAAGACCACAACAGTGGGTCCCCATACAAAGGAAAGAACAACATACAATGTCCATACAAAGGGAAAGAACAACATACAGTGTCCATGACAAAGGGAAGACCAACATAACAGTTTGTCATACAAAAGAAAGACCAACATACAGGTCCATACAAAAGAAAGACCAACATACAGTGTCCATACAAAGGGAAAGAACAACCATTACAGTGGTCATAAAAAGAAGACAACATACAATGTCATTCAAAGAAAGACAACATACAGTTGTCATACAAAAAGAAAGACCAGCATACAGTGTCCATACAAAAAAGAAGAACAACATACAGTGTCCATACAAAAAAGAAAGACCAACATAGAGTGTCCATGCAAAAAGAAAGACTAATATAGCAGTGTTCATACAAAGGGAAAGAACAACATACAAGGGTCATACAAAAAGAAAGACCAACATATAGTGTCCATAAAAAAGGGAAATAACAACATACATTGTCATCACAAAAGAAAGACCAACATACAGTGTCCATACAAAAAGAAAGACCTACATACAGTGGTCATACAAAAGAAACACTAGCATATAGTGTCCATACAAAGGGAACCACTAACCTACAGTAGTCATCCAAAAACAAAGACTATACAAGTGTCCATACAAAAAGAAGAACCAACATGCAGTGTCCCTACAAAGGGAAACACCAACAATCAGTAGTCATACAAAAAAAGACAACCTACAATATACATACAAAAGGAAGACCAACATACAGTGTCCATAACAAAAAGAAAGTCCCAACATACAGTGTCCAAAAAAAGAAAGACCAACATACAGTGTTCATACAAAAGAAAGACCAACATACAGTGGTCATACAAAAAGAAAGACCAACAATACAGTTGTCATACTAAAAGAAAGACGCAACATACAAGTGGTCATACAAAAAGAAAGACCAACATACAGTGTCCATACAAAAAGAAAGACCAACATACAGTAGTCATACAAAAAGAAAGACCAACATGCAGTGTCCATACAAAGGGAAAAGACAACCATGCAGTGTCCATACAAGGGAAAGACCAACATGCAGTGTCCATACAAAGGGGAAAGACCAACATCCAGTGGTCATACAAACAGTAAAGACCAACATCCAGTAGGTCATACAAGAACGACCAACACACAATTCCATACAAAAAGAAGAACAACATACAGTGTCCATACAAGAGAAATACCAAATACAGTGTCCCATCGCATAAAGAAAGACCAACTACAGTGTCCATACAAAAAGAAAGACCAAACCTACAGTGTCATACAAAGGAAAGAAACAACATACAGTGCTTCATACAAAAAAGAAAAGAACCAACATACAGTGTCCATACAAAAAGACAACCAACATAACAGTTGTCATACAAAAAGAAACAACATACAGTGTCCCATCCAAAAGAAGACCAACATACAGTGTCCATACAAAGGGAAAGAAAAATAACATGTCCATACAAAGGTGAAAGAACAACATACAGTGTCCATACAAAGGGAAGACCAAACATACAGTTGTCATTACAAAAAGAAGACAAAACATACAGTGTCCATGAAACAAAAAGAAGACACACATACAGTGTCCATACAAAGGGAAAGAACAACATACAGTGGTCATTACAAAAAGAAAGAACCAACATACAGTGTCCATACAAAAAGAAAGACCAAACATAACTGTTGTCATACAAAAAGAACAGACCAGCAATACAGTGTCCATACAAAAAGAAAGAACAACATACAGTGTCCATACAAAAGAAAGACCAACATAGAGTGTCCATGGCAAAAAGAAAGACTAATATACAGTGTTCATACAAGGGAAAGAACAACATACAGTGGTCATACAAAAAGAAAGCCAACATATAGGTCCATACCAAGGGAAATAACAAGCATAAATTGGTCATACAAAGAAGACCAACATACAGTGTCCATGACAAAAAGAAGACCTACATACAGTGTCCATACAAAAGAAACACTAGCAATAGTGTCCATACAAAGGAAAACACTAACCTACAGTAGCTCCAAAAAGAAAAGACTAATATACAGCGTCATAACAATAAAGAAGACCAACAATGCAGTGTCCATACAAAGGGAAACACCAACATCAGTAGTCATACAAAAGAAAAGACCAACCTACAATATACATACAAAAGGAAAGACCAACATACAGTGTCATACAAAAAGAAGACCAACATACAGTGGTCCATACAAAAAGAAAGACAACATACAGTGTCCATACAAAAAAGAAAGACAACCTACTGTTGTCCATGACAAAAAGAAAAGACAACTACTGTGGGTCATACAAAAAGAAGACAACGTACAGTGTCCATACAAAAAGAAGCAACCACGTACAGTATCATACTAAAAAAAACAACCAACGTCACAGTGTCCATACAAAAGTAAAGGCCACTACAAGTGTCCATACAAAAGAACAACCAACATACAGTGTCATACAAAAGAACGACCAACATACAGTGTCCATACAATAACAAAGAACCGCCTACAGTATCCATTCATAAAGAAAGAAATAATCTACCTTGTCCATATATAAAGAAAGGTCCATCTACTCTGTCTGCACATAAAGAAAGACCAATTCTCCAGTGTCCTGTAATAAAGAGAGAAAGGACAATATACAATTCACACATAAAGAAAGAAAATCTACAGTGTCATGCTTAACAAATTGAGTTTCCTTACAAAAAGAGATAAAATACTGAATACTATTCAGAGTAATTTCATAGCTAATTCAGCAAGCCACCCTACCAGCGCAGAAGCTCGAGCCAATGGTAGCTTCTGGGGGTAACTCTGGTACCATTTGCTCAAGCTGCTTCTTACATGCACATCACAACATGAAGGTGTCAGATTGATTTGTAAGAAGGGGAAATAACTTTAGTCATTGAAAATATCATTGCCTAACACTTATTGATGCAACGGTTTATATTCTCCTGAGGATGACAGTTATCAGAAAAAGCATACAACAAGAACACTGGAGGAAAAAAAAAAGACACTTGAGTTAGGGTAGTTTATACTTTTTAACTATATAAGGTCTATATTGCTTTTGCACTTGCTCCCCCAAAACACAGAATAACCCAAGTCAATAATACAAGGGTAATCCCAAAGTAAAGGTCTCCAAAGTACTGGTAATGCAGGGAAACTGTTTATGTGGCTATTGGCAAAACTGGTGTGTTTATTATGCAGCACTTGCTCCTGCCCTGTGCATGTCTTGCTTATTGCTCAGTCTTGGATTGGCAGTCAATTTCAGATGGTGCTTCCAATTGTCACTAGCACTAAGTGTGAAGTTCATGCATTATTCAGTTTTAGAACTGATATTTCTGAAGTTCGTATTTGGTATCCTTATCGTAGTAGTAATTGGTACATCCATTGGTTCAAAGTGTTTCTAGCGAGTGAGTTAGCTTGTAAGGCATAAGGTTTTTATTTTCCCAGTACCCCACTCGTACTCGGTCAGGCATGAAAGGCCTAATTTACGTGGACCCCACAAGCTGAACTCATGGGTGGCGGGTAGAAAATTGCGTTGATCCCGTCGGGCAATTCCCCTCAAGGGGGGCGCCTCAGGCGCTGGGCAATAAACCCAGCCTGCCCCTTTAAGTCAAGGGGGCAGGTATTGCTTGGAGGGATGGCCCTCTGGGATCGACGCTAATAATTTACCATCTCACCAGTCCAGTGGCCGAAGCTTCACTGGACCCCTGCCTGAGCGGGTGAGGCATAAGGTACTTGGACCAACACAGTGTCAACTATTTATACATGAATTGTTCAATCAGATTATAGTGAGGGGTACCCAGGTATTTACATATTCATTATAATCAAGAACATAAAGGTCTTAAACCTATTGGAATTCATCATCAATTAATGAAAGTGTATGGCGAGTCATGCATGGATGTCAGAAAAGTCACAAGTAGTGAAAGGAGTTTGCAATGATGACAAGGTTCAATGCTTTCACAATGACATGGCAGTGAACTGGTATGAGATGGGAATACAAAAATTGCCATAGCACCTAAAAATTCAAATTGACCGAAATGGCAAATTATGTAGAAAAATTGATATATATTCTAATTTTAAAACGATGTAAACATCATTGACAATAAATATGAATGTTTATCTTAATTTCTAAATATTTTGGAGACTTTACCTTGAGATTACTTTCATAACATTGCAAAACAGCAGCAAACATGCAAATTTCAAACAATTACTACTAGTCACCAAGATTTTATGTAGGTAATTTGGAAGAGTTTTAACATTTCATCAATAGAGGTCTGAAGTGTTTTTGAACTTTCTACCAAAACACAGACTAACCCAATTAATAATATTGAAAGCAGCATTACATATGCAAATTTCAAAATAAATACTAGTCACCAAGAATTTTATGTAGGTAATTTTGGGGAGTTTGGATGTATATATTATATATATTGAGAATGTTTTAATAAGAACAAACTAAACATACTAGAAATTATTTGAACAATTGAAACTTTTTTGGTTTGTGTTTTTGATTTTGTGAACACAACATTTCAACTTTTGTCAGGTGTATAATCCAAGATAAAAAAAAGGGACATTTTTCTTCACAAATTATAAAAACGGGCAATGGCGGAGAGAATTGAACGATCAAAACAACAACATCAAGAATACAAAGAAGAGCTTCAATTACTGTTTTACATTCTTTGTGGAAGGGTTATTAAGATTCAAAGAATTTATTCGGACAATTCAACTCAATTTTTGCTTTTGTTTTTCACACATGTTTCAGTCAGTAATTCACTATCTTTATTATTTCCTCTGTAAAGAAAAGAGACTTTTCTTCTGTGTCTACAGCAGAACAAAAAAAAAGGGAAGCGAAACAAAATATTTTCTTCTGTTTAACACTGGTTTGTTTATCGCAATGATTGTAATCATTAGAAAAATAAAGTATACATTATTAATACATTAGTATATGTATTTACCCAATCGCTCGCATACAAGAGATGTGACACACTTAAAGTTTTAGCAGAGTTTTAACCAGGTTAAATTTCAGTAGTTTTTCTTCTCCTAGACTGGTTACTAGCCATGATTAAGATAAGCAGTCTGCCCTGCGCTTTTTACCCCATAGCTGGAGGGAAATTTTTTTTTTTTAAAGTAAAAAAAAGTGACTGTATGATGAGAGCGGAGACATGAAGTAGTAAAGAAAGTGACTGTATGGAGAGAGGAGGAGATAATGAAGTAAAAAGAAAGTGCCTATATGAGAAGGTGGGAGACAATGAAGTAAAAAGAAAGTGACTGTATGAGAGTAGGGGGAGATATGAAGTAGAAAGAAAGTGGGACTGGTAATGAGAGTAGGGGGAGATACATGAATGAGAAAAGAAGTGACTGTTATGAAGAAGAGGAGGAGATATGAAGAAGAAAGAAAGTGCTATATGAGAGAGGGGGAGACATGAAAGTAAAAAGAAAGTGACTGTAACAATGTTAAAAGAGCCCAGTCATCCACTTATTTACCCATATCTGGGGAGAGAATCAGTTGGATTCATATCTTTCCTATGGGATTAGTAACTATATAAAATACAAACAACCTTGTTCAGTACTTGAACTCTGTTGCAATGTCCATTTCCTACAATGATAATAATTATATCACAAGTATTTTTATAGATTGTTCTTTCTTTATGTGTGGCAATTTAGATTGTTCTTTCTTTAGAACATGTGATAATTGAATTCAGGACCCTTGAAGTCCATTACTTGAAGTTTCATGTGAAGGCATGCAATCATCAGATGGATATATATATATTATAAAATATATTATTTATATATATATATTATATATATATTAACAGATGTAACAGAAGCCAAGGACTGGTTGACATCCTCTATTTAAAGCCCATTTTTTCTGTTTGGTGTCAACAAAAAAGGCAGCGAATTAAGAGTTTGATCATTTCTAAATGGGGGTTGTTGACTGGTGCAGGGGTTATTATGTTCGGAAGACCTGCACCCCCAATGAAACCAGTTAATAAAATAAACTGACGAGCTGCCATATGCGTTTAGTTCAGTCATATCTTTGAACAACAAACTATATATAATACCTTTCAAGAAAAACAAGACTTAAACAACAGCCATCATTTACAAAATACCTGTCTGATGAGGGATATAATTCATTTTTTGAGTTTTTTGTTCAAATAAAAATATGACGGATGATGTTCGTTAAGTTTTTCTTTCTATGAAGTTAATATTGTTTCTTTATATTAATTTATTTAAATTTAATTGATTTATCATAAATTAAGCTCTTTTTGGTGATTTATAAAAATCCTTGTATGAGTATATTTTTGGCCACCTACAAGAGCATACTAGTGTGGTTGTACAGTGAGATTTCGATGATCCCAAATAAGAACCATCTTCTTTACTTACTGTCATTTGAATTACCATATATATATATATAAGTTTTCATTTCAGTTTTCCTTCTCCAAACTGGTTGCATAACCAAGGTTTAAGAAACCAGTCTGCCCTATTATTGAAATCTATAGCTGGAGAGTGCATAGTTGAATTCATATATTTCCATTAGAGTTTAGCATATATTAATTGTGAACAGCATTGTTCTATTATTTCCACTTGTGTCAATTTTCTAATCACAATAATCATTACACTATTAAATATAAACATATAAACACAGAAATAGGAAGAGGTCCAGAAAAGGTTCAATAAACATTCTTGAATTTGTGAGAGATAATGTTTGGGGAGCTCATAATGCTTTTGTGAGTACAGCATGAACTCTCTCAAGAACAAAAGACATATAATACTACCATAATAAATACATCCCTCCCCAATTTAAATCTGAACCAAAAATAAAATTTTCATAAAAACTTCTGAAGTGTACTTATTTTTTAATGGCAATATATCTTATGTTTTGTTACAGAATTTCATATAATTGTAAGAGTTTGGGCAATAAATAATACTAATAATAATCTGCAGGATTGTAAACTAATATTCCACTAGAAACAACACGCTGTAAAATCAAATGAGAATAACATGTATTGTATAACTTTTTTCTACACTCACGATAAGGGATGTGATGCTCGGTCAATTTCTTAAGGGGAATTCTAAACAGAATTTAAATTCAGAGTTTTTCCTTTTTTTTTTAAGTCATGTTGCTAACCAAAGGTTAAAGATCCACCCGTCCTATATCTAACCATAGTTGGAAGGAGAATAGGTGGAGAACATACTTTTTACAATGAGCATTAAGTTCTTGTGAAATGGCAAATGGCCTCATCCAGGATTTTCCTTCAGTTCACCGATCTTATTTATTAATTTCTTATGAGATAACCATTCACATACAGCATCCCGCACTCTGCTTTTTTTGTTATACAGCATCAATCCATAATAATTATTCTCCTCACAATTCTATTTCTCTGGAATGTTTGAGATGAGGCTTGAAGAATTAGTATTATCTGCGTTATTTCGGACTATTGTCCCCATCTTCATTGTTATTTGTACAACGTTTCGGCCAATATCCTCTGCCTTCTTGAGTATTTTCTTGTCGGACTCAAGGAACCTTCTCGGACTCGGGAACTTTCTTGGTCGTATGGGAGCCATCACGAAAAGAAAGTTCCCGAGTCCGAGAGGTTCCTGACGTCCGACAGAAATACCTGAAGAAGGCCGGAGGGTATATCGGCCCGAAACGCTAATACAAATAACAATGAAGATGGGGACAATAGTCCGAATAACGCAGATAATACTAATCCTCACAATTCCTTTATAAAAATTAATTTCTTCTTAAATCAAAAGATGTCAGCATTTTTATTATCATTTCTATGGGAAAATTTTCAGTCCAAAACTGATATTATTAGATATCATTTATTGCCAAACTCTGTGACCAAAAAATGGAATATGTGGGAAATGTACTCTTTTTTTACTGCTACATGTTTATATTTTTGGTTCAGTGCTGTAGAGTCTGGCAATAGATTATACCTAATAATATCAGTTTTTGCTTGTATAATGTTCCAAATATAGATTAATAGAATTCTGGAATCTTTGGTTTAGAAGGGAATTAACTTTTATAAAAACATTTTAAAAGTGTAATTTATTTATGGGCAATACTGTAGAATGGAATATTTTCCTAGTCAGCCTATTTTGGAAGAATATAAGAAGGTGTCATGTTTAGATAAGTAAGAAATGCAGACATTTCACGGTATTTTCTCTATGCTGCTTCACTTGTATTTATTGCCCTGATGAGAAATATAATATTGTCCACTAATCAAATTCATTTTCCACTCATTGTCGGTATTTATAATTTGTCTTCCATTTTTTCAAGGCAAATATTCTCTCTTTTTTTTTTTTTGTTGATTTATTTATTTTTATAATCACAAAATTTTCTTTCTTCCAGTTCACTAGTTCCAAGAATTATCCTATTTTGAAATTCCTGTCCTTATCTCATTCACACCAACATTTCTTCCTCTTAGAGAAGAAAAAAAATAAAAGCAAAAAAACAATTCTTTTTCCCATTTTCGTATTTTTTTTTTTTTTTAGAATTTTTATCAAGTTATGTTTATTTTATTCTTTTAACATTCTTTTTTTTTTCTTTTCAAATCGTTTTTTTTTTCTTTTAATTTAACTGTCAGCAATTTTCAACCTGATCAATCTTTTATCATATGAGACTTTATTGTTTTCCTTTGAGATTTTTCCACTCATTTTTAAATTTCTCTTTCCCCACCCGACATTACACTTTTTTCCATTTCCCATTTATTATTCTCTATTAATTTATCAACATCTTAGCTGTATCCGTTCAAGTTCATCAAACAATTTCTTGTCCATTTTTACTTGTGATTTTCTAAAAACTTAATCCTTTTTACTTTTGTAAATAACCTTCATTTCCTATTCATTTTCTAGAAAGAGTTTTTTTTCTTTCCCCTTTCAATTGCATTTATGTTTTTCTTCTATTATATTTTAGCTCTCATTTTTTTAATCCTTCATAAATATTATCATCTTTTCTCTTTCTTAGCTTTTGCGCTCTTCTAATCAACTCTTTTCAACTAATCCCTGTTTTTGTGTCCATTTTTGCTTTCTTCTGTTTCTTTTCCTTTCGTTTGTCCTTTCTATATTTCAACAAATTTCTATCTTCTTTTACCTTTCTTTCCTTCTCTTTTGGTTCTTCATTCTTCATCTATCAAAATACTACCTCTATCACGACAATATAGTTTGTTATATTAGCTTACACTATATATAACAACTATTATGGAAACAGGGGTTGTACGGTATTTTACAACCTCTTCGCCATGGTAGGATGTGACACAAGGTCCAAGTATGGGTATCCAGTGAGGATCGAACTCACTATTCAATAGCAATGGATCTGTGAAAGTAGTTTGCAAAACTATTACACTAGAATGGGACGCCCTGTGATAGGAGTATTATATATTATTTCACTTCTTTAATCTTTCAATTTCTTCATTTGAAATCAGCATAATACAATATTTTTCTTTTCGTTTTGTTTCTCTACACTCCCTTTCCTTTTCTTTTCATTCATTATTCTATTTTTCAGGCTATTTCTGTCTTTAAAAAAAATAATTTTTCTTCCTTTCTCTCTTTTTTTTCCATTCATAATCAATGGATATTTTAGCATTTGTTGTTCTTCCTTAGTCCCTCTGTTTTTTGGCCTTTTAAATTTCTTATATCACCTCTTTCTTTCTTTCCTTTTCTTTGTTTTCATTTTATTTTGATTTTAATCAAAATGTATATTTTTAAACTTCTTCCTTCACATTTTCCATTTTTTCTAAGCATATGCAATATTTGTTTAATTTCATTCCCAATTGTTTTTCTATTATTATACTTTATTATTAAATCTGACAAGATTTTTTTTTGTTTACCTCCTTTTTATCTTCTTTTTCATTCTTTAAATTGATCGGCATATTGAGTGCAATGTCACTATTTTAAATTATTATTAATTTCACGCTTGCGCTTTGTTTGTTTCAGGGTTTTGTCTACTGTGCAGCAAACTTGAGCCACTTGGGTACAGTCTGTAAGGAAAAACCAGCACCATGACGCAATTTACTCCTCCAGGAATTTGGAAACAGTATGTTGTATACTACTTGACATCACACCCGAAAGCCTCAATACACATATTTCAGTGTCTGGGTGTCAATCCTCTAAAACAGCGCAAGAGATTTAAAAAGAGTTGGATGAGTCCAACGGGGGATTACAAAGGTAATGGCAGCTTGGAAGCCTCACTGATCGTTCTTAGAAGGAAAAGAACTCCGAATTTGTTGGTGAGATCCATCTGAGTTTCTCATTCGCTATTTATCCTTCAAGATAAAAAAAAAGGACAATTTTTTATCACAGGCCAATGAAGAGCAAGAGAAAGACCATAATGCACAACTTTACAACAAACTCTAGCATCCCTCCTTTGCTTTGCTTTTTCTCAGATGAGAAAAAATTCTTTTTAGGATTGATGGTGAACTCAGAGAACAATAGTTGTCCTGCTCTGACCCTACAAATATACTGATTGTGAGGAAAAGAAAACAGTTAATACTATGGTGTTTGGGTGGTCACTAGCGATTGTGACGTTATGTCTCCATTCATCTTCCCACATAGCCTCAGACACAACACTGTAGCCTATATGAAGTGACTCTATGAGGTAGTGTTGCCCTTAATCGAGAGAGTGTCTGCTAGAAGTTCCTACATCTGGCAACAGGACTCAGTCCCTTGCCACACAAGCAGGCGAACCTAGTGTTAACTTTGATAAAATATCTGTGACCACATCACCAATAACATCTGATCGTTTATCCCCCCTCCGCGGATTGCAAAACACTTGGTTAGTATGTATTTGGTGTGGTTGAACAAGAGACCAACAAAAATCCGTGCAACACAAAAGATAAACTGAAGGCAATGATAATGGCAGCATTTACCAATTTAAACAACGAGACCACCAGAAAGACTTGAAGATTTCGAAGTCGTCTTGAGGCCGTGGTTAAAGGTAATGGCAATTTCTTTGAATAACTTTAATCTATAATATTTCAAGTTATTTTCATGTACTTTTTGGTAAATATATCTGATAAAGTGAGATGTCAGTGTTATTTTCATTTCTTCGTCATTTAAACGACAATTTACAATCACACCACGTATATAATTTTAATGTATCTTTTAATTATATTTATCAGTAGACATATATTGTTAGTTTCTTTCTTTCTTCCTTCAAACCTGGATGCTTCTAATGATGTAATTGTTAGCAGCTAGGTTCACGGACCATATTAAGTGCGTTCAATTCTTATTGAGTGCTCCATACTCCTGGCTTTGTGCCAAACTTAGTGAGCTTAATAAATAACAACTTTCTTCCTTTCGCCATTTTCTTCCTTATCACCATATATTTGATGCTTTTTTCTTACGAGTTTTTCACTATTTAATTCCTTTCTTCTTTTTTCTTATTTACATCCTTGGCCTTCTTTTATTTTCTTATCTTCTTATTCCCCCCCCCTTCTTTAAGCAGATGGATGTATTTCTTTTACATAAACAGTTCACTTTGCTTAAAAAGAAAAAATCTCGACTTCTTTTACAGAACAATCTTCCATTAGTGATAATCATTTGTGATTATTCAATTCTGTTTACCGTTGAAATATTATCACACTTTTCGTTCCCTTTAACCCATTTTCAAGTAAACAACTTTTGTGTTTTTTCTTGTTATTTTTGTCGTCTATAAAGAAGTTATTTTTCAACCACGTTTTCCCGGAATGTTATCAACTGATGCAGTCCTGTTAACAATAAACAGGTTCAACTAAACATTATTGATAAGTAGATGCACAATATCCATATATACATACATACAAGGTAATGCTAAAAATGTATTGACACTGGGGATGTATTTTACCAAATAGAAGTAAATAATAAATGAAAAATTAATTTTTCTTCAAAATAATACACTTGGCTTTCGCTACACTTATTCCAACGAGTTTGCCATCGGTGGAAGCCCCTCTAAAACTTCCATTTTTATATGACGTGAAACTGCAGTGTTGTACTTCTTTTAATATTCTCTACTTCCTCATATCTTGCCATTGTTGGTAGTCTTATTATAATGGAGATTGTATGTTTTTTTCTGTCTATACCGAAACTATATTACTTAATCGAGTCACAATTCCCTTAGTTATTTACGTCATATTTTCCATGATTTTTATTCATATTTAAACCTCATTTAATTAATAAAATTGTTTTACATTATTAATATTGTTGACCATATCTACATACTAATTACATGCAAGTGTATTTATATATACAAAAAATGGCGTTTGCAGTGTGAATGAGAAGGTTAATTTGCATATTGATATAAAAAATTTTGATTTTAATAAATATGTGCTCAGTATTATTTTATTCTAATTGTTTGGTTTTATTTTTAATGAATATGAACAAAAATCTCGAGATAAATCTTAAAGAAATCCATTAGCAATATTAACAGTAATTCTATTCTTTAATTTAAGTAAATAGTTAAATTATGAAAATTTAGCAATGAAAGACGAGAGTGAAGAAAAGCAAGTTTTAGTTGTACCCCCTCTGTTTCAATCTTTTTATCGGCATCTTATTTAGTTTCATTAGCTTTTCTAAGTTAACATTATATTTTATTGCATTAAAACTTAAATACTTGCACCCGGAGGTGCATATATTTGCTAGTACATATAATATTCTGATTGAATCCTCTGCAGAAATGTAAGAACCTTCTAAAAAGAAGGTGTCTAGGGTATGACATTAAGCTGCATTCAGAGATGAAAGCTTCCGTTCGGAAGTTTGCGGGAGGATATAGACATTTTTTTTTTTACATTTCCTCCAGGTCCACTCTGTAATGGTCTCATCTACGATTTTACTGAGATAATAAAGTGTTTACAGGTTTGAAAAGATTGTGAAGATGCATTTTGTATTATATTGAAAACATCATTTTTAAACTGACTTTAACATAAAATAGAAGGGTTAACATACCATAAAATCAATCAAGAGATCAAACGACCTACCTTAAAATATTTTCCTTAACTTAAATTTTAGTTTAAAAAATAAAAAATGTCACAGCTAATTCTGGTGAGTATGGAGGGTGTGTTTATATACCCTCACTCATGTTGCGGGTATACAAACAGTTCTTTAACAGAGAGGGGGAGAGGGATAGACAGGTAGACAGAGAGATACTATGCATAACTTAATTTCTTCTCTGGCCGCTTGTGTGATGTCTAGTCGCGATGTTAACTTCTATTCCTAATTTCCTGTTGGTTCTTCATCTTTGATTTATTTTCTTCTTCTTGGTCAGTCTTTTTGCCAAGACATGCATCAACCAACAACACCATGTTATTTATTTAAGACTTTTATTCTTAACTAAATTTCTTTCTCTAACTAAACACAGCGCGTGTGTGCAAGTCAGCTCCAGCTAAGGCAAGACATGCCTCCTGACTGATGTTCAAGATGGCACTAAGGGTTAACCAGCGCTCGCGTGACTTTACGTGATTCGCGGGTTTTCCCTCTGTGGTGTCACCAACGGTTTGTAAATTTCCATCTATACAGTGTTGTCAATAATCTATGCCGCCACATAGATTATGCAACAGGTGCTGCAATTACACAATCCTGTGTTTCACCAAACAAATGCAGATCAATGTCTCAAAACTACTGACAAAAAGTCTCAAGAATTGACACTGACTCATCTAGACAAAGTTCAAATATCTATACAATGTTTAGATGTCTAGACATTGTGTCCCCTTTATTGAAAGAAAAATACTGGTTCAACTTATATAAGTCAAATTGCTATTCGTAGATTCAGTAATAGTTCTCGTGTGACAGAAAAATAACTTTCTGGTACGCATATACACTTGTAAACTTGCCCTATTTTCTTTTTCAGTCTTATTACTTAAGAGGAGGAAAATATAGACACAATTTTCTATTATGTGAACACTAGGCATACCAATTGTCGTCTGCTACAATATTAAAAAAGAATTAAAATTAATTAAATCTATTATTTAAGGTCAAACTTTTGTCTAAATCGATAAGTAGTAATATAATGACCATCATTAAAAAAGAAAAATATCATTACATATGCAGTTTATTTTTAATACATTTAAAGGGATTTGTTTTGGTCAATTTCGACGCGATCCGCCATTCTGTCTCTTTTTCAATGGTTTTAGGCGCTTGTTTACAATTTTAATGTAACATTCGCGATTGCAAAAAAAAAAAAAATACCAAAAATCAGGTAATTATCCGATTTTAATGAAATTTTCAGTATTGATTTATCAATTAATGAATTTTATAATGCATCAGTTATTTTATTCAAAACTTTAATTTAGTATTTTTGCTATGGAAAATTAATATATAAAATCATTTAAAATATGAAAAGCTGATGTTAAGTTTAAATGTTATATTTTTAGATTCTAGAAACAAATATCTATTTAATGCAAACCTTATTATATTACATCAAAGTATACTTTTTGAAGAAAAAATCGATTGAAAATGTACCCCCCCCTTTTAAGCAGAAAAATATCGATGTATAATTTTTCTTTTATAAGGATAATAGCCAATTAAATAATTATCGAAATGAGTAAAAAAGAAATCTCCAAAAAATTAATTATTATTTTTTTTTTACATTTTATTTTTCATTTTCAGTACTTATTTTCTCATAGAAAAGCCACCGTAAATTTTTTTTTGTTTCTATCATAACTTCGGTCTTTTATCTATTTATGTATACTGTAATTAGAACTATAAGACAACTTGAAAAAATGTTACGCCCCCTAATAGGGGGGGTCAAAATTAAGTGACCTGAAAAAATGAGAAAGTTTTGAAATAAAATAAATAATGCATTATAAAGATCATTTATGATAAATAAACACTGAAGATTTCATTAAAATCCGATAATTCTCTGATTTTTGGTAAATTATTTTCTGTAGGGGGGGGGCTAAAGTCATTTTGTCAAAAAACGCAGTTTAGCCTCATTTTAGGTATAACTAGTGAACAATTTAAAAGTTGACATTTGTAAAATAAAACCATAAGAAAGATAACTGGATACATGCGATCAGAAAGTAGAAATTTGTTTCAGTATTTAAATTGTAAACAGGACCCCCTTTTAAAATCACACCGAATCAATATTTTTTGAAACTTGCCCGGTAGGTATTACGTATGTTAAAAAAACTGAAAATGATTTTCTATTTTTTATTTATACGTATTATTTTTCTATCGTATAAATAACGCACTAATTGATAAACCAAACCAAACTAAGATTTATGTGGTTCAGAGTGCTAAATATTATCACTCAGTATTGCTTTTTATTTAGTCTGCACATAAATTCTTAGTTTGGTTTGGTTTACGGCACATCAATTAGTGCTTATTTATACCGATAGAAAAAAAAATTACGTATAAATAAAAAAAATAGAAAATCATTTTCAGTTTTTTTGTAACATACGTAATACCTACTCGGCAATGTTTCGTTTTGAAAAATATTGATTCGGTGTGATTTTAAAAGGGGGTCCTGTTTACAATTTAAATACTATATTGAAACAATTTTCTGACTTCTGATACGCATGTATCCGTTATCTTTCTTATGGTTTTATTTACAAATGTCAACTTTTAAATGGTGTTCACTAGTTATACCTAAAATGAGGCTAAACTGCGTTTTTGACAAAATGACTTTAGCCCCCCCCCCTACAGAAAATAATTTACCAAAAAATCAGAGAATTATCGGATTTTAATGAAATCTTCAGTGTTTATTTATCTATAAATGATCTTTATAATGCATTATTTATTTTATTTCAAAACTTTCTCATTTTTTCAGGTCACTTAATTTTGACCCCCCCCCTATGTAGGGGGCGTAACATTTTTTCAGTTGGTCTTATAGTTTTCTAATTACAGTATACATAAATAGATAAAAGACCGAAGTTTATGAATAGAAAACAAAAAAAAATTTACGGTGGCTTTTCTATGAGAAAATAAGTACTGAAAATTGAAAAAAATAAAATGTAAAAAAATAATAGATAATTAATTTTTTGGAGATTTCTTTTTTACTCATTTCGATAATTATTTAATTGGCTATTATCCTATAAAGAAGAAATTATACATCGATATCTTTCTGCTTAAAAAGGGGGGGGTACATTTTCAATCGATTTTTTCTTCAAAAAGTATACTTTGATGTAATATTAAGGTTTGCATTAAATAGATATTTGTTTCTAGAATCTAAAAATATAACATTTTAAACTTAACATCAGGCTTTTCATATTTTAAATGAGTTTTATATATTAATTTTCCATAGCAAAAATACTAAATTAAAGTTTTTGAATAAAATAACTGATGCATTATAAAATTCATTAATTGATAAATCAATACTGAAAATTTCATTAAAATCGGATAATTACCTGATTTTTGGTATTTTTTTTTTTTTTGCAATCGCGAATGTTACATTAAAATTGTAAACAAGCGCCTAAAACCATTGAAAAAGAGACAGAATGGCGGATCGCGTCGAAATTGACCAAAACAAATCCCTTTAAATGTATTAAAAATAAACTGCATATGTAATGATATTTTTCTTTTTTAATGATGGTCATTATATTACTACTTATCGATTTAGACAAAAGTTTGACCTTAAATAATAGATTTAATTAATTTTAATTCGTTTTTAATATTTGTAGCAGACGACAAATTGGGTATGCCTAGTGTTCACATAATAGAAAATTGTGTTCTAATATTTTCCTCCTCTTAAGTAATAAGACTGAAAAGAAAATAGGGCAAGTTTACAAGTGTATATGCGTACCAGAAAGTTATTTTTCTGTCACACGAGAACTATTACTGAATCTACGAATAGCAATTTGACTTATATAAGTTGAACCAGTATTTTTCTTTCAATAAAGGGGACACAATGTCTAGACATCTAAACATTGTATAGATATTTGAACTTTGTCTAGATGAGTCAGTGTCAATTCTTGAGACTTTTTGTCAGTAGTTTTGAGACATTGATCTGCATTTGTTTGGTGAAACACAGGATTGTGTAATTGCAGCACCTGTTGCATAATCTATGTGGCGGCATAGATTATTGACAACACTGTATAGATGGAAATTTACAAACCGTTGGTGACACCACAGAGGGAAAACCGCGAATCACGTAAAGTCACGCGAAGCGCTGGTTAACCCTTAGTGCCATCTTGAACATCAGTCAGGAGGCATGTCTTGCCTTAGCTGGAGCTGACTTGCACACACGCGCTGTGTTTAGTTAGAGAAAGAAATTTAGTTAAGAATAAAAGTCTTAAATAAATAACATGGTGTTGTTGGTTGATGCATGTCTTGGCAAAAAGACTGACCAGAAGAAGAAAATAAATCAAAGATGAAGAACCAACAGGAAATTAGGAATAGAAGTTAACATCGCGACTAGACATCACACAAGCGGCCAGAGAAGAAATTAAGTTATGCATAGTATCTCTCTGTCTACCTGTCTATCCCTCTCCCCCTCTCTGTTAAAGAACTGTTTGTATACCCGCAACATGAGTGAGGGTATATAAACACACCCTCCATACTCACCAGAATTAGCTGTGACATTTTCTTATTTTTTAAACTAAAATTTAAGTTAAGGAAAATATTTAAGGTAGGTCGTTTGATCTCTTGATTGATTTTATGGTATGTTAACCCTTCTATTTTATGTTAAAGTCAGTTTAAAAATGATGGTTTTCAATATAATACAAAATGCATCTTCACAATCTTTTCAAACCTGTAAACACTTTATTATCTCAGTAAAAATCGTAGATGAGACCATTACAGAGTGGACCTGGAGGAAATGTAAAAAAAAATGTCTATATCCTCCCGCAAACTTCCGAACGGAAGCTTCATCTCTGAATGCAGCTTAATGTCATACCCTAGACACCTTCTTTTTAGAAGGTTCTTACATTTCTGCAGAGGATTCAATCAGAATATTATATGTACTAGCAAATATATGCACCTCCGGGTGCAAGTATTTAAGTTTTAATGCAATAAAATATAATGTTAACTTAGAAAAGCTAATGAAACTAAATAAGATGCCGATAAAAAGATTTGAAACAGAGGGGGTACAACTAAAACTTGCTTTTTCTTCACTCTCGTCTTTCATTGCTAAATTTTCATAATTTAACTATTTACTTAAATTAAAGAATAGAATTACTGTTAATATTGCTAATGGATTTCTTTTAAGATTTATCCTCGAGATTTTTGTTCATATTCATTAAAATAAAACCAAACAATTAGAAATAAATAATACTGAGCACATATTTATTAAAATCAAATTTTTTATATCAATATGCAAATTAACCTTCTCATTCACACTGCAAACGCCATTTTTTGTATATATAAATACACTTGCATGTAATTAGTATGTAGATATGGTCAACAATATTAATAATGTAAAACAATTTTATTAATTAATGAGGTTTAAATATGAATAAAAATTCATGGAAAATATGACGTAAATAACTAAGGGAATTGTGACTCGATTAGTAATATAGTTTCGGTTACAGACAGAAAAACATACAATCTCCATTATAATAAGACTACCAACAATGGCAAGATATGAGGAAGTAGAGAATATTAAAAGAAGTACAACACTGCAGTTTCACGTCATATAAAAATGGAAGTTTTAGAGGGGCTTCCACCGATGGCAAACTCGTTGGAATAAGTGTAGCGAAAGCCAAGTGTATTATTTTGAAGAAAATTAATTTTTCATTTATTATTTACTTCTATTTGGTAAATACATCCCCAGTGTCAATACATTTTTAGCATTACCTTGTATGTATGTATATATGGATTATTGTGCATCTACTTATCAATAATGTTTAGTTGAACCTGTTTATTGTTAACAGACTGCATCAGTTGATAACATTCCCGGGAAAACGTGGTTGAAAAATAACTTCTTTATAGACGACAAAAATAACAAGAAAAAACACAAAAGTTGTTTACTTGAAAATGGGTTAAAGGGGAACGAAAAGTGTGATAATATTTCAACGGTAAAACAGAATTGAATAATCACAAATGATTATCACTAATGGAAGATTGTTCTGTAAAAGAAGTCGAGATTTTTTCTTTTTAAGCAAAGTGAACTGTTTATGTAAAAGAAATACATCCATCTGCTTAAAGAAGGGGGGGGGGAATAAGAAGATAAGAAAATAAAAGAAGGCCAAGGATGTAAATAAGAAAAAAGAAGAAAGGAATTAAATAGTGAAAAACTCGTAAGAAAAAAGCATCAAATATATGGTGATAAGGAAGAAAATGGCGGAAAGGAAGAAAGTTGTTATTTATTAAGCTCAACTAAGTTTGGCACAAAGCCAGGAGTATGGAGCACTCAATAAGAATTGAACGCACTTAATATGGTCCGTGAACCTAGCTTGCTAACAATTACATCATTAGAAGCATCCAGGTTTGAAGGAAGAAAGAAAGAAACTAACAATATATGTCTACTGATAAATATAATTAAAAGATACATTAAAATTATATACGTGGTGTGATTGTCAAATTGTCGTTTAAATGACGAAGAAATGAAAATAACACTGACATCTCACTTTATCAGATATATTTACCAAAAAGTACATGAAAATAACTTGAAATACTATAGATTAAAATTATTCAAAGAAATTGCCATTACCTTTAACCACGGCCTTAAGACGACTTCGAAATCTTCAAGTCTTTCTGGTGGTCTCGTTGTTTAAATTGGTAAATGCTGCCATTATCATTGCCTTCAGTTTATCTTTTGTGTTGCACCGATTTTTGTTGGTCTCTTGCTCAACCACACCAAATACATAATAACCAAGGGTTTTGAAATCCGCGGGGCGGGGGGATAAACGGTCAGATGTTAGTGGTGATGTGGTCACAGATATTTTATCAAAGTTAACACTAGGTTCGCCTGCTTGTGTGGCAAGGGACTGAGTCCTGTTGCCAGATGTAGGAACTTCTAGCAGACACTCTCTCGATTAAGGGCAACACTACCTCATAGAGTCACTTCATATAGGCTACAGTGTTGTGTCTGAGGCTATGTGGGAAGATGAATGGAGACATAACGTCACAATCGCTAGTGACCACCCCAAACACCATAGTATTAACTGTTTTCTTTTCCTCACAATCAGTATATTTTGTAGGGTCAGAGCAGGACAACTATTGTTCTCTGAGTTCACCATCTAATCCTAAAAGAATTTTCTCATCTGAGAAAAAGCAAAGCAAAGGAGGGATGCTAGAGTTTGTTGTAAAGTTGTGCATTATGGTCTTTCCTCTTGCTCTTCATGGCCTGTGATAAAAATTGTCCTTTTTTTATCTTGAAGGATAAATAGCGAATGAGAAACTCAGATGGATCTCACCAACAAATTCCGGAGTTCTTTTCCTTCTAAGAACGATCAGTGAGGCTTCCAAGCTGCCATACCTTTGTAATCCCCCGTTGGACTCATCCAACTCTTTTTAAATTCTCTGCGCTGTTTTAGGATTGACACCCAGACACTGAAATATGTGTATTGAGGCTTTCGGTGTGTATGTCAAGTAGTACAACATACTGTTTCCAAATTCCTGGAGGAGTAAATTGCGTCATGGTGCTGGTTTCCTTACAGACTGTACCCAAGTGGCTCAAGTTTGCTGCACAGTAGACAAACCCTGAAACAAACAAAGCGCAAGCGTGAAATTAATATAATTTAAAATAGTGACATTGCACTCAATATGCCGATCAATTAAGAATGAAAAGAAGATAAAAAGGAAGGTAAAAAAAATATGCTGTCAGATTTAATAATAAAGTATAATAATAGAAAAACAATTGGGAATAAATTAAACAAATATTGCATATGCTTAGAATAAAATGGAAAATGTGAAGGAAGAAGTTTAAAATATACATTTTGATAAATCAAAAATAAAATGAAAACAAAGAGAAAGGAAAGAAGAAAGAGGGTGATATAAGAAATAAAAGGCCAAAAAACAGAGGGACTAAGGGAAGAACAACAAATGCTAAAATATCCATGATGATATGAATGGAAAAAAAGAGAGAAAGGAAGGGAAAATATTTTTTTTAAAGACAGAAATAGCCTGAAAAATAGAATAATGAATGAAAAGAAAAGAAAGGGAGTGTAAGAAACAAAACGAAAAGAAAAATATTGTATATGCTGATTTCAAATGAAAGAAAGTGAAAGATTAAAGAAGTGAAATAATATATAATACTCCTATCACAGGGCGTCCCATTCTAGTGTAATAGTTTGCAAACTACTTTCACAGATCCATTGCTATTGAATAGTGAGTTCGATCCTCACTGGATACCCCATACTTGTGACCTTGTGTCACATCCTACCCATGGCGAAGAGGTTGGGTAAATACCTACAACCCCTGTTCCATAATAGTTGTTATATATAGTGTAAGCTAATATAACAACTATATTGTGATAGAGGTAGTATTTTGATAGATGAAGAATGAAGAACAAAGAGAAGGAAAGAAAGGTAAAAAGAAGATAGAAATTTGTTGAAATATAGAAGGACAAACGAAAGGAAAAGAAACAGAAGAAAGCAAAAATGGGACAAACAGGGATTAGTTGAAAAAGATTGATTAGAAGAGCGCAAAAGCTAAGAGAAGAGAAAGATGATAATATTTATGAAGATAAAAAAATGAGAGCTAAAATATAATAGAAGAAAAACATAAATGCAATTGAAAGGGGAAAGAAAAAAATCTTTCTAGAAAATGAATAGGAAATGAAGGTTATTTTACAAAAGTAAAAAGGATTAAGTTTTTAGAAAATCACAAGTAAAAATGGACAAGAAATTGGTTTGATAACTTGAACGGATACAGCTAAGATGTTGATAAATAATAGAGAATAAATAAATGGGAAATGGAAAAAAAGTGTATGTCGGTGGGGGAAAGAGAAATTTAAAAATGAGTGGAAAAATCTCAAAGAAAACAATAAAGTTTCTCATATGATAAAAGATGATCAGGTTGAAAATTGCTGACAGTTAAATTAAAAAGAAAAAACGATTTGAAAAGAAAAAAAAAGATATGTAAAAAGAATAAAAATAAACATAACTTGATAAAAATTCTAAAAAAAAAAAATACGAAAATGGGAAAAAGAATTGTTTTTTGCTTTTATTTTTTTCTCTCTCTAAGAGAAATGTTGGGTGAATGAGATAAGGACAGGAATTTCAAAATAGGATAATTCTTGGAACTAGTGAACTGGAAGAAAGAAAATTTTGTGATTATAAAAATAAATAAATCAACAAAAAAAAAAAGAGAGAATATGCCTTGAAAAAATGGAAGACAAAGTTATAAATACCGACAATGAGTGAAAATGAATTTGATTAGTGGACAATATTTATATTTTCTCATCAGGCAATAAATACAAGTGAAGCATAGAGAAAATACCGTGAAATGTCTGCATTTCTTACTTTATCTAAACATGACACCTTCTTATATTCTTCCAAAATAGGCTGACTAGGAAAATATTCCATTCTACAGTATTGCCCATAAATAAATACACTTTTAAAAATGTTTTTATAAAAGTTAATTCCCTTCTAAACCAAAGATACCAGAATTCTATAATCTATATTTGGAACATTATACAATCAAAACTGATATTATTAGGTATAATCTATTGCCAGACTCTACAGCACTGAACCAAAAATATAAACATGTAGCAGTTAAAAAAGGAGTACATTTCCACATATTCCATTTTTGGTCACAGAGTTTGGCAATAAATGATATCTAATAATATCAGTTTTGACTGAAAATTTTCCCATTAGAAATGATAAAATGCTGACATCTTTGATTTAGAAGAAAATTAATTTTTATAAAGGAATTGTGAGGATTAGTATTATCTGCGTTATTCGGACTATTGTCCCCATCTTCATTGTTATTTGTATAACGTTTCGGCCGATATACCCTCCGGCCTTCTTCAGGTATTTCTTGTCGGACTCAGGAACCTTCTCGGACTCGGGAACTTTCTTTTCGTGATGGCTCCCGAATACGACAAGAAAGTTCCCGAGTCCGAGAAGGTTCCTGAGTCCGACAAGAAATACCTGAAGAAGGCCAGAGGGTATATTGGCCGAAACGTTGTACAAATAACAATGAAGATGGGGACAATAGTCCGAATAACGCAGATAATACTAATCTTCAAGCCTCATCTCAAACATTCAGAGAAATAGAATTGTGAGGAGAATAATTATTTATGGATGATGCTGTATAACAAAAAAGCAGAGTGGGGATGTGTAGTGTAATGGTTATCTGCATAAGAAATTAATAAATAAGACTCGGTGAACTGAGTGAAAATCCTGGATGAGGCCATTTGCATTTCACATAGAACTAATGCTCATGTAAAAAGTATGTCTCCAACTATTCTCCTTCCAACTATGGTTAGATAGTAGGACGGGGTGGGATCTTTAACCTTGGTTAGGCAACATGACTAAAAAAAAGGAAAACTCTGAATTTAAATCTGTTAAATTCCCCTTAAGAAATTGACCGAGCATCACATCCTTATCGTGTGGAAGTGTAGAAAAATGTATACAATACATGTTTTCTCATTGATTTTACAGCGTGTTGTTTCTAGTGGAATATTATACAATCCTGCAGATATTATTAGGTATTATTTATTGCCAAACTCTACAATATTGAAATTCTGTAACAAAACATAAGAATATATTGCATTAAAAAATAAGTACACTTCAGATATGTTTTATAAAATTTTATTTTTGGTTTCAGATTTTAAATTGTGAGGGATGTATTATTTATGGGTAGTATTATATGTCTTTGTCTGAGAGAGTTCATGCTGTACTCACAAAGACATTATGAGCTCCCAAAAACATTATCTCTCACAAATTCTAAGAATGTTTATGAACCTTTCTGGACCTCTTCCTATTTCTTGTTTATATGTTTGATTATTAATAGTGTAATGATTATTGTGATAGAAAATTGACACAAGTGGAAATAATAGACAATGCTGTTCACAATTAATATAGTGCTAATACTCTATGGAAATATATGAATTCAACTATGCACTCTCCAGCTATAGATCAATAATAGGGCAGACTGGTTTCTTAAACCTTGGTATAGCAACCAGTCTTGGAGAAGGAAAACTGAATTAAAACTTATATATATATATATGGTAATCCAAATGACAGGTAAGTAAGGGATGGTTCTATTTGGGATCATCGAAATCTCACTGTACAACCACACTGTATGCTCTTGTAGGTGCAAACATATACTCATACAAGGATTTTTATAAATCCCCAAAAAGAGCTTAATGTATGATAATCAATAAATTAAATTATATAAAGAACAATATTTAACTTTCATAGAAAGAAAAACTTAACGAACCATCATCCCGTCATATTTTTATTTGAACCAAAAACTCAAAAAATGAATTATATCCTCATCAGACAGGTATTTTGTAAATGATGGTGTGTTAAGTCTGTTTTTCTTTGAAAGGTATATATATATGTTGTTGTTCAAGATATGACTGACTAAACGGCAATGGGCAGCATCGTCAGTTATTTTATTAACTGGTTTCATTGGGGGGTTGCAGGTCTTCCGACATAATAACCCCCTGCACCAGTCACAACCCCATTAGAAATGATCAAACTCTAATTCGCTGCCTTTTTGTTGAACACCAACAGAAAAATGGCTTTAAATAGAGTATGTCAACAGTCCTTGGCTTCTGTACATCTGGTTATATATATATATATATATATATATATATATATATATATATATATATATATATTCCATCTGATGATTGCATGCCTCACATGAAACTTCAAGTAATGGACTTCAAGGGTCCTGAATTCAATTATCACATGTTCTAAAGAAAGAACAATCTAAATTGCCACACATAAAGAAAGAACAATCTATAAATACTTGTGATATAATTATTATCATTGTAGGAAATGGACATTGCAACCAGAGTTCAAGTACTGAACAAGGTTGTTTGTATTTTATATAGTACTAATCCCATAGGAAAGATATGAATCCAACTGTTCTCTCCCCAGATATGGGTAAATAGTAGGGATGACTGGGCTCTTTAACATTGGTACAGTCACTTTCTTTTTACTTCATGTCTCCCCCTCTCTCATATAGCACTTTCTTTCTTCTTCATATCTCCTCCTCTCTCATACAGTCACTTTCTTTCTCATTCATATCTCCCCCTCTCTCATACAGTCACTTTCTTTCTACTTCATATCTCCCCCTCTCTCATACAGTCACTTTCTTTCTACTTCATGTCTCCCACTCTCTCATATAGGCACTTTCTTTTTACTTCATATCTCCTCCTCTCTCATACAGTCACTTTCTTTCTACTTCATGTCTCCCTCTCTATCATACAGTCACTTTCTTTTTACTTTAAAAAAAAAAAAATTTCCCTCCAGCTATGGGTAAAAAGCAGGGCAGACTGGGCTCTTTAATCATGGCTAGGTAACCAGTCTAGGAGAAGAAAAACTCTGAATTTAAACCTGTTAAACTCTGCTTAAAACTTTAATGTGTGTCACATCCTGCTTGTATGGAGCGATTGGGTAAATACATATACTAAGTGTATTAATAATGTATACTTTATTTTTCTAATGATTACAATCATCTGCGATAAAAACAAACCAGTGTTAAACAGAAGAAATATTTTGTTTGCTTCCCTTTTTTTTGTTCTGCTGTAGACACCAGAAGAAAAGTCTCTTTCTTTACAGAGGAAATAATAAAGATAGTGAATGTACTGACTGAAACATTGTGTGAAAAACAAAAGCAAAAATGAGTTGAATTGTCCGAATAATTCTTTGAATCTTAATAACCCTTCACAAGAATGTAAACAGTAATTGAAGCTCTTCTTTGTATTCTTGATGTTGTTGTTTTGATCGTTCAATTCTTCCGCCATTGCCCGGTTTTATAATTTGTGAGAAAAATGTCCCTTTTTTTGTATCTTGGATTATACACCTGACAAAAGTTGAAATGTTGTGTTCACAAAATCAAAAACACAAACAAAAAGTTCAATTGTTCAAATAATTTCTAGTATGTTTAGTTTGTTCTTATTAAACATTCTCAATATATATATATATACATACCAACTCCCCAAAATTACCTACATAAAATTCTTGGTGACTAGTAGTTATTGTTTGAAATTTGCATATGTAATGCTGCTTTCAATATGTATTAATTGGGTTAGTCTGTGTTTTGGTAGAAAGTTCAAAAACACTTCAGACCTCTATTGATGAAATGTATAAACTCTTCCAAATTACCTACATAAAATTCTTGGTGACTAGTAGTAATTGTTTGAAATTTGCATGTTTGCTGCTGTTTGCAATGTATGAAAGTAATCTCAAAGGTAAAGTCTCCAAAATATTTAGAAATAAGATAAACATTCATATTTTATTGTCAATGATGTTTACATCGTTTTAAATTAGAATATATATCAATTTTTCTACATAATTGCCATTTCGGTCAATGAATTTTTGTAGGTGCTATGGCAATTTTTGTATTCCCATCTCATACCAGTTCACTGCCATGTCATTGTGAAAGCATTGAACCTTGTCATCATTGCAAACTCCTTTCACTACTTGTAGACTTTTCTGACATCCATGCATGACTCGCCATACACTTTCATTAATTGATGATGAATTCCAATAGGTTTAATACCTTTTATGTTCTTGATATAATGAATATGTAAATACCTGGGTACCCCCTCACTATAATCTGATTGAACAATTCATGTATAAATAGTTGACACTGTGTTGGTCCAAGTACCTTATGCCTCACCCGCTCAGGCAGGGGTCCAGTGAGCTTCGGCCACTGGACTGGTGAGATGGTAAATTATTAGCGTCGATCCCAGAGGCCATCCCTCCAAGCAATACCTGCCCCCTTGACTTAAAGGGGCAGGGCTGGGTTTATTGCCCAGCGCCTGAGGCGCCCCCCTTGAGGGGGAATGCCGACGGGATCAACGCAATTTTTCTACCCGCCACCCATGAGTCTCAGCTTGTGGGTGGTCCCACGTAAATAGGGCCTTCATGCCTGACCGAGTACGAGTGGGGTACTGGGAAAATAAAACCTTATGCCTTACAAGCTAACTCACTCGCTAGACAACACTTTGACCAATGGATGTACCAATTACTACTACGATAATATACCAAATACGAACTTCAGAATATATCAGTTCTAAAACTGAATAAGTGCATGAACTTCACACTTAGTGCTAGTGACAATTGGAAGCACCATCTGAAATGACTGCCAATCCAAGACTGAGCAATAAGAGCAAGACATGCACAGGGGCAGGAGCAAGTGCATGCATAATAAACACACCAGTTTTGCCAATAGCCACATAAACAGTTTCCCTGCATTACCAGTACTTTGGAGACCTTACTTTTGGGATTACCCTTGTATATTGACTGGGTTATTCTGTGTTTTGGGAGCAAGTGCAAAAGCAATATAGACCTATATTAGTTAAAAGTATAAACTACCCTAACTCAAGTGTCTTTTTTTTTCCTCCAGTGTTCTTGTTGTATGCTTTTTTCTGATAACTGTCATCCTCAGGAGAATATAACCGTGCATCAATAAGTGTTAGGCAATGATATTTTCAATGACTAAAGTTATTTTCCCCTTCTTACAAATCAATCTGACACCTTCATGTTGTGATGTGCAGTAAGAAGCAGCTGAGCAAATGGTACCAGAGTTACCCCCAGAAGCTACATTGGCTCGAGCTTCTGGCTGGTAGGGTGGCTTGCTGAATTAGCTATGAAATTACTCTGAATAGTATTCAGTTATTTATCTCTTTTTGTAAGGAAACTCCAATTTGTTTAAGCATGGACACTGTAGATTGTTCTTTCTTTATGTGTGAATTGTATATTGTCCTTTCTCTCTTTATACAGGGACACTGGAGATTGGTCTTTCTTTATGTGCAGACAGAGTAGATGGACCTTTCTTTATATATGGACAAGGTAGATTTTTCTTTCTTTATGTATGGATACTGTAGGCGGTTCTTTGTTTTTGTATGGACACTGTATGTTGGTCGTTCTTTTTGTATGGACACTGTATGTTGGTTGTTCTTTTTGTATGGACACTGTAGGTTGGCCTTTCTTTTTGTATGGACACTGTACGTTGGTTGTTCTTTTTGTATGGATACTGTACGTTGGTTGTTCTTTTTGTATGGACACTGTACGTTGGTCTTTCTTTTGTATGGACACAGTAGGTTGGTCTTTCTTTTTGTATGGACACAGTAGGTTGGTCTTTCTTTTTGTATGGACACTGTATGTTGGTCTTTCTTTTTGTATGGACACTGTATGTTGGTCTTTCTTTTTGTATGGACACTGTATGTTGGTCTTTCCTTTTGTATGTATATTGTAGGTTGGTCTTTCTTTTTGTATGACTACTGTATGTTGGTGTTTCCCTTTGTATGGACACTGCATGTTGGTCTTTCTTTTTGTATGGACGCTGTATGTTAGTCTTTCTTTTTGGATGACTACTGTAGGTTAGTGTTTCCCTTTGTATGGACACTATATGCTAGTGTTTCTTTTTGTATGGACACTGTATGTAGGTCTTTCTTTTTGTATGGACACTGTATGTTGGTCTTTCTTTTTGTATGACCAATGTATGTTGTTATTTCCCTTTGTATGGACACTATATGTTGGTCTTTCTTTTTGTATGACCACTGTATGTTGTTCTTTCCCTTTGTATGAACACTGTATATTAGTCTTTCTTTTTGCATGGACACTCTATGTTGGTCTTTCTTTTTGTATGGACACTGTATGTTGTTCTTTCTTTTTGTATGGACACTGTATGCTGGTCTTTCTTTTTGTATGACAACTGTATGTTGGTCTTTCTTTTTGTATGGACACTGTATGTTGGTCTTTCTTTTTGTATGACCACTGTATGTTGTTCTTTCCCTTTGTATGGACACTGTATGTTGGTCTTTCTTTTTGTATGGACACTGTATGTTGGTCTTTCTTTTTTGTATGACAACTGTATGTTGGTCTTTCCCTTTGTATGGACACTGTATGTTGTTCTTTCCCTTTGTATGGACATTGTATGTTGTTCTTTCCCTTTGTATGGACACTGTATGTTGGTCTTTCTTTTTGTATGGACACTGTATGTTGGTTTCTTTTTGTATGACAACTGTATGTTGGTTGTTCTTTTTGTATGGACACTGTATGTTGGTCTTTCTTTTTGTATGAGCACTGTATGTTGTTCTTTCCCTTTGTATGGACACTGTAGGTTGGTCTTTCTTTTTGTATGGACACTGTAGGTTGGTCTTTCTTTATGCATGGACACTGTATGTTGGTATTTCTCTTTGTATGGACACTGTATGTTGGTCTTTCTTTTTGTATGGACATTGTGTGTTGGTCGTTCTTTTTGTATGACCACTGGATGTTGGTCTTTCTTTTTGTATGACCACTGGATGTTGGTCTTTCCCTTTGTATGGACACTGCATGTTGGTCTTTCCCTTTGTATGGACACTGCATGTTGGTCTTTCCCTTTGTATGGACACTGCATGTTGGTCTTTCTTTTTGTATGACTACTGTATGTTGGTCTTTCTTTTTGTATGGACACTGTATGTTGGTCTTTCTTTTTGTATGAACACTGTATGTTGGTCTTTCTTTTTGTATGACAACTGTATGTTGGTCTTTCTTTTTGTATGACCACTGTATGTTGGTCTTTCTTTTTGTATGGACACTGTATGTTGGTCTTTCTTTTTGTATGGACACTGTATGTTGGTCTTTCTTTTTGTATGGACACTGTATGTTGGTCTTTCCTTTTGTATGTATATTGTAGGTTGGTCTTTCTTTTTGTATGACTACTGTATGTTGGTGTTTCCCTTTGTATGGACACTCTTTTTGTATGGACACTGTATGTTAGTCTTTGTTTTTGGATGACTACTGTAGGTTAGTGGTTCCCTTTGTATGGACACTATATGCTAGTGTTTCTTTTTGTATGGACACTGTATGTAGGTCTTTCTTTTTGTATGGACACTGTATGTTGGTCTTTCTTTTTGTATGACCAATGTATGTTGTTATTTCCCTTTGTATGGACACTATATGTTGGTCTTTCTTTTTGTATGACCACTGTATGTTGTTCTTTCCCTTTGTATGAACACTGTATATTAGTCTTTCTTTTGCATGGACACTCTATGTTGGTCTTTCTTTTTGTATGGACACTGTATGTTTCTTTCTTTGTATGGACACTGTATGCTGGTCTTTCTTTTTGTATGACAACTGTATGTTGGTCTTTCTTTTTGTATGGACACTGTATGTTGGTCTTTCTTTTTGTATGACCACTGTATGTTGTTCTTTCCCTTTGTATGGACACTGTATGTTGGTCTTTCTTTTTGTATGGACACTGTATGTTGGTCTTTCTTTTGTATGACAACTGTATGTTGGTCTTTCCCTTTGTATGGACACTGTATGTTGTTCTTCCCTTTGTATGGACATTGTATGTTGTTCTTTCCTTTGTATGGACACTGTATGTTGGTCTTTCTTTTTGTATGGACACTGTATGTTGGTTTCTTTTTGTATGACAACTGTATGTTGGTTGTTCTTTTTGTATGGACACTGTATGTTGGTCTTTCTTTTGTATGAGCACTGTATGTTGTTCTTTCCCTTTGTATGGACACTGTAGGTTGGTCTTTCTTTTTGTATGGACACTGTAGGTTGGTCTTTCTTTATGCATGGACACTGTATGTTGGTATTTCTCTTTGTATGGACACTGTATGTTGGTCTTTCTTTTTGTATGACTACTGTATGTTGGTGTTTCCCTTTGTATGGACACTATATGTTGGTGTTTCTTTTTGTATGGACATTGTGTGTTGGTCGTTCTTTTTGTATGACCACTGGATGTTGGTCTTTCTTTTTGTATGACCACTGGATGTTGGTCTTTCCCTTTGTATGGATGGACACTGCATGTTGGTCTTTCCCTTTGTATGGACACTGCATGTTGGTCTTTCTTTTTGTATGACTACTGTATGTTGGTCTTTCTTTTTGTATGGACACTGTATGTTGGTCTTTCTTTTTGTATGAACACTGTATGTTGGTCTTTCTTTTTGTATGACAACTGTATGTTGGTCTTTCTTTTTGTATGACCACTGTATGTTGGTCTTTCTTTTTGTATGGACACTGTATGTTGGTCTTTCCCTTTGTATGGACATTGTATGTTGTTCTTTCCCTTTGTATGGACACTGTATGTTGGTCTTTCTTTTTTGTATGGACACTGTATGTTGTTCTTTCCCTTTGTATGGACACTGTATGTTTTCCCTTTGTATGGACATTGTATGTTGTTTCTTTCCCTTTGTATGGACACTGTATGTTGGTCTTTCTTTTTGTATGGACACTGTATGTTGATCTTTCTTTTGTATGACAACTGTATGTTGTTCTTTCCCTTTGTATGGACACTGTATGTTGTTCTTTCCCTTTGTATGGACACTGTATGTTGGTCTTTCTTTTTGTATGGACACTGTATGTTGGTCTTTCTTTTTCTATGACAACTGTATGTTGGTCTTTCTTTTTCTATGACAACTGTATGTTGGTCTTTCTTTTTGTATGGACACTGTATGTTGGTCTTTCTTTTTGTATGGACACTGTAGGTTGGTCTTTCTTTTGTATGGACACTGTAGGTTGGTCTTTCTTTATGCATGGACACTGTATGTTGGTCTTTCTTTTTGTATGTATATTCTACGTTGGTCTTTCTTTTTGTATGGACACAGTAGGTTGGTCTTTCTTTAGGTATAGACACTGTATGTTGGTCTTTCTCTTTGTATGGACACTGTATGTTGGTCTTTCTTTTTGTATGACTACTGTATGTTGTTCTTTCTTTTTGTATGACTACTGTATGTTGGTGTTTCCCTTTGTATGGACACTATATGTTGGTGTTTCTTTTTGTATGGACACTGTATGTTGGTCTTTCTTTTTGTATGACAACTGTATGTTGTTCTTTCTTTTTGTATGGACACTGCATGTTGGTCTTTCTTTTTGTATGACCACTGTATGTTGTTCTTTCCCTTTGTATGGACACTGCATGTTGGTCTTTCTTTTTGTATGGACACTCTATGCTGGTCTTTCTCTTTGTATGGATATTGTATGTTGTTCTTTCCCTTTGTATGGACACTGTATGTTGGTCTTTCTTTTGTATGGACACTGTATGTTGGTCTTCCTCTTTGTATGGACACTGGAGGTTAGTCTTTCTTTTGTATGAACACTGTATGTTGTCCTGTCCCATTGTATGGACACTGTATGTTGGTCTTTCTTTTTGTATGAACACTGTATGTTGTCCTGTCCATTGTATGGACACTGTATGTTGGTCTTTCTTTTTGTATGACCACTGTATGTTGTTCTTTCCCTTTGTATGGACACTGTATGTTGGTCTTTCTTTTTGTATTGACACTGTAGATTGGTCTTTCTTTTTGTATGGACACTGTAGGTTGGTCGTTTCTTTTGTATGACCGCTGTATGTTTGCCTTTCTTTTTGCATGGACACTGTATGTTGGTCTTTCTATTTTTATGACCACTGTATGTTGGTCTTTCCCTTTGTATGGATACTGTATGTTGGTCTCTCTTTTTGTATGACCACTGTATGTTGTTCTTTCCCTTAGTATGGACACTGTATGTTGGTCTTTCTTTTTGCATGGACACTGTATGTTGGTCTTTCTTTTTGTATGACCACTGTATGTTGGTCTTTCCCTTTGTATGAATACTGCATGTTGTTCTTTCTTTTTGTATGACTACCGTATGTTGTTCTTTCTTTTTGTATGACTACTGTATGTTGATCTTTCCCTTTGTATGGACACTGTATGTTGGTCTTTCTTTTTGTATGATCACTGTATGTTGTTCTTTTCCTTTGTATGGACACTGTATGTTGGTCTTTCCTTTGTATGGACACTGTATGTTGGTCTTTCCTTTTGTATGGACACTGTATGTTGGTCTTTCTTTTTGTATGGACACTGTATGTTGGTATTTCCCTTTGTATGGACATTGTATGTTGTTATTTCCCTTTGTATGGACACTGTATGTTGGTCTTTCTTTTTGTATGACAACTGTATGTTGTTCTTTCCCTTTGTATGGACATTGTATGTTGTTCTTTCTTTATGCATGGACACTGTATGTTGGTCTTTCTTTTTGTATGTATATTGTACGTTGGTCTTTCTTTTTGTATGGACACAGTAGGTTGGTCTTTCTTTATGTATAGACACTGTATGTTGGTCTTTCTCTTTGTATGGACACTGTATGTTGGTCTTTCTTTTTGTATGACTAATGTATGTTGGGGTTTCCCTTTGTATGGACACTATATGTTGGTGTTTCTTTTTGTATGGACACTGTATGTTGGTCTTTCTTTTTGTATGACAACTGTATGTTGTTCTTTCTTTTTAGTATGGACACTGTATGTTGGTCTTTCTTTTTGTATGACCACTGTATGTTGTTCTTTCCCGTTGTATGGACACTGCATGTTGGTCTTTCTTTTTGTATGACTACTGTATGTTGGTCTTTCTCTTTGTATGGATACTGTATGTTGGTCTTTCTTTTTGTATGGACACTGTATGTTGGTCTTTCCTTTTGTATGACAACTGTATGTTGGTCTTTCTTTTTGTATGACAACTGTATGTTGGGCTTTCTTTTTGTATGGACACTGTATGTTGGTCTTTCTTTTTGTATTACCACTGTATGTTGTTCTTTCTTTTTGTATGGACACTGTATTTTGTTCTTTCCCTTTGTATGGACACTTTATGCTGGTTTTTCTTTTTGTATGACAACTGTATGTTGGTCTTTCTTTTTGTATGGACACTGTATGTTGTTCTTTCTTTTTGTATGGACACTGTATGCTGGTCTTTCTTTTTGTATGACCACTGTATGTTGTTCTTTCCCTTTGTATGGACACTGTATGTTGGTCTTTCTTTTTGTATGGACACTGTATGTTGGTCTTCCTTTTTGTATGGACACTGTAGGTTAGTCTTTCTTTTTGTATGAACACTGTATGTTGTCCTGTCCCATTGTATGGACACTGTATGTTGGTCTTTCTTTTTGTATGAACACTGTATGTTGTCCTGTCCCATTCTATGGACACTGTATGTTGGTCTTTCCCTTTGTATGGACACTGTATGTTGGTCTTTCTTTTTGTATGGACACTGTAGATTGGTCTTTCTTTTTGTATTGACACTGTAGGCTGGTCTTTCTTTTTGTATGGACACTGTAGGTTGGTCGTTTCTTTTGTATGACCACTGTATGTTGGCCTTTCTTTATGCATGGACACTGTAGGTTGGTCTTTCTTTTGTATGACCACTGTATGTTGTTCTTTCCCTTTGTATGGACACTGTATGTTGTTCTTTCTTTTTGTATGACCACTGTATGTTGTTCTTTCCCTTTGTATGGACACTGTATGTTGGTCTTTCTTTTTGCATGGACACTGTATGTTGTTCTTTCTTTTTGTATGACCACTGTATGTTGGTCTTTCCCTTTGTATGAATACTGTATGTTGTTCTTTCTTTTTGTATGACCACTGTATGTTGTTCTTTCCCTTTGTATGGACATTGTATGTTGTTTTTTTTTGTATGACCACTGTATGTTGTTCTTTCCCTTTGTATGGACACTGTATGTTGGTCTTTCTTTTTGCATGGACAATGTATGTTGGTCTTTCTTTTTGTATGACCACTGTATGTTGGTCTTTCCCTTTGTATGAATACTGTATGTTGGTCTTTCTTTTTGTATGACCACTGTATGTTGTTCTTTCCCTTTGTATGGACACTGTATGTGGTTCTTTCCCTTTGTATGGACACTGTATGTTGGTCTTTCTTTTTGCATGGACAATGTATGTTGGTCTTTCTTTTTGTATGACCACTGTATGTTGGTCTTTCCCTTTGTATGAATACTGTATGTTGGTCCTTTCTTTTTGTATGACCACTGTATGTTGTTCTTTCCCTTTGTATGGACACTGTATGTGGTTCTTTCCCTTTGTATGGACACTGTATGTTGGTCTTTCTTTTTGTATGACCACCGTATGTTGGTCTTTCTTTTTGTATGACCACCGTATGTTGGTCTTTCTTCTTGTATGGACACTGTATGTTGGTCTTTCTTTTTGTATGACCACTGTATGTTGTTCTTTCCCTTTGTATGGACACTGCATGTTGGTCTTTCTTTTTGTATGACTACTGTATGTTGGTCTTTCCCTTTGTATGGACACTGTATGTTGGTCTTTCTTTTTGTATGGACACTGTATGTTGGTCTTCCTTTTTGTATGGACACTGTATGTTGGTCCTCCTTTTTGTATGGACACTGTATGTTGGTCTTTCTTTTTGTATGAACACTATGTTGTTCTGTCCCATTGTATGGACACTGTATGTTGTTCTTTCCCTTTGTATGGACACTGTATGTTGGTCTTTCCCTTTGTATGGACACTGTATGTTGGTCTTTCTTTTTGTATGACCACTGTATGTTGGTCTTTCCCTTTGTATGGACACTGTATGTTGGTCTTTCTTTTTGTATTGACACTGTAGGTCGGTCTTTCTTTTTGTATGGACACTGTAGGTTGGTCGTTTCTTTTGTATGACCACTGTATGTTGGCCTTTCTTTATGCATGGATACTGTAGGTTGGTCTTTCTTTTTGTATGACCACTGTATGTTATTCTTTCCCTTTGTATGGACACTGTATGTTGGTCTTTCTTGTTGTATGACCACTGTATGTTGTTCTTTCCCTTTGTATGGACACTGTATGTTGGTCTTCCTTTTTGTATGGACACTGTAGGTTTAGTCTTTCTTTTTGTATGACCACTGTATGTTGTTCTGTCCCATTGTATGGACACTGTATTTGGTCTTTCTTTTGTATGACCACTGTATGTTGTTCTTTCCCTTTGTATGGACACTGTATGTTGGTCTTTCTTTTTGTATGACCACTGTATGTTGGTCTTTCCCTTTGTATGGACACTGTATGTTGGTCTTTCTTTTTGTATGGATACTGTAGGTTGGTCTTTCTTTTTTATGGACACTGTAGGTTGGTCTTTCTTTTTTGTATGGACACTGTAGATTGGTCTTTCTTTTTGTATGGACACTGTGGGTTGGTCGTTTCTTTTGTATGACCACTATATGTTGGCCTTTCTTTATGCATGGACACTGTAGTTTGGTCTTTCTTTTTGTAGATTGTTTTTCTTTTCATATATGAAAACCATAGGTTTTTCTTTCTTTATTTGTGGACAATATATGTTGTCCTTTGTTTATGTATGGACACTATAGATTGTTCTTTCTTTATATGTGTGAAATGTATGTTGTTATTTCTTTATGTATGGATAATATATGTTGTTCTTTCTTTTTATGTGGATACTGAAGAGTTTTCTTTCTTTCTATATCAACACTACAGATTGTACTTCTTTTATGGGTGTACAATCTATATTGTTCTTTCTTTATGTGTGGATACAGTAGGTTGTTCCTTCTTTATGTTTGGACATTGTAGATTGTCCTTTCCTTATCCATGGACACAGTAGATTTGTGTTATTTTCTTTATGTGTGGAGGCTGAAAAATGCCAACGAAAAGCAAGTTGATTGGATACATTCTTAAGTGTACGTGTCTTCTTTAACACAAATGACAAGAGATAAAATACCATTCCCACATTTTTCATTCAAGAATTCACATCTTTACTTATATCAAACAGGCCATCAAATAAATGCTTGTAAAGCACCAAAGAATGCTTCTGTCTTTCAAAAGACTTCATTATGACTGGACCAATTCTATCAAGGAAAAAAAGATGAAAAAAATAGAAGGAAAAAAAAACAAAACCAAGAAATCCAAGAAGAGCAATAATGAAGATTCCGGTAACAAAATCAAATTAAGTATAAAAATGATGGCAGAGGAGGTGTTACCAAGTCTTCTTGTCTTTTGATCATTTTATTCATAAGAAGTATCTCTGTGGTTAGTGCATTGAACTACTATTTTAGAGGTTCAATATCCCAATGATGTAATTCCTGCTTGATATATCTCATGTAGAACAATACCATTAACATTTTTGACTCTACTAGCATAAATGATGAGATTATTTATGTAATGATTATTGCTTCTGTCTAGGATCAGGGTGTAGTATCTGTGTGTTATCTCAAGAATCAAAGTTTTGCTATCTGGCACATTTTCCTTGGATAAGTGTGTAGTTCTCTGGTTTTTATGCTTGGATTAGAGTGTAGTATATGTTCCTCCTCCTCAGAATACAAACAAAATCTATATTACAACAATCTGATTTTTGTATATATATTTTACCATAACACAGCAAAAATAGTACATCACAGCAATATTGTTTTTTAGTGCAAAAGAATTAAAAATGCTCTAACACAGAATAAAATAATTTCCAGTCCAGTTTGCAAAATTGATAAAAACAATGTTATCACTTACCCTGATCATTAAAATCTATCAAGGGAGATAACTATTAACTGCTAATGAAAGAGTATCTTTAATTATAAATAGATATAGTAAAAAACAGTAAGTAAAGTCAACGGGGTGGCCTAAAGTCTGTATCAGCCAGTCAGCGAGGGAGTCTATCACCTTTTCAATAGCGCTAGACCAAGGAGATTGTATTTAGCATCTGAGGTGGAGCACCACACCTACATCAGCTCCTTACTTTACCGCACAGATCCCTGTGCTACTCATACGCTGAGTTGGCGAGGACCGGTATCGAACTAGGAACCTTGTGGTTTCTAGCCGAGATATAATTAATCATAATACGATATGATACAACATTGAATTACATTTGACTCTTCCCAAGGTAGCCTTTAAGCAAGTAATGATAATATTCTTTTAAAAGTTTTAAATATAAAAAGAATCAAACTACAATATTAAAAACAAGAAACTGTATATATATTATAAATTTAATTATTTTAATTTATATAAAACAATAATTCAACAAAAACAAAATAAAAAAAAAATTTAAATAAGATTTGACTGATTTTTATATTTGTTGTATTGATGATTACCTCTTCTCCAAATTCTGTCAGATTTGAAGCTAAATATGAAGCTTTTTGCAATATATTAGCAACCTTGTCTCACTACTAGGTATTGAGAACATTTATAGGATAACATAAGTTATGTTGATAGTGTTGGATAATTAATTGTCATCAACAAGACATATGGGTAATTTATGAGGAAGTGCGTCCCGGTCTCCTGCCTCAAGAGTTGCTGCCCGGTGACTGTTAAAATAACGACCCAGCTCAGTCTATTCTAAAACTATCCATCTTATCTATCTCAATTTATTCATATTTATCTATATTACTTTAGATACTAAGATTTTCTTTTATTTATGTTTGTTTAATGTTTTTAGTTTAAATAAACAAGAATTACGACAAAAAAAGAAGCGACCCCCCCCCCTCAAATACAATTTACTTGTCGAAAAATATCTATCTATCTCCATTCGTTCGTATCTATCTATATTATTTTGTTTGTTTATCTATCTATCTCAGTCTATTCGCTATTAGGCATGGCCTCTCTTCAATAGTAGTTTAAACCAATAAAGTTTTTCTTTTACTTATATTTTTTTTTAATAATTTGTACTACTATTGATTAATACATTTCTTATTTCTTTTCTTATTTCTTATTCAAAACTATATATCCATCTTCATATCTAAACAAGAATTACGACAAATTACGATAAATAAACAAGAATTACGACAAGCTGGGGTTGTTATTTTGATAGTCACCGGGTAGCGGTTTTTGAGCCGGGAGACCAGGACGGACTTCCTCATAAATTACCGACATATGTTATTATAACAATGGAATTTATTATTATACTATAGTGAGACCAGGTTGCATGACTGATTAATACATACAGTATTGAACATAAATAAATCACAAGAAAATATGAATATGTAGCAATTCAAAAAGATGTATACTCCTTATAAATATTTGTGCCATTTGTTGGAAGGGTGCACAGGTATTGTGATTTTATTTTTGGTTACAAAATCTTAATGTTGTAGAGTTTGGTAATAGATGATACTTAAAAATATCCATTTTGTTTGCATGATATTTCACTAGAAATAATAGAATCCTGGCATTTTTAGTTTAAAAGAAAATGTAAGTTTTTATGAAAATTTGGTAGTTGGAAGATTATTGCAATACTGTTGTTGATGAATGATAGTTTGGTTGCATCTCATTTACTTGTATGATATAAATATAAGATAAGAATAAATATAAGAACAATACACAGCAAAGTGATAACAAGAATAACTTAAATAGAAGAGAATGCAAAACATGACAGAAGATACAAGAAGCTTATATATAGTTGTATAAGAGAAATGTTCAAATAGGAAAATAGTCTTTTAATAGATAAAAATCTTAAAGCTACTTGTAAAAGGGGAAATTATAGACATTTACATGTTGAGAAAGTTCTAGTATGCAATGCAAAACAAAATACTGGGGGGGTTCAAAGCCCCCACCACGTTTGTCGACAAAAGACTCAACTGGTGTATGTTCTCTTGATGCCAGAAGCATCATCCCATCCACCCTATTTTATAAACTTTCACAATAATAATCTGAATTCCAGCTTAACAAAAGTACAAGGGAACTTTCTTACCAAATTTACATAAATAATTACACCTCAAACACTTTTTTTTAAAGTGAATTTTCTTCAGAATGAAAAATCATCAACATCATTACGGCATGTTGACAGCATCAATCCCTTTGACTCTCTCTTGTTATCATTCCCTATCAGCTATCACCCTTGGTAGGTTCTTTAGACTGCATCCAGTGTCTGCACAGAGCTGATAAATGCAAGTTTTTGAAAGGCTCGCCACTCATCCCCTGACAGCACTCCTGCATGGCATCCAGTGTCTGCACAGAGCTGATAAATGTAAGTTTTTGAAAGTCTCTTGCCACTCATTCCTATCAGTCGTTATGACATGGCATCCACAATCTGCACAAAGCTGATTGATGTAGGTTTTTACTGGTCAACCTACATGTGTCCATGTGTAGGTGTCCACAGGAGAATGTCACTTATGTGTTTGTCTTTGCTTCTCCAGCAGTGTCCAGCATGTCTTGTTTGCCTTACTTAGATGGTTTGTGTGATAGGGAGTAAGTGGCAGTATATATATTTACCAACTCCTCTGCATGAGCAGGATACGATACAAGGTCAATTTCTTAAGTGGAGTTCAACAGGTTTGAATTCAGAGTTTCCTTCTACTAGACTGGTTACCTAGCCACGGTTAAAGAACCCAGTCTGCCCTGCTATTTACCCATAGCTGGAGGGAGAGTAGGATTCATACCTTTCCCAAGGGTATTAGCCCTAAGTGAAATGCAATATCCACGTCCAGGATTTGAACTCAGGCGCAGGTCCATTTCCCATGACTTTAACCATTACACCACACGTTTTCTACTAAGTAAGTGGCTGTATAGGTGCTTTCTTGGAGGGGGTGCTTCCATGATTTGTTCAAGACAGCATGCAGTATTCTTGTGTAGTTCCCACGATTACACTTGTTGTATATGTTTATAGAATTATGTTTTTTGCTCACTTTATCAAAATACCCTATGATTGTTAATAAGTCCAACTAACAGTTTGCCACTGATTGCTTGTAAGCTTAAATAATTATGATCTTTGAACTGGCTAAAATAAAGTAGCTAAATACAAAAATGTAAAACATCTATTAATAATGGAGATTCGCTTCTGGTTTTTGTCTGTAACAAAAATTACATCACTGCTTACGTCACATTACCCAAAATCGTCATAACAGAATAAATACACTCAAAATTTGAACATGCAACATTAGACAGTCCTCATTGTTTTTTAAATCAAGTTTTAATAAATACATGACTGGTATTATATATCTATATATAGTTTGTTTTATTTTAATACATATTTAAAGTTTACATTTCAATTTGTTTTATTTTTTAATCCTTTAATGAATTTGATGATTTTACTTACTTAGGGTAGAAACTCGCTGACATTGAATTTTTTACTCCCACCCCTCATGCAATATGTTTCAAAATTCTATTTTACATCGCCCGGAGTGCGTTTTTTTATTTTGTACTAGTATTTTTAATGAAAACAATATAAGCAATCAACTTCAAAAAGGAGGAAATGGAAACAGAAATATAATATTTTATTCCTCCATTTAAGAAAGTAGTTAAGACAAGAGTGAAAACATTTTCTTATATTTAATTAAAAACACCCAAATACTTTCTCAAAACAAGCAAGCTGTACAAAAGAAAACCATGGTAATGATTAGTTAAAGCTATATTTGAAGCCCCATATCTTCCCCAATTCTCAACAGAATTCAACCATCTTTTATTATGTGATACTCCTCATCAAACTATATTAGAAAATCATATTAGATTGGCACTTTAGTTTTGCACAAAATTGGCCATTATTACCCACTCTCAGGGGGGTTACCAGGCCTTAAATTTCACCTAAAAGTCCAAATTGAACACTTTTTTCTCCGTCAGTAAATTCTATGCATCAGAATCCATGAGAAAAAACAATAAAATCGATAACTTAAATTTTCATCAAGATACATAGACATATATTGGATGAAAAATGGCATTTTGAGGGCAACATTAAAGCCCCATATCTCCCCCAATTCTCAATAGAATTCAACCATCTTTTACTATGTGATAATCCTCATTAAACCCTATTAGGAAATCATATATAATATACAAGAGATTATCCAAAACATAAGATGATGAACAAGATTATAAATATAAGAAGATCCCTCTAAAATTGTGGGTGTAAGAATGATCAGCCTTTAGAGAAAAGGGACTTAACTATAAATTTGATGTACCAAACAACAAAAAATAGTCAAGGATCTGACATGATTTATATTGGCACAAAAGAGAAACCGAGGAAACAAAGGTTTTATAATCATAAATCTCTCTTCCAGAACAAATATTACACAAATAGCATTCCACTGTCAAAGTATATATGAGAATTAAGAAATATGAGTAACAGAATCTAAAATTGATTGAAAATTCTATAAAGAACATATGCATGGAATGAGGTGTCAAAATCATGAAGATTAGGTTTGGAAAAAAATTCTCAAAACAAAACTAAACAAATACACAAAATTATTGTCTAGATGCAGATACAAAAATTAAATGATTCTTTTCTCATTTGTCGCTTGAATAGTCTTGGTCAGGTGAAAATATTTTTGGATCCAAATAAGAGAGTAAAATATGTTTGCTGCTTGACTCGTTTAGTTCAGATGACAAACTTTTTTAAGTGGAAAAAAAATATTGAAGTGGAAAAAATTTAAAAATATTCTACAAATTCTAATTGATAATAAAAAACACCTTTGAGTATTAGAAGCAATATTTATAAAGAACATACACTCAATTTCTTTTTGCTTGGGAGATTTAAAATGCATTTGATATAGTCACATTCATAGTCACATGATCCTTAGTTGCTATCTCTACACTTCAAACAGTGCCAATGGCCTATATGTTCAAACATGATGTCATGTCCAAATAAAAATTCCTTAACCAGAATCAATCCAGTATTATATGGTTTATTTGGACTATTGTCCTCATCTTTATTGTTATTTGTACAATGTTTTTTCCAATGTGCCCTCCGGTCTTCTTCAGGTATTGCATAGTGGATAAAGGCATTAATGTAAGACAGTGCTAAGTGACAGTTATCTCTAGGCTGCAGGTTCAATCCTGGTCAAGGGCAACAGTAACATAGAATAATAATTAACATAGCTTAACACCTGTACCCCATCTATGGTTAGTGGAATGAGAACAGAATACCCCCTAGATTGAATAAATGCTTGGGTTCAAAGTTCCGTGATGGCTCCTGATTATGAAAAGAAGGTTCCTAAGTTTGAGAAGACTTCCGAGTCTGTCGAGAAATACCTGGAGAAGGCCAGAAGAGCACATCATTGTATAAATAACAATAGAGATGAGGATAATAGTCTAAATAATCCAAAATAATACTAATTATCAAGCTGCATCTCAAAAATTCAGAGAAATAGAATCAATCAAGCACTCCACAACATAGAAGCACCTATGGCTTTCAAAATTACAAAAGATGGCCTAAGGAAGCCATACTCAGATTATACTAACAAAGACATACTTTTTTAAACAATCTAACACCCACATTTGTGACATCTCACTCACTAGAAAGAAAAGTGGAATAAAAAGTTAAGCACTAAATTCTTGTCAGTCATTTTCAATAAAACATACCTATGAGAGAATCTGCTGCCTATATATATATATATATATATATATATATATATATATAATGAATAGTGAATGAAAAAATGAGAAAAGTATTTGCATGGAAACGTGCTCAATGCTAATAAAGCAGAGTAGATTTATAATCAATGGTAATATTATGGTTTTACACTCATAACTTGAAGTTTCATGGTAATCCAATCACCAGATGAGTTCAATAGTTGAGATGTTAAAAACCAGTCGTGAAATGGTTGAGATGTTAAAAACCAGTCTATATATATAATATATATATATATATATATATATATATATTCATCAACACAAGGGCACAAGTAATATCTCTTATTCATTTCCAGTTAAATGACAACAGATACATGGTGCATAATAACACAGTTGGAAAGAGAAAGTTTTCAGTTATAAAACGTTATTCTACCACATAATAACCAGCACAGCTGGTTTATTTTTACCAGTGATGAACAAGAGCCAGCACGTCATTTTGTAAGACATTTACTCCAGAAGTAATGGCTCATATTTTATTATGTTGTCCAATGATATCAGAGAAGGGACAAAAAATCGAAACTGAACCTTCCTCCCAAAAAAACCTAAGATTTTGGGGCTTGTCACTGGGTGACAGGAATAGCACACACACACATTATATATATATATATATATATATATATATATATATATATATATATAAGGAATCCATGTATTTATACAGTGAATTATGCATTCATATTTTTCTTACTCCCATGAATCTTATCTATATGGTATATCTTTGTGCATTTGTAGCATTCTATAATCTTTATAAATATTTTGTATATTTTTTTCTTTAGTTTGTGCATGTGTTGTGTGCATTTGCAGTCAAGTGGTGAAGTGCATGGATAGATTCTTGTTAGATTTGATGTATGTGAGTTTGGTGATCATCGATACACATTTTGAAGTGGAAATGTGAAAAAAAAACTTCTGCCTTCAAGGTTAAGAGATGGGAAGGATTAAGAACAAGATACATATTGGACGAGAAATGGTGGGAAAGAGATGAAGGGTCAAAAAATGGTGGCTTGGCAAATGTAGGGGGCCACAAGAGAAAAGAAAAGACGGGGAAAAAATGAAAGGATAGAAAGAGATTAGGAAAAAAGAGAATAATGTGGTAGTAAGAATAAAAAAGGGAGAAAGAGAAGAGGAATAAAAAGAGAAAAATAAAGCAGATGAAAAAATTTTTTAAAAAAGAGAAAGATAAAATGGAAGAAAGGGGAATAATGAAGTAAAGAAAATTCGGGGTGGGGGTAGAAAGACAAACACAGACAAAAAAAAAATAGAATAATGAAAGAGAATAAAAAAAGGGAAGACATTTGGAGAGAAAAAAACTGAAGAGAGAAAGGAGAAAAAGATTATGCGATAAAGGAAGAAAGAGAGAAAGGAAAAAAATGATGCAATAACGGAAGAGGAAGAAAGAGAGAAAGGAGAAAAGATGATGCAATAAAGAAGAGGGAGAAAGGAGAAAAAATGATGCAATAAAGGAATAGGAAGAAAGAGAGAAAGGAGAAAAAGATGATGCGAGAGAGAAAGAGAGAAAAAGATGATGCGATAGAGGAAGAAGAGAGAAAGGAAAAAAAGATGATGTGATAAAAGAAGAGGAAGAAAGAGAGAAAGGAGAAAAAGATGATGCGAGAGAGAAAGGAGAAAAAGATGATGCGATAGAGGAAGAAAGAGAGAAAGGAGAAAAAGATGATGTGATAAAGGAAGAGGAAGAAAGAGAGAAAGGAGAAAAGATGATACAATAAAGGAAGAGGAATAAAGAAAGAAAAAAGAAAAAATGGTGGAGAGATAAAAAAAAGTGAAAGAAGGCAATTTAAAAAGAGAAGAGAGAGAGAGAGAGAAAGACTGAAAGAGAATGGAAGATAAAATAGAAAACAAAACAAAATTATAGAAACAAAGAAAAATCAAGAAGAATGCAACAGTTTTTAAAACAAGGAAAAAAGAAAATCTCAATATGAAAGGAGAGAAATAATTTTACATTTCTGTAATTATGGAGGAAAGAGAGAAGAGAATTTAATATTGATGGAGGGAAGGGAGCAGAGAAATTTAATGAAAGAGGAAAAAGAGAAAAAAAGTTTAAATCTGAAGGATGGAAGGAAAAGGAGAACTGTAATGTTGAAAGAGGGAAGGGAACAGAGACGTTTAATGAAGGGAGAAAGAGAAAAGAAGTGAAATGTTGAAGGAAGGCAGAGATAAGAGAAGTGTCATTCTCAAAGAAGGAAAGATAGGAGAAATGTGTATTGTTAAATGGGGGAAAATAAAGAAGTGTAATGAAGGAGGGAAGAGAAAGTAGTAGCGTAAAAGAAGAGAAAGGAAAAATGTATTGAAAAATTTTAGGAAGGAGGGAAGATAGAAGTATAATTTTAAAGGGATGGAGAAATATAAGAAGTGTAATGATTATAAGAAGTGTAATGGAGGGAAGAGACAGAAGTGTAATGGAGGGAAGAGACAGAAGTGCAATTTTAGAATAAGGGAAAGTGATAAGGAGGGAAGAGAGAAAAGTGTAATTATATAGGAAGATAAGAAGTATAATGAAGAAGGAAAGAGACAGAAGTGTAATTTTAAAGGAAGCAAGAGAGATAAGAAGTGTAATGAAGGTGGGAAGTGTAATTCTAAAAGAAGGGAGTGATAAGAGTTGTAATGAAGGAGGGAAGAGAGAGAAGTGTAATTTAAAGGAAATGAGAGAGATAAGAAGTGTAATAAAGGAGGTAAGAGAGAGAAGTGTAATTTTAAAAGAAGGGAAACTGAGGAGAAGTGTAATGAAAGAGGTAAGAGAAAGAATCATAATTTTAAAGGAAAGAGAGTGATGAGAAGTGTGAAGAGAAAGGAGAAGTGCAATTTGAAGAGAAAATGTGATGTTGAAAGGAAGAGAAAGGAGAGTAAAGAAAAAGTACAGAGAGAAGAGAAAATTTGATTAAACTTAAATTTGTTGAGAGAGAGAGAGAGAGAGGTGGGGGGTAACTCTAAGTAGGAAGAAAGGGAGAAAGAAAGAAGAATTTGATAAAAAAGGATTAAAGTGAAAGAAACTTGAAATGAATGGAGACAAAAAGAGTCAAGGAAAGGAAAGAAAGGAAAAATAAAAGAAAGAGAACATTAAGATGAGAGGAAGAGAGAGAACAGTGTTTAGAAAAGTGAATATTGAAAAAGAAGAAGGGATGGCTGAAACATTGAAAAAAAAGAGGGAAATTGTTGGATAAAAAAAAAGGAAATAAAAAAAGAGAAGGAAAAGGAAATGGCAAAAGAAAAATGGGGAAAAAGAGAGGGAAAATAAAAAAAGAGCAAAAAAACGAGGGAAAAGGAAAGAAGTTGAAATGATAGAAAGAAAAAACTTGGTAAAGTGAAGGAAAATAAAAAAAAAAAGAGAATGAAAAAGAAAGGAATATAAAATGAAGAAAGGAATATAAAATGAAGAAAGAAAAAGAGTGTGAAAACAGAGAGAAAGAAGAAAATGAATAAATAAATAAAAAGAGTGCGAAAACAGAGATAAAGAAGAAATAAAAAGAGAGGAATATTGAGAAATAGAAAAGAAAGTAAAGGAGAGGGGGAAAACAAAGAGAAAGTAGAAAAAGAAGAAAGAAAAAGTGAGGGAATATTAAGAGAAATAGAAAACTAAAGATGAAAGGGAAAATAGAGAGAAAGTAGAAAAAGAAGAATACAAAAACAAGAATAAAAAGAAGAAAGAGTATATTCAGAGAAATAAAAATGTAAAGAAAAGGAGAAAACAGAGAGAAAGTAGAAAAAGAAGAAAGGAAAATAGGGAGGGGCTTGAGAGAAATAAAAATGTGAAAAGAGGTGGAAAAAGGTGAGAAAGCAGAAAAAGAGAAGAAAGAAAAAATGAGGAAAAATTGAGATAAATAAAAACGTAAAGAGGGGGAAAATTGAGATAAAGTAGAAAAAGAGAGGGAGGGTGGAGAGAAAGTAAAAAGAGAGAAAATAGAGGGAAAGCAAAGGGTAAGTGGAAAAAGAAGAGAGAAAAGGAAGAATATATTCAGAGAAATAAAAATGTAAAGAAGAGGGGAAAACAGTGAAAATAGAAGAAGAAAGAAAAAGAGAGGGAATACTGAAAGAAATAAAAATGTAAAGAGGAGAAAGCAATGAGAAGCAGAAAAAGAGAAGGAAAATTGAGATAAATAATAACGTAAAGAGGGGGGAAATAGAGATAAAGTAGAGGGAGAGTGGAGAGAAAATAAAAAGAGAGAAAAATAGAGGGAAAGCAAGGGTAAGTGGAAAAAGAAGAAAGAAAGGAAGAAAGAGTATATTTAAAGAAATAAAAAGAGGGGAAAACAGTGTAAAAAAAGAAGAAAAAAGAGAGGGAATATTGAAAGAAATAAAAATGTAAAGAGGGGAAAAAAAGAGATAAAGTAGAAAAAGAGAGGGGGTGGAGAGAAAATAAAAAGAAAGAAAAACAAAGGAAAAACAGAGTGAAAGTAAAAAAAAGAGAAGAAAGAAAAGGAGAAGGAAAATTGAGATAAATAAAAACGTAAAGAGGGGGAAAACAGAGATATAGTAGAAAAAGAGAGGGGGTCGGAGAGATATAGTAGAAAAAGAGAGGGAGGTTGGAGAGAAAAATAAAATAAAGAAAAATAAAGGAAAAACAGAGAGAAAGTAAAACAGAACAGAGAAAACTAAGAATGATAAATTGGAAAATAAAAACAAAGAACATTCGCGTCATAAAAAGTAAAGAAAGAAACAACAACAAAAAAAGAAATGAAAAGTGAGCAAAAAGATATGAGGGGTGGGTGGGCGGTCATAATGAGAAAAAAAAGAATAAAGAGAATGATCAAATGGGAACAAGCTTACATATGAGGGATGGATGAGGATTGGTTGTTTGCTTATCTGGACACTTAAAACTAACAGGAATAGGGTACTCTTGCCCATCAGCTTGTTAATCTTCTGTAGCCTTTGACATTCCACATATCAGCAGACAATGCATGGATTCCAAGGGAGATCACTCTGCTGATAAACAAAATGGCAGAAAGCAAAATGAGTAAAAACACAAGCACACAAAAAACGATCAGATCGAAGTGACAGGATATACATAAGTAAAGGGAATACATA
>CM042160.1:29265805-29368305 GCA_023376005.1 Doryteuthis pealeii | reverse complement strand
ATTTAGGTATCTCTTGTATACCTACTTATTGGATCTCTATTCATGAATGTGTTCTTTATTATATTTTCTTTGTATTTCTGTTATATGTATCTTCTCCATGTGCTTATATTAAAGTCCATTGTTACATTTCACACTCTTGGTCGGAGTTGTTTTGTTCAACCAACAATTTATAATTGATGTTATAACTTTGAACCCAACAGATGTTTGAAATCAAATTCCAGTTCTATCAATAAGCAAAAACCTATGTATAAGTAAATAGTATGGCAGACTGGCTTTTTAGTATTAACTAGTGACCTGTTTAAGGGATGAATTACTTTGATTCTCAACAAGGAACCATCTTTTTATTTAGTAGTGTAAAGCCCCCTTATCACCCCCCCATGCCCAACATGTCTTACATACCTTGAGAAAAGCCCATCTTTAATGATATTGATTATAATGATGATAAATAATAATACTGTTTGTGAGAAATGATATATGTGTTTATTTTGTCAAATTTCAGCTCATCAGCTTAAATCAGCATCACTCTCATAGAATAAGTCTCGCTTTCCCTTCTGATTAGCCATAACTACCTGTGTAGTAAATTAATCGTTTTTTTTATTCAGCCTTACTGATGACATGTGACAGCAATAGGGGGACAAAAAAAAGAAGATAATCAGATAATAGAAGAATTTACACTAGAAAAGAGAATTCCTTGTTATTACTGAAGAGGAGGACATCTGTAGGTATTTTGTTGTCAATCTTGGGAAGTCCCAATAATGCTGATTTTGCTTACTTAAAAACTTTTGAATTTTTTTTTTTTTTTTTAGTTTCAGTCCATTTTTCGGTAATTTATGAGGAAGTGCGTCCCGGTCTCTTGCCTCAAAAATTGCTACCCGGTGACTATTAAAATAACGACCCAGGTCAGTCTATTCAAAACTATTCATCTTCATATCTATCTCAATTTGTTAATATTTATCTATATTACTTTAAAGACTAAGAATTTTTTTTATTCAGGTTTGTTTAATGTCTTGTTTTTAGTTTAAATAAACAAGAATTACGACAAAAAAAGATGCCCCCCCCCAAATACATTTATTTGTCGAAAATATCTATCTTCATTTGTTCATATCTATCTATATTATTTTGTTTGTTTATCTATCTATCTCAGTCTATTCCAAACTATATATCCATCTTCATATCTAAACAAGAATTACGACAAATTACGATAAATAAACAAGAATTACGACGAGCTGGGGTTGTTATTTTGATAGTCACCGGGTAGCAATTTTTGAGGCAGGAGACCGGGACGCACCTCCTGATAAATTACCCATTTTTCTAAAAGATATAATTGGAAAACTACTTCCAGGATAGTTAATACTTTGGAATGCAATTGCATCCTCACACATCAGATTATTCTAAAGGATTCACCTTGCAACACCAATGTGACAACCATAATAGTCAGATTAAAGATACGTTAGATTAACTAGAATTCTCCTGATCCTGTTACATCTTTATACTATAGATAAGAAGCTGAGTACCTTTATGACGAATATGTCAGTGCCTGTTGCAGAATGATGGTTAGCAAGCCATACAAACTATTACTTCTATAGTGAGTTTGGTGGGTTGAGGGATTCTGAGAACCAGTGCTTTAAAAGTAAGAAAATAAACAACGACAAGAATGTGATCAGGTTTCTTCTGATTCAGAATCCCAAATTCTGGATCATAAGAAACTGGGATTCTTCTGATCCAGCATCTAGATAGCTAAAAAAAAAAAAAAAAGAATTAAGCAGAATACAAGAAGTGTACGGGTAATTCCATGTCAAATCATCAAGGCCATGTCACCCACCCCTTCAATTACAAAAAGTCGACATTTTTCGTGAACCCGCCAAATTTTGAGAGCTAAAAATTGACATAACTCCGCCAATTTTTGGAACTGAAAGCTTAAATTTTGGGGAATGTCTAACTCTAATACTGCCCACACCTGTACAAAATTTCAGAAAAATTGAAGGGGGTGGGTGACAATTTTACTTTTTTCTGGATGATTCGACATACAAAAATTAATATATTTTTTTAATGTCAAAAAGCATTTTTCTGTTGTATACATAACTGGTTTGGTTTGGTTTTACAGCATATCAACCTTGGTGGGTCATTTAATGCCGACAAAGTTGTGAAATAAATTCATTCTTAATGCATAATACTTTTGTTTATAAACTCATGTTTTTCTATTTCACTTATAGATTGGACCCTAACAGGTACTACAACTCCAGCCAGAGTGACAGGGAGCAATGATGATGAAGGGGTGCTCACATTCCCCAACCTCCAAAACTGGAACCTCACCATCAGATAGAGTTTAACATCATTCCCAGGACATGTAGACCCTCAGTCACCTCCTTCTAGCACTCATATGACAAAAAGGGATTGGGGCTTGCCATAAGGGCACTAGGGTTGGGAAAATCATATCGGTGCTAGGGCTTGACATGACCAGCCGATTGATCGGAGGGGGCCTCTCCGACCACCCGTCTAGCCCAAGATAGGGCCAAAGTGGAGTATTGCAAGTCATGTCTACATAACTGAAGAGCATGGTGTAATAAGTATTGTCATAGGAAATGGACACAGCAAGATGTGTTCAAATCCTGGAAAAGCTAATTGCATTTAACATAGTTGGAAAAGTATACATCCAACTATTCTCCCTCCAGCTATAAATAAATAGTAGGGCAGACTTGGCTCTTTAACATTGGTTAGGTAACCATTCTAGAAAAAGAAAAAACTCTGAATTTAAACCTGTTAAACTCTGCTTAAGAATTGAACATTGTGTCACATCCTACTTGTGCAGAGGTGTTGGTATGTATGTATATATCAAATAGTGGGGCAATAACATGGAAACACTTCATATGAAGCACAATATAATTCTGGATTTCACGGGATTCATTTATCATGTTATTCATAAGGGACCATCCTCAGGATTTCTTTTCAGATAGAAGCAAACAAACAACAGTAAGTGCAAAAGATTGTCTGGGGAAAAAAAAAACAATGGCACAACAACCAATTCTTTAAATATATTACAACCATTTCCTTTATCATTCTTTTAAACATGTTTGGTTGAACTCAAGTGACAATTCCTGTCGTACGAGTTTCTGTTCAATCTGTTCAAGGTGTCTGGCCATCTTTTTGGTGTCAGGCTGGAACTGGTGTAGCAATCCACCAAAGGTGTCTCTACGAGTGCTTTTGGCATGTCGATCTGCCATCTTCAGGTTGGAAACTGATGGTATGTTTCTGACATGAAGATGACAGATCGACATGCCGAAAGCGTTCGTAGAGACACCTTTGCTGGATTGCGACACCAGTTCCACCCTGACACCAAAAAGATCGCCAGACACCTTGAACGGATTGAACAGAAACTGGTATGACAGGAATTGTCCCTCGAGTTCAACCAAACATGTTTAAAAGAGAAAATGCTGCCAAAATACACATATTTATTAATCTTGTAAATTGTTGGGAGAGATGGAATTCTGGTAACTTGTTGTTAAGGTATATTTCTTTTGCATTTGAATCTTGTCATCCCTAGAATTCCTCAATTCTCTTTGAGTCTCTGCCTAACCCCTTCCCAATACTTTCTTGGAGCTTTCAACCATCTCTGGAGTCAGCAACAAGTCCTCTAATCAACAGTTACCCTTATATTTTCTCTGTTCTTTCCATTTTAATATGCAACTCTTTTTATAATCAAATTTTAACTACCTCTTTCAACCAATGATATGAACCATTGAAAACACAGAATTATCATTTCATTGTATCAAGTACAGCTGAAACTACATATCTACTTTTAAAAAATCTGTTATCAGAAGGAAAATAACCATGTTTTCAAAAAATAACCATTTTAAAACATGTAACATTTTTCAAAATACTTAATCTTTTTCAAAATACAAAACACAATGACATTTCAATTTAAAACTGAATATTTTATTTATTGGTATTTTCATAAACAACAATACAACTTACTTTCTAGGTTATTTCTTCAGAAAATGTGTGAAATATTACACTTCACACTGAATGACATATTTTTATCTGGCTGCCTAGCTATCAATTAATGTACGAATTTACCCAACCCCTCTGCAGTATGTGACACAGGGTCAATTTTTAAGTGGAGTAAAGCAGTTTTGAGTTTTTCTTCTACTAGACTGGTTGTCGAACCAAAGCTAAATAATCCAGTCAGCCCTACTAGTTTCTCATAGCTGGGACAAGGACATGAGGATTTATTCCTTTTCCAAGGGCATTAGCACAAAGTGAGTTGCAAACAGCTTTGTTCAAGATTTAAACCCGTCACCAGTTCCATGTTATGCTACACAAACCTCCATCTATCAATTAATACAATAATAATAATAATAATAATATCCTTTCAGCTAGTATATTAGGTCTAAGACCTGTCAGCTGTTCCTTATAAATATTCATCTTAATTCCACAGAATATTTATAATTTTCATAGATTATCTAACATTGCCTTGAAGGAGTTTAGAGATGGGGCATTCACTACTGATGATGGTAGTTTATTCCATGTATTCACCACTCTGTTGCTAAAATGATTTTGTCTTGCGTTTGCCTTACAAAATTTTTTAAAGATTTTAATTTATATCCCCTGGTATTGTTATTTTGAGCAATGTTTAGTAGGTCAAAGTTCGTTGAATAAAAACCATGTGTATATTTGTAGGCTTCAATCCCCCTCTTATAAGTTGATAAACCAAACTTGGTAAGTCAATGTTCCTAAGTCTTTCTTCATATGAAAGGGTTTTTAAATCATTCACTAATTTAGTAGCTCTCCTCTGAACTCCCTCAATGAGCTTTGTGTCCTTGATTAGTCTTGGGCTCCAAACCACATTAGCAAATTCCAAATGAGGTCTTACCAATGCAATGAATAAATTTTTCAGCATTTCTTTATCCATGTATTCATATGACCTTTGTATTAATTCTAATACCTTGTTTGTTTTATTTACTTATATTTCTATGTGTTTGGAAAATTTTCATTCGGGGTCCACATTCACACCAAGGTCTTTTTCTAACTCTGTATCCTTTAGTATTTCTCTTTCGTTAGAGAAATTTTTTCTCATAGAGTATTCTTGTTTTGGGTTATTTCTTCCTATGTGAAGTACCTATATCTACCCATTTACATATTTCCCATTTCAAAATTGATTTTATATATGAATAAATGAACCATATTACCTTTAGGCACCCCTTTTTGATCTCGATTAAGAAAGGACATGTTTTTCATTTACACTGTCAATATCCGGTTGTTTGTTAGGGTTAGGATTAGGAGTTAGTTTTATAATTTGAAAAAAAGAATTTAAAATTGTCTGATAAAACAACCGATATTGACGGTGTAAATGAAAAACATGTCCTTTCTTGATCGAAATCAAAAATCTAAAGGTCATATGGTTCAAAGAAATTATGTTATGAGCGGAACAAATGAAAGTCGCAATTCAATGTACCTCTGTATTAGATATCTGCAAATATTTTTATATTGCTTGTATTTTAGAGTAGATAGCAATGAGCTTACTACATAAGCTTTTCTTCATTATCTAGTTCTTGGGGTGGTGAACAGAGAGATCCCAAAAAAGCATTTCTATATTTCTTCTATTTCAGAATTGCTAACAGTAATGTGACAACAGAGTTTCTACTTTTCTTTTTGTTTAGAGCTGCTGACAATGAGGTCCCTACAAAAGTATTTCTACATCATCAGCATATCAGAAGAGCTAAAGATGGTTGTCACTGCATCATCCATTCTATATTTACAGCATTTTAGAACTGCTAACAGATGACATCAGAAAGTTTACATTTTCTTAGTGCCGCTGATAATGAGATTCCTACAAAATCATTTCTAAATATCAGAACTGCAATAAATGTATCAGCATTTCTCTATTTCCTTCATTTTAGAAATGCTAATAGGGAAGTGACAACAGAATTTCTACATTTCCTTTTATATAGAACTGTTGGGTTCCAAAAGGTAATTATGTTAATTATGATTAGTTGAACAAACAACTCCGACCAAGAGTATTAAAAATAACAATAGACTTTAATACAAGGACAGCACATGTAGAGCATTTATAACATGAAATACACATACATGAGACAAGATACAAAATGGACATATATAAGTAACACATAAAAGGGATAAGATACAATAATGAAGTATAAAACTTATGAAGAGTCCATAAGGCAAAGTCACTTACTACTTTGTCTGCGTGGGTTTCACCCCCACACAAGAAGGGTGTAGACAAACTGTCTAACCCATGGTGTGTTTGTTCAGTCCCATAGAAGAAAGAGAGAGAATTCAAACTTGGCGCTTACTTAGATAGTCATAGTGCCTGGTGGGGAAAACAAGAAACACAAGGGAAGATAACTCTTCAAGCCAAACAAGGGCAGACAATCCCACAGAGTTATTGACTATGAAGTTTAGTTCAGTTTGGTTTCTTTGTTTACTGGTATATCAACCTTTGTAGATAATTTAATGCCAAAGTCATTCTTCTTAATCCAAACTTGGAGGGATGAGGGAGTTCATACCCTTTCTAAGGAAACTAGTCTGAAAGTGAATGCAACAGCACAACTAGAACTTTAACTCACTTACCACAATGTCACAGTCCACTATGTTAGCCACTATGCCATGGTGACTCCCCCTGACAATGAGATCCCTACAAAAGCATTTCTACACCATCAGAACTGCTAACAATGAATGTCACTGCATTGGTATTTATAACATGTGTCAGCATTTCGATTCTAATTTCTGAAGGAAGATTAAAACAACAGAGAATCAACAAATTTGTAACCTGAGAATTTATGAAAAAACGATGTCTCTTTGAATTTCTAAGAAAATAATGGCTCTTATTTGGTGAGAATTCACAAAAAAAAAAGATACCTTTTTAAATTTCTAAGAAAAATGTTTTTGAATTTTTAAGAATATTACAACTTATTTTGGATAATTCAATGGCAAAACAAAAATATAATAATATCAACTTGGAATGAATGTAATGTCCAACTTTAGAGTATATTTCCTAAATAAAAAAAACATATACTATAGAAATAATCATTAACAAAACCTCCATTTTTTTTCCTAGAACCTTATTGCACCTATCAACAATAAACTATTGTCCCCATCTTCATTGTTATTTGTACAACTTCTCGGACTCGGGAACTTTCTTTTCGAACTCGGGAGCCATCACGGAACTTTGAGTCCGACAAGAAATACCTGAAGAAGGCCGGAGGGTATATCGGCCGAAACGTTGTACAAATAACAATGAAGATGGGACAATAGTCTGAATAACTCTAATAATACTAATCTTCAAGCCTCATCTCAAACATTCAGAGAAAAAGCTTATAAACCTCTTTAAGTTTTGATGCAAAATATGAAACCAACAAGTTTTCTCTTGATGCCAATCTATGATTCTGTCATCCCCTAAACAAATGATAATCAGAAGGATCAATGTCAGCAGAATATATGGAGAATGGAGCAATTTTTCAAAAATTAGCTTCTCTAAATGATCTTTAGTTAATTAAGCTGTATAAGGGTGAGCATTATTGTACCAGAGAATGATTCCATTTCTGTTGACTAAGAAGGGACGGTTTTTTTTGTCCAAATATTACATAATCTATGCGGTTGCATAAGATTATTGTCACTCCCCTGTATTTCTAAAGGGATGGCCCTTTTCATTTCACGGGCGAGACTTTCCATGGAATATTACAAAAAAAGCCCGCAAAATATGTGAAGTCACGTGGGAACTGGTTGGGTCCTCAGTTTCAGTTTAGACGTCAGGTAGAGAACATGTCCTGCCTTAACTGGAACTCACTGCATACACATGCTATGTTTAGTTAAGTAAATAAAAGCTTAAGAAAATAACACGGTTTTGTGATTAATGAATGTCTTGGTAAGAAGACTGATCTAGAAGAAGAAATGAGTTAAGTGCGAACGACCACCAAGACGAAGTCCAGACGCTAGAAGAACAGAAGAAGAATAGAAGAAAGTAAGGAAAAGGGTATACAACACAAAGCTGTTCTCAAATGTTATAAAGGATTGCACCAGGGATAAGAGGTGATTGTTTGATTATTGTTTAACAGTTTGTAATTGACAATTACTTGAATATCCCATCATATACTCAATAGGCAGTTGTTGTGTAATGGTTATTGTCATTGGAAATGGACACTACGATCCAAGCTCAAACTTTGGATGAGGCTGTTTGCTATTTCACATAGCACTAAGGTATGCATCCAACTATTCTCCTTCCAGCTATGGATAAATAGCAGGCCAGACTAGACTCTTTAACCTTCTTAGAGAAGAAAAACTTAATTAAAAAAACTGACTTTATCAACAGGATGAAGTCCACCTCTACGTTGCTGAGTAGATCTGCTTCTTCAACTGATCCACTGACTATGACTCTTTACATTTCTCATCACCAAGTAACAAGCATGTCAAAAAAAATATACGAGTGTGAGTCAAAAAGTAATGCTATTTTGTTTAGGACAGGTATAATTACCAACACAAGAATATGTATCATACATCAAAATGAAACTGGTCCTCCCTCTGTGGATCACATCCCTACTTCTCCACATAGTGAAGATTCTCTCAATAGCAATGTTCCACCTTCAAATGAGAGCATGTATCGCTGTCCCATAATTCTGTTGACTGTTCTTTGAGCCACTTCTTCACTAAAGATTTCACTTCCTTATCACTGGACTAGTGTTTTCCTCTCAAACCATCTTTTATGGGGCTGAAGAGATGAAAGTCTGAAAGCGCTAAATCTGGTGAGTATGGAAGAGGCAGTAAGTTTCCCACCCAAATGAGGTGATTTTCTCCCTTGTCCTGATGCTTGTGTGTGATCGAGCATTGTCATGCAGAAGGAGGACATTATTGATTGTGCCACATAATCAATGATTCACAAATGATTATAGAATCATTTGATTGATATTCGGTTGAACACAAATTGCTTTCCTATTCTATATCAAAACCTAAAGAATTTTACAATTCTTGCATCTACAGACTTGTTGACAGATGAAATGAGATTCTAGGAAACAATGTTAATGATTAAATATTCCTTTAGGCATAATTTTTTACATTTATCATATATATTTTAAAATCAAACATTACATTTATAATGTTGGTGAATTTACACTGTTGGAATATTTTTGATATAAGATATGCTCTAATTCCACACCTGGATTTATAGACTAGCCAAAGTCATGGATTTACTCCTCCAGCCAATCAACAAGCCATACTGCATGGCTGATACATTACTTAAACACAGATATTTGCCACAGTCCACATGCAATCATTGACGAAGGAACTGAGGACTCTTTACCAGAGGAACCAAAGGATTCATTATCGAAGGACTCTTTACCAAGGATCCTATTCCACTGGACAAGCACTCTTGCTTGAAGGCCAAAGGATGGCCCATAAAACTTAACACTCTTTGATTTAATAAAAAACCTAAAAATCTGCTCGTCATTTCATCATCATCATCATCAATGCATGCAAACAGCATGTATTCCTTTGACACTTTCTTGTGATCCATCTCTATAGGCCATTGCCTTTGATAAGTCCTCTAAATGGCACCCAGTTTCCACACAGAGCTAATGAATGTATAAACAAAATAAAAAAGTGATCATTAAGTGCACTTTGCAAACTAAGCTTGCTATGATAAACAAATCAAACAATTCAATTTTTTTTTTTTAGAAATGTGTAAGTATTTGACCAAATCTTAAACAATAAAGTTATTGAAATAAATCCTCAATGAAAATGATAACATTTTGCCAACTATGGAATGCTATCAACAAGATGATAGATAAGTGAGTTTGTCCATAAGTTTAGGGAACAATTTAATTTAACTGAACTCCCTTTAGTAGTCAGTCCTGGGCCAAACTGTCAGTTTTAGGACTTTTTTAATAAAAGTGTGGTGGATTCCAGATGCAATTAAGTAGCAGAGCACCGGGATCCAATAAAGTATTTTTTAAATCTTGTTTTAGGAATCTTCATTTAGCTATAACCCATTTCCAGTATAAATTTTATCATTTAATATATTCCTTGACCCATTCTATTGGTCTTCAATGAAACTACCTTTATAATTCAAAGTATCATGATGTTTCTAATGTTCTGGCTTGCAAAGGTTGCAGAGTCTGATTTTCAGCCTGCGCTTCTGGTTGTAAAAGTGGAGGAGTAGGAGGAGGATGTATATTTGACCCAAGTAAAGATAAGATTGTTAAGATGGGAGTTTCTTCCAAATCCTTTTTTTATTGTAGAATTACAGCTGAAACTACATACTTATTTTTTTTCTTAAAAATTCTGTTATCAGAATGAAAATAACCAAGTTTTCAAAAAATAACCATTTTAAAACATGTAACATTTTTCAAAATAAAAAACATTGTCAGATTCCAATCTAAAACTCTGAATATTTCATCTGTTGGTATTTTTGTAAACAACCTTATTTTCTAAACTATTTTTTCAAATTTTTTGTGAAATATTACATTTCACTAAAAATGATAATGTACATATTTATCCAACTCCTCCAACATGAGCAGGATATGATACTGGGTCAATTTTTAAGTGAAGTAAAGTTATTTCTCTGAATGTTTGAGATGAGGCTTGATGATTAGTATTATCTGTGTTATTCGGACTATTGTCCCCATCTTTATTGTTATTTGTACAACGTTTCGGCCGATATGCTTTCTGGCTTTCTTCAGGTATTCTCAGACTTGAACCTTCTTTTCAGACTTGGGAACCTTCTTTTTGAACTCGGAAACTTTCTTGTCGTAGTCCGGAGCCATTTGCGAACTTTGAACCTAACTCTTTATTTAGTCCACGGGGGTATCCTGTTCTCATTCTGCTAACCATAGCTGGGGTAGGAATTGTGTTAATTATTTTTCTATGTTACTGCCTCTACTCAGGATTGAATCTGAAATCCAGAGATAATTGTCACTTAGAACTGTCTTAACCTAACTACCTTATCCACTAGGCCATGTGTCCATTTGAACAATTCAGTGTGAATTTTGGGAACTTATGTTGTTTTGGCTAGAATATCTACCTATTCATTTTTATGTATGAAGTAAAGTTGGTTTTCTTTCTGCTAGTCTGGTTAGCTAACCATGGCTAAAGGACCTAGTCTTCCTTACTAGTTTCCTATAGCTGATGGAGAACAGATGAATTCATACCTTTTCCAATAGCATTGATATGAAGTGAAATGTAAACAGCCTCATCCAGGATTTGAACATGGGTCTCTGATTCCATTTCCTATGATAATAACTGTTATGCTACATATACCTCCCATGTATACATGTATATATAATTTTTTATGCATATAGAAATATTTGTATGGATGTTAAAAAAGGATGTTAAATGCGATACAAATGTGTTATTCATTTATGTCTCTTCACTTGAGCAGATAAGAAAGTATTTGTTATTTTGCTTCAATGCTTGCGCCATCATAAATAAAAACTATCAATCATATCTTATAAATGTTTACTGAGTTTCATCTGGCTCATGGCTAAATGTGGGGCTGGATTTATAATGGGGCAAAGGAAGCAGTTGTCCTGGGTTTCTGCCAGAAGAACACCCAGGTTTTCTTTATAAAGCCAGCAATAATAATATTATTATTATTATACTGGTGTTCCTAAATCTTCCATCCATTTTCATCCTGCAACACCCTCTGGTTAAAAATGAAACTTTCCAAATTATTCAAGATGCAAGGCAAAAATGTAAATCCAGATTATCTGGCATCGCTTAATTACAGATTTCTTATTTTCCCCATCTTATTTTACCCAATTTTAAAAATGAAACATTCTAAATGGTACTGTGGTGCTTACTTAAAATTAATTGAAAAAAAAAGAAAGTTATATGTTTGTTTTAATAGTAATATTGAAATTATGAATTACGGAATATATTTTGGTAATTTTGATCTTATGTCGTTCCAGCCTCATGCCTTAATTTACACTATGATTTAGTGAGCCAGTATCAGGCAAATTTCTGGCCCAACAGATATTTTCTGAGTCATGTTTTTGTCACTTTTTTGTCAGCAAATTAATGTATATATTTTAAACACCTCTCCCCAGATTTTTATCAGCAAATCACTGTAAATATTCTACAACTCTCTTTTTAAGAAAGAGTGAAAGAGAGTTAAATCAAGATTATTATACTTTTTACATATTGAACTATTAGCAATAGCTCTTAAGTAAACATATCAAATGGTGTAATAATTAGATTATCATTACTGTGGTATATTCACAGGTACAGCTAGTGATTAATTATTATTATTATTATTATTATTATTATAACTTAAACAAAAAAATAAAATCAAACATTTTCTTTGAAACCTAACAAATTCATTTTTTTCTTTTAATAAATGCATTTTGTCACATAATAAATAGGCATAGCCTATCATTTTTGTAAAGATATGTAGGATTCAACTTTAACTTGGGGTTTAAATTTCACTCATGGAAAAAATGTGAACAGGCCTTAACACCAGGGTTATTTATATGGAGTCTGATTGGCTTATGGATATCACATGACCAGGCAACTCCCTGGAAACATTAGAATAAATGAGAATCAAGCAAACAGACACGTGTTATGTCTGTGCTTTTTTATTCCCTCGTATGAATGTGTTTAAGTTGAGATTCGGAAATAAAGTTATAAGTCTCTGTGTTCATAATTAATAAGAGCAAGTTGAACTAAGAACAGATCGAGAGTGAGACACCCAGATGAAGATGTCTGCAGCCCAAAGAAAACACCAGACAGAGAAGATTAGATGATAGAAGACAGAGCAGAAAATATAAGAACGAATAAGAAGTAGTATTTAACAATAATGAATGAATAATGATAAACAACAATAAGAAGTTTCATTGCTGCAAGAAAATTATTAATACAGAATTTGTATTTCCAAACTTCAAAAGAAAAAGGGTCAACTAATTTGTTTTACTAGTTTGTTACACAGACTGTTTGACTTAAACCAAATTGGATTTGAACTCTTTTTAGGCAAATTGAAGTAAGGGTAGATTATTCATATTATTAATTCATAAGAATTTGTCTGTCAGTCCTCTAGACATGGACAAATATTCTGATCTAGAATTACCAAATTAGGTATCCATACTTATAACACAGAGAGGGAAAGTTTTAACTTAAATCTCTAATAATAAATATAAATGACAGTTTGCCACAGTTTTTAAACTTTACTTCTAGAAAACATCCCAGGCCAAATCTGGACCCACAATCCTGAAATTTGGATTCTCAAGTTTTAATTACTGCGATTGTTTTTGTTGATTTTTTTTTTGTCTGTACAATAACTATTTATAGAACTTGAAAATAAATTTGGGAATACTCAAAAATAATTGTCAAATCCAGAGAAAGTCACCCCTGAAATAAAGATAATTGTATGTATAAAAAAAATGTCTTCAAATTAAGTGTCAGCAGAAGAATTATTGGTAAATAAGCTTAAATATTAATTCAATACTTAAATGCAGTGATAAATTTTGAGTTCTTCTGTATTCTATTGTTACATATCACATACAGTAGCAGTTTTTCTGGCAAAAAGAAATCTCCACTAATAGAGAACCACATTACAATCAAAATAGCCAAGAATGGTGGTTGGTTGGATTTTACAACCCTTCACTGGAATAATGTTTGCCTCTCTTGGTGAGGAAGGGAAATCTGTAGTGAAGTAGTGGCTCAATTTAACAGAATTTTATGTCATTTTGATGTATGATACATGTTCCTGTTTTGGTAATTGCACCTGACTTAAACAAAATGGCATTACTTTTTGACTCCCCCTTGTATTAAGCTTTTCAATTATGGTCCATAATTAATCTTTTAATATAAAGAGAATTCAAAAGAAATTTATGTTGGTTGGATTTAATGGTATATCTACACTTGTTGGGTTATTTTACGAAACATTTTGTTTTATTCATTCTTGTTGAGTATTCATTTTTGTTTTAAACTCAATTTTTTTTTAACAAATTTTTGATCTATTTGACCCTAAAAGATACTACAACTCTGGATCAGAGTGAACTTGGGAGTAATGGTGATGAAGAGGTACTCCACAATCCCCAGAGCTCAAGAATTGATATTTCACCACTAGATGTAGTTTACTGTCATACCCAAGTATACTAAGACCCTTGGCCACCATCTTTTAGTATATACATGATAAAAAGAGTTGGGGCTTTGCCATAAGAGTAATATGGTTAGGACAATCCTATATGTGCTAGGGCTTGACATGACCAGCCGATTGATCAGAGAGGGTCTCTCCAACTGCCCATATAGCCTAAGTAAGTGCCCATATAGCCTAAGATAGTGTGTTGCATGTCATGTACCACTCAGTCACCAGGATTCTGTCCTTAAGCATCAGGAGTCACCACCACAGGTGGCCCATCAAGAGGATTTTAACCCTCAGCTGACAGGGCAGGCAGCAGCACAGAAAAGAAAGTTAGCGTAATTACCACTTGATAGGGTGGCTTTTCAGCTAGTAACTAATAATATCCATTTTGATTGTATAATATTGTGCATATTGGATTCATTTGTTGTGGCCTCCTGCCCTAAAAAATGCCAAATGGTGCCAGCTGAAAAAGTGAACCATGCTAGTTATGAACCACTTAGCTGTTTGAAGATGTTTTTACCAACAGGTTAATACGATATGAAAGTGATATTTTATACACACACCAAAGTTTTTTTTATCAAGAAGTAATTGTAAATATTCCTCCCCCCCCACTCTTTAAAATATATTTTTGAGCAGTTTGAAGGCGTTTTTTATCGACAAATATCATGTTTTAGTGGTTTGAAGGTATTAAAATCAACAAGTTAGATAAGATATTTTTCAGCCACCCCCAGGTTTTTTATTGACAAGTAAATGTAAATAATTTACCCCCTACTTTTAAAATATATTTTTTTCTTCAGTATTTTCATTTTATTTTAATTCAAAACAACTGTCACATATTTTTAGATAAATACGACCAAGTTTCAAAAATAAAAACAATCAATACATTAAACAAATACAAATAAAAAATCAGAATAGATATTTTTTATTTGTATTTGTTTAATACATTTATTGTTTTTGTTTTCAAAACTCGGTCATATCTATTTAAAATGACATGACATTTGTTTTGAATAAAGATGAGGACAATAGTCCAAATAATCCAAATACTTCAAACTTTTCTTGCTTATAAAGCAGTTCTGTTTTCTATCTAGACAAGTGGGGGTGAGTCTTACATATAAGGAAAGGGAATTATATCTAGTCAGGATAGTATCTTCTGGTACCTATGATCAACATATATAGAAAGAAGGAAAAGAAAAACATTGGACGCATGACTCACTGGATATTGGGGTTGAGTTGATACAGTTTTAAGTGACAATCATATGTAGGTTGTAGGTTTAATCCTGACCACTAAACTATTTGAGTTTTTAAGATGAGGTTTGAAAATTTGGATTATTTGGACTTTTCAGACTATTGTCTCTCATCTTTATTGTTAGATACACTACGTTTCTGCCGTTGCACCCTCCAGCCTTCATCTGGTGTTTCTTGTTGAATTTGAGAACATTCTCAAACTATGACATGAAAGCTCCAAAGTTTGGCAAGAAGGTTCCCAAGTTTGACAAGAAACACCTGAAGAAGACCGGAGGGCACATTGGCCGGAACATTGTGTATATAACAATAAAGATGAGGCTAATAGTCCGAAAAATCCAATTAATACAAATTGTAATTGGAACTTTACCATTCAAATATAGCAAAATGTATGAAAAAAATCTTATAAAATAACCAACGTGCGCAAATGATATATATATATATTTTTTAAGTTATTAGATTTCCATTGTTTTGATAAAGAAAGAAATATTAAAATAATCTTAAAATCAAAAAGATAAACTATGGCATCAAAAATTATCATGTATTAAATTCGGTATATGATCTGTAATTATTTAATCTGTAGACCTGCACTCATCTGCAGTTCAAAAATGTATTAAAAGAACACACTGTATTAATTTACATTTTTTGGTTATAATAACATAGAATACTTAACATAGCATAAAACTTGTACCCGGTCATGGTTAGTGGAATGAGAACAGTCTACCCTGGCAGATTGAATAAATGGTTCAGTTCAAATTTCCGTGAAGGCCCCCAATTACGACATGAAGCTTCCTAAGTTTGACAAAAAATTTCCCAACTTCAACAAGAAACACTTGAAGAAGGCTGGAGAGCACATTGGCCAAAATGTTGTGTATGTAACAATAAAGATGAGGAGAATAGTCTGAAAAGTCAAATATAAAGAACATCACATTCCTACAACCTGGTGTTTATTCTGTTTGGTACACAAATGTTTTTGTTTTATTTTTTTTTTTGCAGTCCTAATTTGGTTGTTATGACAACAGGAATAGGAAAGAAATAAAGCAGAGATTATGTCTAATACTCAGATCAGAGTTAAATGTCGACTTTTCTATTCACCTTGCTCGAGTCCTGAATCAGAAATCTTGTGTATTAGTTTTTTTTAGACAGTCATAAATCTTGAAATATTTGCTGTCAATTCCTCCGGCTTATTATTTCAATATTGGAAACTCTTGGCAACAAGCTGTTTCCTTTGGTTTAGTCTGTATTTGTTCATTTCCATCTTAGTTCCCTGTTTCTAGGCAATTTTCTTTTAATCATATTTCTTAATAAATGATCAACTTTATAAATCATGGTCAGACACATATTTGGTTTGGATACTTTGTTTAAAGGCATATCAATATTTGTAGGTTATTTAATGCCAAATCATCCTTATAGAAGAACAGTAGTGGTACTATTTAACCCAGAGCTGGGAGAAATGAGGGAATTCATACTTTACCTTTAGGCACCCCTTTTTGATCTCGATTAAGAAAGGACATGTTTTTTATTTACACCGTCAATATCCGGTTGTTTGTTATGGGTTAGGGTTAGGGGTTGGGGGGGTTGGTTTTATAATTTTTTTTAAAAATCTAAAAATCATCTGTTAAAACAACTGGATATTGACGGAGTAAATGAAAAACATGTCCTTTCTTAATGGAGATCAAAAGGGGTGCCTAAAGGTCATATGGTTCGAAAGTTAATGTAAAAGCATGAGTAGACTTAGAATTTGCTTACTACAATGTTGCAGTCCAGTATGTTAACGATTATACAATCAATTTGAAAATGATCAACTTTATAAATCATTAGTATTATCTGTGTTATTCGGACTATTGTCCTCTTCTTCATTGTCATCTGTACAACTTTCGGCTGATATACCCTCTGGCCTTCTTCAGGTATTTCTTCATTGTTGTCTGTACAACGTTTTGGCTGATATGCCCTCCGGCCTTCTTCAGGTATTTCTTGTTGGACTTGGGAACCTTCTCAGACTCGGGAACCTTCTTTTTTTTAGACTCGCAAACTTTCTTTTTGTAATCGGGAACTCCTTATCATAATCAGGAACTTTGAACCTAACCCTTTATTCATATCAGCCAAAACGTTGTACAGATAACAATGAAGATGAGGACAATCGTCCGAATAACGCAGATAATACTAATCATCAAGCCTCATCTCAAATATTCAGAGAAATAGTTTATAAATCATGGTCAGACAAATATTTGTTTTCGTTTGGTTACTTTGTTTAAAGGCATAACAATATTTTTAGGTTATTTAATGTCAAATCATCCTTGTAGAAGAACAGTAGAGGTACTATTTAACCCAGAGCTGGGGGGATGAAGAAATTCATACCTTTCCCAAGGGTATTAGTTTGAAAGTTAATGTAAAAGCATGACTAGACTTAGAATTCACTTACTACAATGTGCAGTCCACTATGTTAGCCATTATACCAATAATTTTTGGTTAAGCCACTTTTGACCTTTGTCACCACTCCAATTATTTATGTTTTTATTTACTTATTTATTTTTCTCAACTTTGTGAAAACCCTGCAGAATTTTTGTTAATTTGATTAACTGAATAATTCCTACTTCTTGCTTGTAAAATCCAACCAGTGAAGAATTTTTATCTTGCCATAGGCTTTTCAGATATTTATTTACCAATGTAGCATTTAAGATACAAAACCATTTTATAATCTGATAACCGAGTTAAAAATAACTTTAAATAAAAAAATATATTATATCTAAACAAAATCAAATTTTAGAATTGACCGTTCGCTATTACTATACAATTACTGCAAGGCATTTAAATCTATCTATGCTAATATGAATACAGTTTCTTGTTGCAGTTTTTCACCAATACCTGACCACCTCCCACTGCTTATTTTTATTCTTAACATCATATGCAAGGAATAACTAAAATGAAAAAATGAAAAAAGAAAAAAAAGAAAAAATAACTAAGGTAAAAAGAAAATCAAATCAAAATGGCGCTAATATATGGGAAACTAACATCTTGAAAGTCAAGCGTAAAATCTAGGCCTCAATGCTTCTTGCCAGGAATGGCTTATTTTCTTGAGAAAAATTAACTTTCAGATGCTATGTATTGAAAATTAGTCCAGTTCTTTCGAGGATACCAATAATGGTTATTTACTGAACATTTTCATTTCTTTTTTTTTGCTCTCATTTTCTTTGGGCTTGTAGTTGGATCCAATCTGATCTCGAAAAGCCTTTGAGGTTGGCATAAACCCTTTTGCACCAATTAAGCCATATTCAGTATTCAGCCCCAAGAGATTTAATCTTCCTTCAACCTTTGACATTATACACTCCATCACCACCATTTTGGGGCTTTTTGTGTTGCTTTATTCTTTGTTTGTTCTATAAAGAGCCTTTTTTTTCCCTCCCCCATCTTCTCCATTTTTCTTTTCCTTTGCTTTATGATACAAATCTTTATTCACTTAGCTCTCTTGCTCTTTTTCTCTTATTTTCTTTCGCCTCTTTCATTTTTTTTCTTCTTTTACTCTTTTTTATTTTGTCCAGTCCACCATCTTTTTTTTGTATATTATTTTTCAATTTTTCTATTTCTTCCTTTCTCCTTGATTTTTTTCTCTTTCTTTTTCTTTCTTTCTTTGCTTTATCGAGTACACTCTTTTTTCCGGCCACAATTTCTTTCTATTTTTTCAACCATCACTCTCTCTATATTTCTTTTCTTTTTCTTTCTCAGACAAATATTTACTCACTTTATTCTCTTATTCTTTCTCTTCTTTTTCTTTTTACTCTTTTTATTCTTCTCATTTCTCTCCCTTTTACTTCATCCATCTATTTTACATCCTGCATATCAATCTGCCTTTATTATTAACTTTCTTTTCTTTCTTTCTTTTTCTTCAACCATTCTTTTTTATCAGTTGCACTTTTTCTTTTTTTTCTTTTTCATTTTCTCTGAATCTTTTTTTTTAATTCTCTTATATTTCACTCTTTTGTTTTATCCTGCCTCCCCACTTTTATGCAGATTCCATTCTCTTTCTTTTTGTTCTGTCTTTGATCTTATCTTTCTTTTCCTTCCCTTTATTAAACAAATCTTTACTTTTTTTTCCCTCTTTTGTTCCTTTCTCCTTAATGTTATTTGGCTTCTTACTCTCTTTCATTCGCTTATCTCTCTTCCTTTTTTTGCTTCATTAGCTTTAGCCATTTCTGCATATCAAATTTTCTTTCCATTTGTTCCGCCGTCTTTCTTAATTATCTTTATTTTCCTTTAAAATATTTCATTTGCTTCATTTTTATATTTTCTTTATTATATTTTTTTTCTCTTCCCTTTTTTGTTTTCTAGTTTTCTAACATTTTTTTTTCCTTTGCAATTCTTCTCCTTTTTCATTCACTCATTTTGGTTCATTTTTGCTTTTTTTCTCTTTCATTATTTTCTCATTGCTTCGCTCTTTCCACTGCTTTCTTTATTTGTATTTTATTTGTGGAAGGGACACTGTCAGGTCCCAAGGAGAGTCTTTTAAAGGAGAGTAAGGTGCCATTGCTCTCTTAGGCTATTTCTTTCCTTAATATTAGATGGATGGATACAGACAAACCATATACACACACATTATATATATATATATATATATATATATATATATATAATGTTAACTATAAAAATACATTTTAGATAAGAACAATATAATATTATTTCATAGCCCAATCAGTGGTTATCTATTCAATGTAATAAACTTCTTAGACATGAGTAAAACAACAATAACTATTTCACATCATCTAACCTGGGAGGCGCGTGGTGTACTGGTTAGATTCGTAGTAAATGGACTCATCAACTCAAATTCAAATCCTGGACGAAGCCACAATTTCCATAGCACTAATACCCTTGGGAAAGGTATGAATCCAACTATTCTCCCTCCGGCTATGGGTAAATAGGGCAGACTGGGATCTTTAATCTTCATTAGGCAACTACTTTAGGAGAAGGAAAACTCTGAATTCAAACCTCTTAAATCTCTGCTTGGGGTGGTCACTACTAGAATAGGCTCAGGCCTACTTAGTAATCTATTTCAATTTAAATCTAAAGATTTAACGAGATACATATCAGTCTATTGTGTCACAGAAGTTTATATCAATCAAAATTTCATGTTGCTATTAATATTAGACAGAAGACAAAAGAAGCCTATTTAACAATGAATAAATATTCAAATTGCTTGTAATTTACAAGTGTTAGGATTATCTCTTAATAAACATGTGAAAATATGAATTCAAATTCAACATTTTTATGAATTCAAATTCAACATTTTTTTGAATTCCAAAATAATAATGCTTACTAATATATTAGCTGTATCTATTATTTGAGAGTTGTGTAGAATTTGAAAAAGTGAATTAGAAATTATACTTGGAGAAATTAGGTCAAATTGTGTGATTGACAAGTGATAACCCTGAGGTCAATTTGAAAAACTTGGCCGTGATTTTATAATCTCAATCATGTGAACAAAAGGTTCTAGAAGCTAAAAAAATAGTTTAAAATTTAATCAACTGGTTCTGAGATGTTGAGGTGCATACATGTATAAGAAATGGTGTGTCCATATAGTTCCAAGAATTCAATTTTTGTGGTGTCAACTCCCCTAATATAGTCAGGTTATATGTAAAGAAAAATAATGAAAAAATAAAAGAAGTGTGCACACAAAAGTGTCTAGGTGTTTATTCTTTCTAACAAAGATGACTATGTTTGTTCCTCACAAAAGGTCCTGTAACAAATGAAAAGACCACAGCGTGGGGGTTGAAGTAATCATCCCCATCATCTGAAGAAGATAGCAGAGAGCTATCCAACAACATCTCAAAGTTATTGATAGTAACAAATTATAGTGGACATGAACCAGGAAAAAATGGACAATTTCTATATAAGTTGAACCTAACATTCCTAGTCTTGTGCAAAGACAGCAGAAAACAGTAAAATATATATCCAGAAACCTTGTGTAATGTCTATGGTCATTAATAAAAATTATGCATTATACATATATATATATATATATATATATATATATATATATATAAGGTTCACTCAATTAATAGGGAGAATATTTTTGAAGAAAGAAAAATCTTTTGTTTTCAGAATTTTTTTTCTTCTAAATGTAAACTCTGCATTGTTTGGAATTGATTTGTATTAAAAAATATTTTAACCTCAAAAAGGCTATTCAAAATTATGGCAAATCAAACAGAGTGCTCCAGATTTGAAGAGAGTTCTGTCATCAATGTTTTGGTGGCTCAAAGTGCAAACCATGGGAAATTTATAGAAGAATGTGTGATGTGTTTGCAGGAGCATGTTTTAGTTAAAAAAATGTTTACAAATGAGTTAAAAAGGTTTGCAACTCTTAGCCTGAGTCAAAATGATAGTCTATGAAATTACCCTATATATATATATATATATATATATATATATATATATATATCATTAAAATTCTGATTTCATTTTTTTTATATATGTAACTATAACCCAATAGAAATAACACATTATAGCAAAATTTGTATTAGAACAATACACTTCAAATACACTTACCTAAAGAATAAAGTAATTTACAGTCCAATTTGCAACTGATAATATTTTGGGATTTACATTTGAACAATATTTTTTAATCATCTAGGTTATAAATGCAAATTCATCATGACTCTTCCTAGTCATCCATCCCTATCAGATATTGATCCTAGTCCTTTAATTCTATGTAAATGGAAGCATCAGTATAATTAAGGATTGCTGTTAAAACTCAAAGGGTTTGTGAATCAACTTGTATATTACTAAGATTCTCATTATGTATGTATGTATATATATATATATATATATATATATATATATGACTGTAACTCAACAAAAGCAGCACAACATAGTGATATTTTCAGAACAATACACTTAAAACATTCTTAGTGAATAAAGCAAATTCCAGTCTAATTTACAACTGAATGGTCTAAATTCACTTTGATTGTCATCAAATTTATGACATAACAGCGATAAGTATGAAATACTAATTAGAATGTTTCACTCTTAAAGGATTAATATCATGGACTGCGGTTATGACAGAAATCCAACTGGTTCATGGATTGTCCTATATACACAATAACTCAAAAAAACGTCTAGAAGCCACACTCTACCAATATCCACCCACCTCCCTTGTCACTCAACCTTCAAAGTATATAACTTCAATTACCTATGATTCCTTACAATTTAAGAATAATCTAAAACCAATAGTTTATAAGAGTTCTATGATAACTTCTTTAGAAACCACTAAAGCTTACTTTGTAAAAATATCACCAATTAATTCTCTCTAGAAATGATTTTTTTAAAAACTTTTTGAATTTAATGTATATTAACTGTTGATATTTTCAATATATTAGATTAAGATAAGCAACAAAACCTAGTCTTTCCAAATAGGAAGTAGATCAATACCTGTTGATATAAAAATATACTGTAAAATATTTTAGACTAGTATCATTAAAACAAATATTCTGAACTCTAAGGTGAGTACCAAAGTCAGTCAGTCAGTATATTGTTGGTTTGAACAACAGCAACTGGCTAAGCACAACCGAACCAATGCCCAAGACAGCTGGTATTTATGGAAATCAAGAATAGTCCATTCATGTATTTGGGTGATTCCATTCCTTGAGTCCTGATTGGCTGCTTGGTTTCTATGATGTTATGAGGCTTCATAAATACCCTGGCATTTTGCTGTAGTATTGCAACAAGATTAAAATTCATATTCAGTTATGACTACTTGTTGCTTTATCTTACCAATTCGACAGTAATTGGAACTTAATATGATTATTCTACAGTATCATTCAAACAAATATTCTAAACCCAAAGATGAGTTGTACTTTTAAATATTTGCTTATTTCAATCTTTAGTTTTATTATTCTCTCATGGTTCAAAAAATTCAACACATTAATTATTTTTTATATAACTGTGTTATCTCTCTCTCTTTCTATATATATATAACTTTCACTGTTAGCATAAAGCAATACTCATCTGTTATTTACAGATTTGAGTTCTCTAGTGATCATACCACATATATACTGATGTATGTATTTATCAGTTAAATGTTCACTTTTACTGGTTGATGAAGACAGCTGAGGGGTTAAGGAGTCAGGCTCTTCCGGCTAGAGTAGTTGCTAAGTCTAGCCAAACTGATGAGACATGAAAAGTCAAAGCACAGTGTCTGTGGATAACTATAATATGTATATATATATATACATATACACACACAAGGTGTGTCAAAAAAGTATCAAGATTGAAGCTGTATTTACCAAGATATGAATGAACAATAAATGTAACATTTTTTTTTTTTCAGAATACAAGGTTTGTCAAAAAGTACAGATTTTAAAGCTGTATTTACCAAAATAGAAATAAAAAATGAATGGAACATTAATTTTTCAGAATACAAGGTGTGTCAAAAAGTACCGAAAATCTTTATACTTTTTTGACATACCTTTTATGTATATATACACCTGGTGCAATTAAAAATGTTTGTTCTGAGCTTTTCTCTGTTGCGAATAAACTAAATATGCACAAACAGCGAAAGTGAACAGTAATTTGTTGCAATCTCATGATGGAATTTGCACTTGCAAATTTGAAGCAGGCCTACAGCAATAGTGCCAGGTGAGGTGAATTGCATGTCATTGGCATTTCAAGAGTCGTAGAATATTGCTAAAGGATGATGTGAGGTCAGGGCATCTCCCAATGAACCCAGCTTCTGAAAATTCATCTTCCAGGGTCAGACTATCAATGCCAAGTTTTACTGTACCATTAAGCAAATGACCTGAACTGTGGCACGGTGGTTAATGGGTGATCGAACATAACGATGAGCCCACTCATAGTATGTTGAAAATGTGCAACTTTTGTGCCACATCTGCAGGATCATTTCTTTACACCCACTCCACACACAAGGTTTACCTCTGGTAACTCTTCCTCTTCCCCAAGATAAACTGGCACAATGGGTGATGCACACAAAAAGGCTATATTGAGTTGATGGCAGACAAATCTTATTATAATGGAGATTGTGTGTTTTTCTGTCTGTAACCGAAACTATATTACTACTCAAGTCACAATTCCCTTTGTTATTTACATCACATTCTCCATAATTTTATTTTTATTAAAACTCAATTATTAATAAAATTGTTTTACATTATTAATACCATATCTACATACTAATAACATGCAATTGTATTTATATATACAACAAAATAGCAGTTTACAGTGTGAATGGAAAGCTAATTTGCATATTGATCTTAGAAATTTGATTTTAATAAATATATGCTTGGTATTATTGATTTCTAATTGTCTGGTTTTATCTTATTGAATATGAGCAAAAATTTTTGGGATAAATCTTAAAAGAAATCCATTAACAATAAGAAATAACTGTAATATTATTCTTTACTTCCTATTTTAACTAAATAGTTAAATTAGGAAAATTTACCACTGAAATATGGGAGTAATGGAAAATGATGGAAGAGTTAGTTTCAAAGTTGTTCTATTTTCCGATTATACCCCCTCTGTTCCAAATATTTTTATCTGCATTCTTATTTAGTTTCATTAGCCTTTCTGATTTAAAATGTTTGTTTTATATTAAAACTTAATACTTGCACCCGGAGGGTGCATATATTTGCTAATTTAAATAATGTATGAATAAAGCATTTTAAAGGAAACATCTTAACTTTTTTATTGTACCATGTGTGTATATATAATATATATATATATATATATATATATATATACATACACATGCAGTGGTACCTTGACTTATGAGGTTGATGCATTCTGCTTGTAACTCAATTTCCTTGTATATCAAATCAATTTTCCCTATTGAAATAAGCTGAAATTCTATAAATCCATTTCAGCTACACCAAATACTCGGATTTTACTATTATCTGCGTTATTCTGACTATTGTCCTCATCTTCATTGTTATCTGTACAACATTTCAGCTGATATGCCCTCTGGCCTTCTTCAGGCATTTCTTGCCGGACTCGGGAAACTTCTTGTCGTAATCGAGAGCCATACCTAACCCTTTATTCAATCCACGGGGGTATCCTGTTATAATTCCACTAACCATAGCTGGTGTAGAGGCGTTAAGCTGTGTTAATTAGTATTCCATGTTACTGCTGACCTTGATCAGGATTGAATCTGCACTCTAGAGATAACTGTCACTTAGTACTGTCTTAACCTAACTCCTTTATCCACTAGGCCATGTGTCCAATCGGACACATGGCATAGTGGATAAAGGAGTTAGATTAATGCCTCTACTCCAGCTATGGTTAGCTATAGTTAGTGGACTGAATAAAGGGTTACGTTCAAAGATCCATGATGGCTCCTGATTATAACAATGAAGATGAGGACAATAGTCAGAATAACTCAGAGAATACTAATCATAAAGCCTCATCGCAAACATTCAGAGAAATAGTACTCTAATTTTTTGTTACATTTTTAAAAAAAACCTCAACTGCCAAGCTGACAGGCAGAGATTCTAACCACTACACCAGCTGGCCATTCCCAAATTCTTCGTTTGTTTTGAACTTATTTATATTCCACTTTTTATTGACTTGCTACATGACAGTATGAGAGTAAGTAAATAAACAACGTGTTTATTTGATATGGCTTTTAGCTGACAATTTTTGGAGGATATGTGCTTAATTGAAGTCATACCTAATTTTGAAAATTAATTAGTTAATAATTAATGAATTTAGGCGGGCATATATGTTCAAATGTAAGGCTAAACAAATCGAGAAAATGTCAATCCCTGAATGTACATTTCGACCTATTAGGTCTCATCAGCAAGGTTATAGACATGGAAGACTGCTCCGTGTGTGACTCAAAACCTCGAATGCCAAGCTGACAGGCAGAGATTCTAACCACTACACCAGCTGGTCATTCCCAAATTCTTCCTTTGTTTTTGTGTAGTGGTTAGAATCTCCGCCTGTCAGCTTGGCAGTCGAGGTTTCGAGTCACACACGGAGCAGTCTCCCATGTCTATAACCTTGCTGAGGAGACCTAATGTTGTGTGTTTTCATATCCTTTTATTTATACTTATACCGTCGGATTCATTTCCTTTTTCTTAACTTTATATATATATATTATATATATGAAAAATCATCTTGGACAAAATACAGTTTCCTTATTGTGCATTATCTGGCTCTAACTATTTCCAATTGCATGGGTGGGAACATTCCCTCACGCTGCTACAAGATGAAGTATCTGACACTCAAAAAGCAGAGAAGAGCCTGTAAACAAATGCTCAAGAGAAAATAGACTTTTCTCCTTCATGGCAACTACCTACTGTTTGCTTTTTATATGCATTTCATGATCAAAGCCACATCAGTACATAGTGTGTACTTAGTTGGTCATAAGAATTTTCAACATATACTTAGTCATGTGATGAATGAGATGTCTTATTTTCATTTAATCATTTTACTGAATATGACAGATGAGTCTTTGATCATGATTCTTCCATATCAAGTCATACTGTTGAATATATTACAATATGTTGATGATAGGCATTTTTGGCAAAATCTTGTTGGTTATATATATATATATATATATATATATATATATATATCAATATTTTGTAGAAAATATGAGTGCCATGTTTGTAAGTAGACAGTGCTCAATATCATTGATAGAACATGTATATTTAAGGTAGTGTGGCTATGGTCAGCAACTAGTTACATCTCATCTATGCAATCTTCAGAGGTTATATATATATATATATATATATATATATATATATCTATATATTATCTATATCTATATATATCTATATATATATATATATATATATATCTATATCTATATATATCTATATCTATATTATATCTATATCTATCTATATCTATATATTATCTATATCTATATATCTATATATATATATATATCTATATTATATATATCTATATTATATATATATATATATCTATATATCTATATATATCTATATCTATATATTATCTATATCTATATATATATATATTATCTATATCTATATTATCTATATCTATATCTATATTATATTATATATATCTATATATTATCATATTATATTATTATATATTATCTATATCTATATATATCTATATCTATATCTATATATATTATCTATATTATCTATATCTATATATTATATATTATCTATATCTATATATATATATATTATCTATATCTATATATATATATATATCTATATCTATATCTATATTATATATATATATATATATATATATCTATATTATATATATATTATCTATATCTATATTATATATATATATCTATATCTATATTAATATATTATCTATATCTATATTATATATATATATATATATATCTATATATTATATATATATATCTATATCTATATTATATATACATTATCTATATATATATTATCTATATCTATATCATATATATATATATATATATTATATTATATCATATATATATATATATATATATCATATCATATATATATATTATATATATTATATATATCTATATCATTTATATCTATATATATAATGCCTACTTAGACAGCAGATTCTCTTGGAGGCATGTTTTATTAAAAATTACAATGTTTTTTTTAATGATTTTTCTTTTGGTACCCCATGTCTGATGGATGTAAATCTTTTGTGGTTATATATATATATATATATATATATATTTGTGGATTATGTTTAGAGAAGAAAATAAGGATCATTACTTTCCCTGAAGAAAACCGTCTCCTAAATAATAAAAAATCCAACTTAATAGTAAGTATAGGCATGAGAACAAGTACTTATTTAGTCAATTAGCTCCTGACTGAACAGAAATCAGGTAAAAAACATGGGAATATCTATATTTTTGCAAACTATCACTTATCATTAAGGGTGTAGGGTGGGCTTGAATAATAATCTCTCTCTACACATAATAGTTATGATTGTGACAATGGGGATCTTAAATATTTTCAAAAGTATGTTTGAAAAGTTTAAAAAATGATTTTAGTATTCAGTTGTACATTTCAATTACTTCTTACTCATATGTGGTATATAGCAGCTATACATATATATATATATTCATCCACAACACTGTGTTTCGACATTTCCGTCTCATCAATGTGGCTAGACATAACAGCTATTTCAATTTTATATATATATACCATTGGAAGACAAGAAAATTTGAGGATATATTAATTATGCAATGCAAAATACAATTATTCAATGGAAAAAAGGCTGCATCCTCCCATTCCCCAAGATAGGCATCCTTGGAATCACTAAGAACTACAGAAGTATAACATTTACTGCCATACCCGCCTTATAATACCCTTTTTTCAATCTGCCAGAGTGATGTCCAATAAGGACAGGTGATAACAGAAACACATGGGAATCTAAGCTGTCAGCACAGCCAGATAATGATGGTTATGAGATATATATATATATATATATCATGGAGTGTTAGTGCTGAAAAGGTTTTAACAATAATAATGTTTAGGATAGAGTATGTTCTATCTTGTTCTACCTGCTGATTTAAAAAGAATCCCAGGAAATATAAAAAAAAAGTATTATCTTCATATGATGTGTCTTGTTTTTGATCTTGGTGTACATATCACATGCACTGTTAAGCTTGTACTATTTAATTTATTCCTGCTTAACAAGTTTAAGTGATTTTTTGAAGACGTTTTTAAAAAGAGATAATTCAAGATACAAATTTTTGATAAGTTATCTTGAATATAGAATTTTAAAAAATGAAAGATTTTCACGGTTTAAAAGTTTTGGCTAGCAGCTAAAATGTAGTTTCCACCATATTTAACATAAGTTAAATAGTTATAAATATACATATACATGAATATATACTTAAGGATATATATATATATATATATATATATATATAGGTATATACATATATCAAATACATATTCATAAGCACACATACATACCACATACACACACATATACATAAGCATATATATGTGTGTGTGTGTGTGTATAAAAGAACCTGCACACACAAACATATATATTTTCATATATATACATATACCTATACATATATTTATCTATATACTTATATACATACATATATATAAACACATATTATTCAAACATATATACATATCCACATATAATTAGATACACATATATACATAAGCATACAAATATATATGTGTACAAGTATATACATACATATATAGACATACACATATGTACACATTCAAACACACATTATATGTGTACAAGTATATACACACACATTCATGCACACGTTATATATGTATATATATTACATGGATGTATATATGCATATGTGTAAAAAAGGTCTGGTTCAATCTGTAATAGGAAAAAAAGCCATCTGAGATTGTCTTGCCTTGCAGCTATTTAACACATGACATCACTGATAATCGTCACACTGCAAGAGTGGCCCTGGCTGTATTACTGTTTTACTCATGGCTATGTGGCACATGATTCAAAACAAACACATTTTGTTGATTTCGATTCCAACTCCATCAATGTTCCCTACTCTGGAACTTGTTCCCAAAATAAATAAAACCTAATTCCATTTTGTTGTTTTTTTGTGTATTTTGGCTCTTTTCTTTTGTTCTTTAACTCTGTTTGTTCTCTCAAAGACAAAAAAAAACAACCAAAAAACAAAAAAGAATGAAGAGAATGAAAAAGAGATAGACAGAAGTGAGGAAAGGCTAAGAGTTAAAACTGTGGAGAGAATGAAAGTGTCAAAAAGTAAGAGAACGAAAACAAAAGAAAGAGAATCAGAAAGAAAAAGCGAGAAAGAAGGAAAATGAATAGGGATTTATATAAAACAATAAATATTGGAAGAAAGAAGAGAGATAGAATTTGAAGAAGTAGATAAAAAGAAAATAATGGAAGAAATACAAACAAAGGAAAAATGAATGAATGAAAGAGTGCATGTATAAAGAAAGTGTGATTGAAAAAAGAGAGAAGGAAATAATCTGTCTGTACGGAAGGTAAATAAGGAAAAATAGATATATAATGAAATTTAGAAGAATGAAAGGAGAAAAGAATAAGAAAGAAACAGAGGGAAAGATGAATAAAAAGTAAGGAATATAAAGGAAGAAAATATTAAATGAAATAAAGAAAAACCTTAGAATGAAGAATAATTTTAAAACAGTATCAAGAATGAATAAAATATAGAAAAAGAGAAAGTGAAATAAATAATGAAGAAAAATCCCAGAAAGAATTTAAAAAAGAATGAAGTGTGAAAGATAAAAATGAATGAAATGGAATGAAGGATGAAAACAAGTGACAAGGAAGATAGAATTAACCAGGAATGGAAGAAAAGAAGAATGAAAAATTAAAAAAGAAAAAGGATGAGGTCAGAAATTTGAAAAAAATGGAGAAAGAAGAAAATGGAAACGATAAAAGAAGTTGATTGAAAAAAAAAAAAAGAATGAATAGAATGAAAAATATGAACAAATTGATAAAAAGAAGAAAATATAAAGAAAGAAATAAAATGATGGAAGGAAGGAGAAAAGCAGAAAATTGAGAAGAGAAGAAGGAAGAACAAAAGGAATGAAAAAGAAAAGAAAATTAAAAGAAAGTGAAAAAATGAAAAAGAAAAGGAGCAAAGAAAATTGAAAGGAAAAGAGAAAAACGAAGAAAATAAAAAAGAAAAATGGAATAGAAAAGAATATGCAAACTGAAAGGAAAAAGCAAACAATTTTTCTCAGCCTCTCTTTCGTTTCCTTAAGTCACTGGTTGGTGATTTAAAATGAAGAGATGTTTCTGGAGATAACAGAAAATAGGCTTGGAGGGTGTTGTTTGTTAGTTTCTTATTTTTGATCATTCCCACATGAATATGGTTGCCATCTTGGTCTTATTGGATGAGCCCCTTGGACACTTTTTTTAATAGCCCCTACACCATAACCAAAAATTTGGGGATGGAACTCTTTACTATGGAGGACAATAGTTATGAGAAAGAAATTACAATAAAAGAAACTGGAAAGAAAGCCATAATAGGAATGTATGATATGGCAACTCCAGCAAAACAAATGCATATGAATTCTTTGTTTACAAATCAATAATTTAAGTTAGTCTGGCTCAAGACTATAAATATTGAGCACTTAATGAGGATTAAACTCACTACAACAGTAGTGTCTGTGAGACTTATTTAGGAATGTATTATATGGCAACTCCAACAAAATAAATGGATATGCATTTTTTGTTTAAAAATCAATAATGTAAGTTAGTCTGGCTCAAGACTACAAATATTGAGCACTTAATGAAGATTGAACTCACTACAACAGTAATTGTCAGTGAGACTTTTTTGGGAACGTATGATATGGCAATTCCTACAAAACAAATGCATATAAATTCTTTGTTTACAAATCAATAATTAAGTTAGTCTGGCTCAAGACTACAAATATTGAGCACTTAATGAAGATTGAACTCACTACAACAGTAGTTGATAGTGAGACTTATTTGCAAGCTATCCATCCCTAGAAATGAGGATTACGTTAATTAAGAATGAAAATGAGGTTACACAGGTTCAACCCCATCCTTGCAACATTATCTCCTGCTGATTGAGGATTAATTGTATTGAATTGCTTGAGCAACCTTCAATGTAAAGAATATCCTTATTGTGCTTTATAGCTGGAACATACTTGGTGCCAGTTGATCCTACAAGAGGGTTCATCCACCCTTTGACAGGTTTATTTTTCATCCTGCTAGATGATTAGCAACCTTCCTAATCAAGTATGGCTTGGCTAGGCGGGGGGAGTTTAATTCCTTGCATCCTAACAATGGTCCCATGGAAAGGTACCAAATTGATATGTATGAAGCATTAGCATAGCACAAAGCTGCCTGTGAGGGGTATCATATTGACTTTTGCACATCTTATTATAATGGAGATTGTGTGTTTTTCTGTCTGTAACCGAAACTATATTACTAATCGAGTCACAATTAACATAGTTATTTACATCACATTCTTCATGATTTTATTTATATTTAAACCTCAATTATCAATAAAATTGCTTCACCTTTTTATTAGTGTTGTCCATATCTACATACTAATAACATGCTATTGTATTTATATATACAAAAATAGTGGTTTGCAGTGTGAACGGGAAGGCTAATTTGCATATTGATATTAAAAATGTGATTTTATTAAATATGTGCTTAGTATTATTGATTTCTAACTGTTTGGTTTTATTTTATATTAATCTCTCCAATTAATCTTAAATGAAATCCATTAACAAGAAAAAATAAGTGTAATTTTATTCTTTATTTCCTAATTTAACTAAATAGTTAAATAAGTAAAATTCAGCAATGAAAGACGGCAGTGATGGAAGAGTAAGTTTCATTTCTATTTTTCTATTATATCCCCACTCTGTTTCAAATCTTTTTATCTGCATTCTTATTAGATTTTCTAATTTAATACAATATTTCATTACATTAAAACTTAAATACTTGCACCCAGAGGGTGCATATATTTGCTAGTATATATAGAGTATTTTCAGAATGATATTTATGGCTACATTTATATATCAGCTATGGGTAAATAGTAGGATAGACTAGGCACTTTAACGTTCGGATGGCTACCAGTTAAGGAGAAGGAAATCACTGAATTCAAACCTGATAAACTTCACTTAAAAATAGACCTTGTATCACATCCTGCTTGTGTGTGTATGTATGTGTGTGTGTGTGTGTGGGTGGGTAAATCCATACATTTATTCATTATGAGTGTATTTACAATGCATCATGACTTTATTGTTCAAATTTAGTTCATTCTTTTTCATTTCTTATTATCTGCTCTGATACAAGGGATATCTGATAACTAAGATACAAACATTTACTAATCCAACATTATTATTATATACAGTCACAACCAACATTACATCGTTGATTGGTTCCAAAAGTTCCTATGATGTAACCCAGTTATTGATATAAACTGGAAGTATATATTTACCAACCCCTCTGCATGAGAAGGATGTGACACAATTTATTAAGCAGGGTTTAGCAGGTTTAAATTTAGTTTTCCTTCTCCTAGACTGGTAAATTAGCTAAGTCTACCCTACTAAGTACCCATAGCTGGAGGGAGAGCAGTTGAATGCATACCTTTCCAAAGAGTATTAGCTCTATGTGAAATGCGAACAGCCTCATCCAGGATTTGAAGTTGGGGTGGGGTAACAAGTTCATTTCCTAAAACTCAAACCATTACACCACTTACCTCCAATGAAAACTGGATGTAATGCCTTAAAACTGCCTTATAGGAACATACACAATAAAACTAGGGTAAATAATTAGTGAAAGAATATAACTATCACTAAAATTTAAAGAATAAAAACAAATTCTAGTCATATTTTTTAAAGAATAATGAATACAGTGACATGATTGAGGGATATAATATCAGATGTAATGATGTTTGCTAAATCAACCAGCAAACATCTTTATTAAACAAACTATTTGTCTGAATAGGAGTTAAAAAAAGCAAGTTAAAAAAAATCACACATGCATCATACATAATAAGTATAAATGTTAATTCTTGATAAAAGAGCATTAGACTTATATATATTTACCATCTCCTCCGCACGAGCAGGATACAACACAAGGTCAATTTCTTAAGCGGAGTTTAACAGGTTTGAATTCAGAGTTTTCCTTCTCCTAGACTGGTTACCTAACCATGGTTAAAGAACCCAGTCTGCCCTGCTATTTACCTATACCTGGAGGGAGAGTAGGATTCATACCTTTCCCAAGGGTATTAGCGCTAAGTGAAATGCAATTGCCACGTCCAGGATTTGAACTTGGGGCGACGAGTCCATTTCCCATGACTTTAACCATTACACCACACGCTTCCTATTAGACATAGGTTCCAAAAATTCACACTGAATTGTCTAGTTGGACCCATAAGGGTAGAAATAATACAGTTCTAAGTGGCAACTGAGCTAAACTGACTCTTTGTTCTGTAGCCAATGTTAAATAGTCTAGTCTTCCCCACTATAGATAGAGGGAGAAGAGATGCCTTTCTCAAGAGCCTTGGCATAAAGGTCAATTGCAAATAACCTTGTCCAGGATTTGAACCTGGCTTACTGTTATGCGATTAACTTCCCCCCCCCCAAAAAAAACTACTCACCTGACATGGTCCTTTGTGATGTTTTCTTGTTTCTCTAACAAAAAAATTAATCTCAAGTAAGATTTAAAGAAATGAAGGACATTAAAATATACAAAAATGGTACTTCACACTATATCAAAAAGAAGAGATTTAAAGGTACTTTGACCAATGGTAAACTCTCTGGAATAAGTGTGTTTAATGCTAAGGGAACTCTGTTAATGAAGAAGGCAGTAGTGTTATTGATTGAAATTTTATAGGAACAACAAATGCAATAAAAAGAATGAGTTTAGTAGTCAGAAGAACTCTTAGAACTGGAGGTATTTGTTGGACTTTGTCCAACTTTGGCATCAGGCCATATTATTAGAACACTCTAAAGGAAAGAGCTCATTGCCAATGGCCTGAGACAAGTACATTACAAAAGTTGTTATACCTTTCTCAATATACTAATAATGAGATATTCTAATGCATGTGATTAGCAAGTAGTGCATAAAGAAGTTGGCATTATATATATAATTGGTAAGAGTTTGTTTGTCAGTCCTTTATATTTGGCCAACCAACAGAGTTACTAAATTTGATATGCATATTTAGTGGACCTATTGGAAGGTTTTAGCATAAAATGTTTTATTACACTTTCCTCATTAAAAAAGGTCTGTAACAATCATCATCATCATCATATAGAACTGACAGCATGGGTTCCCTTGATTCCCTCGCCCATCTCATCCTTATCAGTCATTGCTCTTTGCAAGTCCTCTAAATGACATCCAGTATCTGCACAGAGCTGATTAATGTAAGTTTTTGCTGGTCAGCCCACTTTGGTGTGTCCATATTTAGGTCTTCATAAGAGAAATTTTACTTTCAAACAAGTGTATAATATCAAAAACTATGGGAAGCAGCATGGTGGATGTAGAGCAAGGCAGATAAACCCAAAAGCAGATCAGTGGCATGCTTCAGCTGATGCTGGATGGATGAACCAGGATCAAACATGTTCAGTCAGGAAGCTACTACTGCTCATCTCTAAGGATGGTGTTTATTGAGTAGATAACTAAAAAAAAGTCCTTGAAAGATTACCTTTAACTATAAAAATCAAATTGATAAATTATTTGTCTTATTTGTTTATATTTAATTAAACATAACTCATCAGGCTTATAGTGTTTTATAGTCATTTTATTTTCTTGGTTGGTGGTTACTTTTTATTGCCATATTGTCTTCTTGACCAGTGGCTCCTTCTCATCATACTATCTTTTGTCGTGACCAACACTGTATCAATATTTTATGGGTGAGATGAACGATAAGCATTTTCCTTGTGCACTCATACTTTATTATCATTGATGACTTTTTCTTTATATTTTAGCAATTACAGTTTGTAATTGTTCAGCGTAAATCTTTAATCGAGAACAAAATAAAAATTATAATATAAATAAACATTGTTTAAAGTTGAAACAAGGGATTTTGACATTTGTCTATTTGTTTTTTGAATATGTAATCAGGGTATCTACAAACATTTACAATTATTTTTCACAAGAAATTTTAGGGATTTTTCAGGATCATAAATATTCAGCATGACTTGACTGATAGAAACAACACTCACCATCAGTTCTAAGGAATGGTTTTTACTGTTGTTTGTTATTATAATCAGCTGGTATCCAAACCTTGACTCTTAAACTGTGAAGCCGGGTACTTCCGCTAGTGTATCATAAACTGATTTACTCACTTTCTCTAGCTTATGATTACTTAGCACTAATATCGAGGCTGTGCATTGTGTAATGGTTATCATTATAGGAATAGAATTGGCAAACCATATTCAAATCCTAATGCCCTTGGAAAAGGCAAGAACCTATCTCTTCTCCCTCCAGCTATTGGTAAATAGTAGGGCAGACAGTGTACTTTAGCCTTAGTTAAGCAACTAGTCTAGTTGAAGGAAATCTTTGAATTCAAACCAGCAGTACTTCATTTAAAAATTGACCTTGTGTTACATCCTGCTCATTGGTGAAGGTGGGTAAATACATACATTGTATTATTGTGTAGTTAGGACTAAAAATCCTGATAAAATACACAAATATGCTTAAGTTGATTAATCTATAAAGTATCATACACTTAAAAAATACACCTAAATAAAACTCAATAAAATTTTTATCGAATAATATTAACTTCATATTGTGTGTAACTGCATTATTGTATTTCTTTTAATGTCCTCAAATCTGAAAAGAGTCCACATGGTTTAGTGGATAACTTGTTGGATTGTGATATCTTAGTCAGTGAGTTCAAACTCCAGTCATATCACTTTTGGACAAGTACCATTGGGAAAGGTATGAATTCCTCATCCCATCAGGTTACTGGATTGGTTTCTTTGCTTAATGGCATATTAACCTTTGTGGATCATTTCAAACCAGATCCATCCTTGTAGAAGAACGACTGTGGTACAATGTAATTCCTAGCTGGCGGGGGGGGGGGTAAAAGGGGTTCATACTTTTTTTAACTATGTCCTCAAAAATGGTCAAAAGTACCCATACTCAGACTACACAGAAAAATATGTTGGACTGTGGTTAAACTGCCTACAACCCCAGTTGCAACATCTCATTCGCCAAAGGGAAAAGCTGAATAAATATATGCAACTTTATTTTTAGTTACAGAGTTTCATTGCTGCAGAGTTTGGTAATGAATAACATCTAATAATATCCGGTTTACATTAGAAACGAAATCCTGGTATATTTGGATGAGAAGAAAATTAACTTTTTACAAAAAAAGGTCTTATTTATGGCAATAACGTATTTCCAGCAGTTTCCCTGGATTTGACTCTAATAGTTTTATCTCAGTAGAGCATCTGTTCAGAATCACAAGGTTCTGGGTTTGATACTGTCCCTCATCAACTCAGCTCATGAGTAGCACAGTTAGGGTAAACTGATCTATGTGGTAAAAGATCTGGAGAAAACAGTAGGTATAGTGTTCCACCTCAGCAAAAACAATCTCTGTGGACTAGTACAAGTAAAAAGTGGATATACTTCATTGATATTTGGCCAAAACCAACTAAAGGCCATTCAACAGACTTTACTTATTTACTATCAATACCAAGGATTTTTTTTTTTTATTGAAAATATATCCAGATGCAATCAAGTCTTGGTGTCTTATTCAATGTAGGTAGGTACTTCAGCTAGTCTAATATCTAAAAATGCAAAAAAGAATTATCTTCACAAAATATAAATCTAAATGAATATAAATAAACTTTTATTCATAATAAAAATATTTACAGGACCGGTAAAATAAGCATAAAAGAAGAAGGTTCCCGAGTCCGAGAATGTTCCCGAGTCGACAAGAAATACCTGAAGAAGGCTGGAGGGAACATTGGCTGAAACGTTGTACAGATAACAATGAAGATAAGGACAATAGTCTGAATAACGCAGATAATAGTAAGCATAAAAATAGGTTTGTCTATTTTACAAGAACCAGCAAAATAAGCGTAAGAGTATATTTATTTTACCGGAACCGGCAAAATAGCCTCTTCCAATAAACAAACAAAAATAAGATGAACACCCCTAAAAGTTTTTCTTCACAATATTTGAAAATATATTAAAGAAAAATCGAATCAAAAAGTGGATCAAAAAGACTTTTATTTCTTTCAACCTTTCAAATTAATGTCCTCCTCAGTGTATGGACCGTCTTCTTCATATTCCTGTCATTTTTGTTCAATCCTGAAACTGCTGATCTGGCGAAGAACTAATTCCACATTAGTGTCTGTCAATGGTGCTGTTGATTAGATGTACAATCAGTCGTGATTGTTGTATTGCGGGGGAGGAGCTGCATTTTTCTATCTTGTAGCTGCTGGAAAAAAATAAATACTTTTTATGGAGTATTTATTATACACTATGTTGACGGCCGGCAATCACTAAGGGAGAAAACATTACTCTAGTCATCGTTGAGCCTCAAGGGACGGACTGTCAAGAAGAATATTAATCTTGAAAATGAAGTGGTCATTATTATCATTATTATTATTATTATTGTTGTTGTTGTTGTCAAGGAAGTAGGTGGGGGGTGGAAGTGGACAGAAGAGATAATATGATGTGTGATGAAGATGGAATGTTGTATTATGGTGGAAAGAAAAGAGAAAACAAAACAGAGAATTATAAAAAAAAAAGAAAGAGAGAGTACTATAAAGAAAATGGGTATTATATATATATATATATATATATATATATATATACACCAGCCTAATGGTTAAGGTGCCGGACTGAGACCCAACCGATCGGATTTCAATTCCGGCTGTAGGTAGCTTACAAGATGTCTAGCCACACTGAAGAGACTTGATAAGTCGAAACACGTGTCTGTGGATGGCCATATATATATATATATATATAGAGAGAGAGAGACAGACAGACAGACAGATCAAAGGAAATTATAGTTTATATATGTGTGTGTGTGTGTATGCTTAAATAAGTTTGAGAGAGAGTGAAACAGAGACAAATAATCAAAATATATACAGAAATCAAAAGAGAAGGTAGAGAGAGAGAGAGAGAGAGAGAGAGAGAGAGAAACCTGAACAGGAGGCAAAGAGGCAGTGTGAAAGAAAAATTTTAAGTAACGGCCAGGAGAGGGAGAGTGAAATCTGCAGAGAAGAGAGAGAGAGAGAGAGAGAGAGAGAGAGAGAGAGAGAGATCTAAATAGAAAGCAAAAAGTGTGAAATAGAAATAAAAGACCAGGAGAGTGAAATATAAGACAAAAAAATCCCTCTATTTAAAAGACTCCTGCTGATTTAGTGACTGTTAGCTTTATATTGACCCTGGTGCAAGAGGTCAGATATTCAATCCTTGATAAAGTTATGATTTTAAATGCTGAACCTTAAATATTGCCAAACCTACTTATTGTCAACAGTTGTCCCTATCATTAAAGTGTGTAGGGATTGGTCAATATTGTTTATTTGATATGCCAAGGCAGATTGCCTACACAAGTGAGCAGTGTTTATTCAGAGGCATTTCAAAGCTGATGAGATGCATAAATGTTGGCTGAAAATTTGCTCAGGGGTCAATCAAAATAGAAAGACCCTAGAGCCGCTGCAACTGGTAAACATTGAGGAAATGAATACTAAAGATATTAGATGAAACAATACACATTCTGCAAATAAAGTCTACTGGAAGGAAAAACTCATGCCCAATTCAACAATGAATAGTCGTTAGCAGTGTGGAGTTGACTATTTGACAAAAATAGTGTTTTATAGCTGAAAACTTGCCCAATCCAATGATTAATAGTCGTTGGTAGAGTGGGGTTGACTATTTGACAAAAATAGTATTTTATAGCTGAAAACTTGCCCAATCCAATGATGAATAGTCATTAGTTGTGTGGAGTTGACTATTTGAGGAAAATAGTGTTTTGTAGCGGAAAACTTATCTCAACTGTATCAATAATTATTGACCAGAGAATTCCATAACATCAGCAAATAAAACATAAAACAAACAACAATGTTTCCTGTTCATGAAAACTCTAATAATAATACTATATATTCTATAATATAAACAAAAAACTGCATCCCGCTGACTCCTTGAGGAGTATAGGGTTGCACACTCCTTGAGGAATATGAGGTTTCAGCCAGACCACATTGTGGTGTTGCAGTTTTAGTAGAAGGTAAGTTTTTTTATAGGGTGGAGTTGCTGGCAACATAACCTCAGTTTTGAATTCAGAATTTTTCATTCTACTAGACTGGTTGGCTTAACAAAGCCAAAGAGCCCAGTCTGCCTTGCTATTTACCCATATGTATTTTCCAATCCCTCCACGTGAGCAAGATGTGATACTAAGTCAATTTTCAAGCAGAATTTAACAGGTTTGAATTCAGCATTTTTCCTTCATCTAAACCAGTTGATTTACCAAGGTAAATATATGTATATATATATATATATATATATATACAAGGCGTGTCAAAAAAGTATTGATATTTTTCATATTTTTTAATGTATTCTGAAAAAATTAACGTTCCATTCATTCATTTCCATCTTGGTAGATAGAGCTTCAAACTCAGCACTTTTATGACATACCTTGTATTCTGAAAAAAAATTAATGTTCCATTCATTCTTCATTTCTATCTTAGTAAATACAGCTTCAAACTCTACACTTTTATGACATACCTTGTATTCTGAAAAAAAATTAACATTCCATTCATTGTTCATTTCTATCTTGTAAATACAGCTTCAATCTCTATACTTTTATTACACGCCTGTGTGTATATATATATATATATATATATATATATATATATATATGTGAGTTTTATAGTTTGCTTGAAGCATTGAATTGAAGCATTTATTCATACCTGGAGGAAAAGAAGTATGTATTTACCTAACCCTTCGACAAAAAATCTTGTCCAGCTTTTGAACTCATGTTGCTGTGTCCATTTCCTTTGACTAACAATTAAATGACAAACACCTCCAGAATATATATAATGTGATATAATGTAATATAATATACCATAAAGGATTGATATAGATATTTAATTAAATTCATTAATCAGTTTAAAATTTCCCTGATTTTCTGCTTTTTCTGCTTATCTGTTATATTTAAAACTTAAATAAGATTTTCTCATCATGTTGTCATTATTTTTCAGAAGATATAACTTCTTTTAATCAAACTCTTACAGTTAGAGTCTTTCTGTTAAGATAGGCAAATCATCTCTAATGCACATTTAAGTCATCCTTCCTAAATAAAATTCAAATAACAAGAAATGAAATTGTTCCTTCTTGAGTTCATCACACAATCAATAATCAGTAGTTTCAACCAAAAATAAAAATACCTTTAATAGAATTAGAAATTGAAGCTTCATGTTCTTTTAGATTGTAAGTATGAATAAGATTCAGTTGTCTCTTCTCTCCATTACTATCTTGTATGTACATCATTTGTATACTTGTGTTAACACCCCATACTCAATGCCTTTATCTTAGATTATCTAACAAGTAAATCCCATTAGAGGCTTTTGTGATCGAAGCAAAATCATTCTTTGGCTTGCTTTTCATGCTGGATGAAAATGCCAAAGTCTAAACATTAAGAATTTTCTGATTCACTAATAATTCCAAATTTTGAATCTATGTCTTGTTATTAGCTCAGGGAATTAAGCCGCTTTAGGTGTTCAGCTGAATTAATTGATTTCAATCTTCTGTCTGCCTAAACTCTCTGCAGTAAACACAATGGAATTTATCTAATACTGTTTTATTCTTAAGGATTTTACTTGGATAAAATTCATAAAGATAAAAGCTTAGATTTATAATTCAGCATAAGATGCAAACTAACTAAATGCCATCTTACTGCTGAGTAACTCTGTGGGAGAGGGTCAGTTTACTCATGCACAGTAAGGTCATCTCTAACTGGTTGCTAAGTTATATCAAGGCAGAGGTGTAATGGTTACTGTCAGAGAAAATGGACATGGTGATAGGAGTTCAAGTCCTGGATGAGGTTGTTTGCATTTCACATAGCACTAATACTTTGGGAAAGTAATCAATTAAATTATTTTCCCTCCTGCTATTTTTTTTTTTTTGTTGAAAGCTGATATTATCTATTGTTAGATAGTTAGGATGCAGAAAAAACGGTATTCTTTCACTTTTATGAACTTCTTTAAAATAAAACTTTAGATGAAAATTAAGCTTTTAAAACTTTCTTAAATTAATGGTATAATGATGTCGATACACAAATCTATTGTTAATAAAATAAGAATCAGATGATTACATTGACAAACAACCCCTTCTTCATTAATGTCATAATTATATCATCTCCACAATAAATAAAGGTTTTACAGGCTTTGTTGCTTACAGAATAGTATTAGGTTTATGAGGTAATATGTGTTTAATGTTATGAGGCTGTGTTGATAAGACAAATGACATGTCATCATCAGTGACATTATTAAGGGTTTTAGTTAATTTCTTATTATTATTATTATTTTACTTATCAAAAATACGAGACTGGACTCTTTGATCTTCTAGGAAATGGAAAACTAAATTCAAACCATTTGAACTCTGTTTAAAAAAATTGACCTTGGGTCACATTATGTGGAGGGATTGGTAAATATTATAGGGATTTGGCCCCTATATATTTACATGCATGTGGAATTAAATACATTAAAATAATTAAGTTTTTTTTAAACAAGTAATTTTACAATTATATAAGCTAAGTTTAGAATTAGGTAAACAAAAGAGAATCAAATAAATATTAGTTTAGAAATATTTTAACAACAATAGAAACAATGGTTTAAATTCATCCGATAGATAATTTATGTCACCAGAATTCCACAGATACCAAAATCATTCGATATTGCATCATTGCAAATCACCTGATATTTGATGAATATTTTAGCTTAATGATCACGTAGACAATTACAAAAGAAATTATAAAAAGACCCTTTTAGCTGAAAGACAGAGAGTGGGAGCTTACGCTCTTCCCGACTCGATAGAGATGGGGCAAATGCTCTCTAACTCGACAGTAGGAGCGAAAGTTCTCCCCCAACATCGACACAATGGGGAGAAGTTGCTGCCCGAAGACACAAAATGATATATCAGGTTTCATATTTTCGTTTCCAAATTTTCTCTATCTCGCTCAACAACAACAAAATTTCAATCAAAAGTTTCAATCACAGACAAAACTGCTACAAATATAAACAATACATGTCACATTTGTCACACACAACTATGTACAGACACATACAGTCGGCAACATCACTAAAAGAACAATTGAATATACCAATTGTAAATTTATGTATATAAAGCTTGTTTCCTTTATCAATTTTGTCTTCTTTTGTTACCTATGGAAACTACATTTCCGTAGTCTTATACATATAAATTGTGGGGATCAAAACACAGATTCTCTTCAACCACACTCACCAAACAACCACGGTCCATACAATATGTATATCAAGGCTATAAAAATCTTGAAATCTTGAAAATGCGGTGATATATCCCAAAGAGATCTTGTGATATATAGATATAAGATGTTTATCAGTAGGACATAATAGAGTGAAAAAGAATTTCATGCCTTTCCCTAAGAGTATTTATATGAAATGGATAAACAGCAACAGCCAGGAATTGAACTCAGTATTTTGTGTGTGATTTCTCTGCTGAAAACTATTATGAGAATGACAAGATATTTGTGAGTGAGACATAATAAAGGGAGAAAGAAGTTCATGCCTTTTCCCCAGAATATTTACATAAAATGTATGAACAGCATCAAAAGTTTAAGAAGGTAGTAAAGTAAGTAAAGTTGAAGGGTGGCCTATTGTCAGTATCAGCAGCACAGCAAGGGAGTCTATTCCAGTTTTACTACTGCTAGACCATGAAGATTGTTTTGATGAGGTAGAGTGCTCCCTCTCTAAGCTCTCTCTTTACAGTACAGATCAGAGCATCCAAGCTGTACAACTCATGTACTGTGTTTGCAAGGAGCGGTACCTGACCTGGAACCTAATCTCTAAACTAACTCTCTACCAACAGAGCTAAACCGGCCCTTAAAAAGGTACAAGTATGCAGTTCCCTAAACCTAGGCATGAAATAATTCCTAATGGGTTGAAATGCCATTAAAATTAATTAATCAATCAACAGGAATTAAAACCATATATTACAACTACTTATTGAAGTCAGTTAGTCTACTGTTGGTTTTAATGAACAGCACTAAGTACAACGCAAGCAGTGTCCAAGACAGCTGGTATAAATAGGAATCAAGAATGATCCATCCATGAATCTGGGTGATTTGGGTGATTCCATTCCTTGAGTTCTGATTAGCTGCTTGATTTGAATGACATTGTGGAGTCTTATATATACTTTGTCATTTTGCAGTGGACCTTGTAGCATTCGGGTTTGTATTGAGTTACAACCGTTTGTTGCCTTGTCTTCCCAGTTTGATGGTAATTGGAACTTTAATTATTCTTCACTACTGTTTTATCTTTTTATGATTATCAGGCAATACTGCTACAATTTTTTATGTCATTTTAATAATAATAATAATAATATATATGTATATATATATATATATAATAACACATATATATATAATATATATATATATATATATATATATATATATATATATATATATATATATATAATTTGGATAATGATATCTGACAATATGATTAAGAAATATGATAAAAAATAAAAACCATTATTTCAACAGCTTTGTTTTTCATTTTTCAGTTATTTTTCTTATATACACACACACACACACACACACACACATATATATATATATATATATTCATAAATAGATATTCATTACTCATATATATCTATAATAAAAACTAATGTAAATATATAAACATGTAAATATTTGCATCCATATGTATGTCCAACCTAGGAGAATGAAAAACGTTAATTGATACTCTCCTGCATGAGATGTTTCAAGTGAGAAATAATCAGGGAAAGATAATCTCTGAATTTGAGAATTTAATGCTTTCCTTTACAACATTTTTTTTTCTTTTATCAGGTTTTAACGACTTTCAAATGTTTCTATTTTGCCTGACGGAAGCAATAACAGACTGAAAAAATATTCACTCATTCTAATAGAAATTCTTCAATTTCTCAGATTTACAGATAAGAATTCATGTTGACGACAAATGGTTAACATTCCAGTTTTAATATATATATATATATATATATAATATATATATATACTAAAGCATTTTTATAGATTTTATATTAAGATTTTATATTAATATGCATATATACTTAGCATATAGAGATATTTACTCTTTAATGTAAAGTATATATGCAATAAACAGATTAAATTTTCATGTGTATATATATATATATATATATATATATATATGAAAAGAAAATATTTTAAAAATATAACAAACACAGGATGTTACGATCAGGAAACAATTTTTAGTATCAATACTTAAGTATTTCGGTATTTTATACCATCTTCAGGACACTGTTAGCTGAGGAACAAAATGAAAGATGTTAAGTGTATAGTGGTTGTCTGAATCTGATGCTGTTAACCGTTAATTTTCATATGCGCGTTTTCTATAAGAAAAAGTATCGAATTTTATGCGATACATGTGTTGTAAGTGCCTTCAAGTAAAAATTTAATATATATATATATATATATATATATATATATATATATATGTATGTACAGTTTGATGAGTTAATTGTCATTTAAATTATGCAAAAACGAAAATAGCTCTGATATCACACTTTATCAGACATATTTACCATATTACAGGTAATACCCAGAATAATAAAGATTAAATTTATTCAAAGAAATTGCCATTGGCTACAATCATGTTCTCCAGACAGTTTTGGGATCTCCTTTCCAATGTATTCCTTGTTTAAATAGGTAAATTCTGTTGTTATTCTTACTTTCAATTCAGTTTATGTGTTGCACTGATTTTTATTGGTCTTTTGCTCAACTACACCCCACACATAATTATCAAAGGGATCACAATCTGGGGAGTTAGGTGGGTCACTTGAACGTTTTCAGCCAACACTGAGTTCTCTTGCTTGTGTGGCATGGTGCAGAGTCCTCTTGCCAGATGTACATATTTACCAATTCCTCCACATGAGCAGGATGTGACACAAGGTCAATTTTTTAGGTGAAGTTTAACAGGTTTGAATTCAGAGTTTTCCTTCTCCTAGAATGGTCGCCAATGTTAAAGAGCCCAGACAGCCCTGCTATTTATCTCTACCTGGAGGGAGAGCAGGTGAATGCATACCTTTCCTAAGGGTATTAGTGCTATGGGAATTGTAGGCAGCCTCGTCTAGGATTTGAACTTGGGTCTAAGAGTTGATTTCCTATAGCTCTAGCCATTACACTCCGTGCCTCAATACCAGATGTAGAGTCTTTTAGCAGCTACCCTCTCAATCATCCAAGGCAGCCCTACATCCTCTAGGCCCTTCATGTCACATCTGAGGACAATTTGGGAAGATGGAGGCATAATGTCACCATCAGTAATGATTACCCCAAACATAACGATATGGTCTGCGTGTTAGCTTTTCATCACCATAGTACATCTTTTGGAGACCGAGGAAGCCAATAGCTGCTCTCTGTTCATAATATTGTTGCATAATCTATGGTAGCATAGATTATTGACAACACTGTGTAGCGAAAATGGAAAAAGACCATTGGGGACCTTTTGATCCAAGAGGCGGGAAAGCCGTGAAGTCATGTGAGAGCGAGTTAGCTTGTCAGTACCAGCCAAGGATGTTGAGCAAGGAAGATGTTTCTTGCTAGCTGGACTCATCAACTGTGCGCTGTGTTAGTTAAGATTAGGAATAAAAGTTAAAAACAGTAACTTGGCATTGTTGGTCATTAGTCTTAGCTAGAAAATGAATCAACAAGATCGGCCAACAAGAAGAAGAATGAATTCAACATGGCAACAAGATGATCACACAAATAGCTAGAGAAGAAGTAAGTAATGCAATTATGCATCTCATCTCTCTGCTATCTGTCTACCTCTCTCTCCTCTCTCTAGTAAAAGAACATTTGTGTATATAACCAAGAGGCGTATATAACAATATATAAGCAAAGTATGTTCACAAGGAGAGGGATACCTACATCATATCTAAGATATACAATAGAGAGAGAGACAGACAGACAGGTAGAGTAGTAGATATGATAGATGATGATAATGGTCTTACTTTTTAACACTGCTTCTACTGGTTACTTTGTCTAACTTGGACGGCATCTTCTTCAGTCGGTCCAGTGGGCTTTTGTTAAGGGTTGGTTCTTCTTCATTCATTTCTTTGGGCTGTCATCTCTTATTTTAGATTACTTAACAAGACTTGGGTGTTTTATGATGAAGGTAAATTTCTGAAGCCAACCCATATTCATCGACTGCAGATTGAGATGGACCTCAAGAGCTGGCAACAATATCCACACTCCTTGAAAGTCTGGTTGCATCTAAACTAAACCAATTCTCAAGTGTCTAATCCATCTACCAGAAGGTCAGTTGGAGTGTCACAGTTGTCACTGATCAGCCCAGGTAACATTCCAAAAACCCCTTATTTTTAATTTAATGGACCTTATTAAAAATATTCTAACTACAGGTACGTACATAAATCGTAAGCTGATTATGATTATGTAACACTTGAATGTATTCAAATGCTTTGCAGGGGTGTCTTTCCTCTTGTCCTGCACAGCCTGTGATAAGAATTAGACCTTTCTCAACTTGTATGATACACTGGAATGATGCTGTTATAGATAGAATGTTTAACCTATTGCAATATTAATTTTATATCTGAAACAGCATTGATAAGTACACAAGTACAGTTGAAGATTTGAAACGATTGAATAAGATTATCAAGAAAGTAAAATCTAACCACATTTCTTTGAAGTATCAAAATTTGGGCAAGGATCTAAAAATACATGTTTTTACGGATGCATCATTTGGAAATTTGCATGACGGTAGCAGCCAAGGAGGATATTTTATAATCACCAAAGGAGTGAGGCAGAAGATGAAGATTTTGGAGTTACTGCAAACATAGAGAAGGATGGATCAGCATCTATTCAACAAGGGAATCCCAATGATATTAGAGTTCAGAAAGATAAAATAATTCAGTTCCAACTTGCAGAAAATGGGAGGAACACGAAGCTAAAATTCTTGAACGAGCTGGAAAAGAATCTACAAAACAAAGAACTGGTACAATATTGAATATATAAAACCTAATGACATAAAAGGAACAAGTATGTCTATTGATTTGTCAACTGTGAAGAATCTGAAGATCAAACAAATGGAACTACAAACAGAAGAGTTATACATATCAACAAATCTTGATTTTTCAGAAGCAAAGAGAGATTTATCTATAGCTATGGCAATTTCTCGTGCTTTTCCTTCCAAGGAGGGTGCCAGTGCTATACCTTGTTTTGTTTTGTCCATTTCAGTCAACATCTGCCACAAGCATCATTCCAACGTTACATGAAATGAGCACAAAAAGCTCTATGTGTAACAATTATAGATTCACCAGTCTTAAAAATGTTTCAAGAGCAAATGCATGGTGTGCACTGGTCCAAGTCCAGATTGTAACTCATCATGTCTAAAATAAAATTGTAAGATATTAGGTTTGTTTTGTCTTACGGCATATCAACCTCAGTGGGTCATTTAATGCTGATAAAGTTTTTAAATAAAGTAATCATTAAATGGATACTCAAATTCTGTTTATAAACTCATGTTTTTCTATTTAACCCATAGATGGGATGCTACCTGGTACTACCACTCCGAGTCAGAGTGGACCAGGGAGCAATGGTGATGAAGGGGTGCTCCACATTTCCCAAACCTCCAAAACTGGAACCTCACCATCAGATAGAGTCTAACATCATTCCTAGGACATGTAAACCCTCAGCCACCCATATGATAAAAAGGGTTAGGGGTTGCTATAAATGCAATAGGGTTGGTGCAATCATATAGCTGCTAGGGCTTGACATGACCAGCCGATTAATCAGAGGGGGCCTCTCCGACCGCCCGTCTAGCCTAAGTAAGGGTCTAAGTGGAGTGTTGCATGTCATGGACTCCATCCTTAAGCATCATGGGTTGCCACCTACAGCCAATAGGTGGCCCCATTTGGGGGAGTCTTACCCTCTGAAGAGGTGCAGTCGGTGCATTCTAATGCCCCACCGACAGGGCGGTGTAAGATATTAGCTAGATGAAGCTACCACTGCCACTTGCATCTCATTGGTGACAGTATAAAATATGGGAAGTATTTCTGTTGCACCCTGTATAATAAAGGGCCTAATACCCTTTATATTACATTATGTCAAAAAAATGTTGCTTAAAGGAAGTCTTCTCTTTGGCATACCATAATTTTCTTTATTACTTTCATTTTAGTGCCATTATTAATAAAATATTGCCTGTTATTAAGGCAAACAGTAGCACATGAATACCAGGCAATATTTAAATCTAAGCATTATTCTGCTATACACCATAGGCCAGTTTGATGATAGAGAGAGAGAGAAAAAACTCTCCCTCTAAGAAATAAATTTGACTTGCACTGCAAACAAACAGAAGAAAAAGTAAATGAATTAGACAATGAAAAATGTCAGTCGTCAAACAGTCTCCTATAATTACCTTACTGCTCAGTAGTAGAAACTTTTTTCAAAAATTAATTTGAACTTTTTCCCTTGGGATATGATGACTCAGAATTTAATAACTTTGTGGACCAATAGGTGCCATCATTCCTTTGCTATATTTGTACTTTAGATTCGCTCTCCATCCCATAATGAGATGGAATTTTCTTTTTACATACAATAGATATTCATGCCAATCTGAAATTGTGTTTACATTATTTTTGGAAACACCCCCCATACCCATGTTAATTATTCAAAAGAAGTTAAAATTTTCCCCCTCACATAATGCTGGCAGGTATTTGGTTAAATCGATTTGTTAAAATATTTTCTAAATAATATTATTTTTAAAAGCTTGTCTTTTTTATTTCTTTATGTTATCCTCATTTTAAATATATTTTGCAATTTCATAAAAATTTAATGAAATTTTGAATACCATCATTATTATTATTATTCAACATTTTTAGTAGGTTCTTTCATATGTCTGTGTGTGTATATGAATGCAAATATATATGAGTGTGTGTGTATCTGCACAAATATGCATGTGTGAATATGTATGTGTGTATATGTGCTTAAATCTGTGTGTGTATGTGTGTGAATATATATATGTGTGTGTGTGTGTGTGTGTGTGTGTGTGTGTGTATGTGTGTGAATATATTTGTGTCTGTTTGTACACAAATATCGGTGAACATGTATGTGTGCATGAATATGCATGTATGTTTGTCTATTTACATGTTTTTTTCTACTTATGTATTATTTGAATATTATAAGAAGATGCTGAAAAGTTCTCAGCCTGACTAGGAAGGAAATATCCCTGATCCATGAAACATTTCATCTTATTCCACATTTCATCCCATAAGTCAATACAATTCCAAAAGAATGAGCAATTTTTTTTTTAAAAGTGAAAAAAATGTAATTCCATTTTAGTCGAACGCAGAACTTTTCAATATCCTGTCATATATTTTATCAGGTAAAATAAACATGAGGCTACAAAATTGAATAAGTCAGGTAATGTTTTATATACTCAGCTTAAAAACTAACACTTTCTTTATATGACTACTATGAATATCTTCATACACATTAATTTGTACATTAATTTATTGAATTTCCATTATGAAGTGGAATAATGAGATAAAAAGATGTTTCAGCATCTCTAGAATCTTCAAGGAATCCAACATTTTAATCCAACTTCTTGAATCCAATGTCATTGGAATAAAACATCTCTGCACAGAAAGAAACTGTATTTTCTGATTACACCATGAGTATTGGCACAACACAGCATTGCAAGAACCAGGTCCAAATCGCCTGGGGTGAGAAAACCACAAGTTAGTGTGTCCCATTTTTTTATCGCAAAGTAGACCAGCAATACAAGACACAGTGAATTAAAAGTGAGTATATACAGTGATACCTTGACTTACAAATTTAATTTCTTCTGCGAGTAACTCAATTCCTGTCGGCTGAGGCGTTAGAATGCACCTACTGCACCTCTGCAGAGGGGTAAGACTCCCCCAATAGGGCTACCTGTTGGCCGTGGATAGCGACCGTGATGCTTAAGGATAGAGCCCAGGTGGATGAGCAGTTCATGGCATGCAATACTCCACTTTGGCCTATCTTGGACTAGACAGGCGGTCTCCAATCAGTCAGCTGGTCACGTCAAGCCCTAGCACCTATTGATTTTCCAACCCTATTGCCCTTATGGCAAGCCCCAACATTTTATCATATGGGTGCTAGAAGGCGATGGCTGCAGGTCTACATGTCCTGGGAATGACGTTAAACTCTATCTGATGGTGATGAGGAGCACCCCTTCATCACCATTGCTTCCTGGTCCACTCTGACCCGGAGTGGTAGTACTTGTTAGGGTCCCATCTATGGGTTAAATAGAAAAATGTATTTATAAAAAAATTGTATTATCCATTAAGAATTGATTTATTTCAAAACTTTATTGGCATTAAATGACCCACTGAGGTTGATATGCCATAAAACAAAACAAAACAAATAAATTTCCCCCATTGAAAAAACTGAAATACCATTAATCTGTTCGATCTTCCCACAAGAAAAGCCCAATTTCTTTTGTTCTGTTATAAAAAAATAGCCCTGTATTTTATAAAAATATAATAAAATAGAATGTAATTAATTATTAGCTGTAATATGTTTTAATGTTCATTTTTTTATAAATAATATTTTTCTTTGGTATGATAAATTTGTAAACTTATATATTTTTAATGGACTTATTAACATAAATGTATCTGAAGCTCATCGTACCTCAAATTTCAGCTCTAAACACAAAGCTAAAAATCAATTGAGTGACAGCTCTTAACTCAAAACCTCACAATTTGAGGTATATGTAAGTCAAGGTACTTATCATTTTTTACATTATTCTATGCTTATATGTTAGGTGTATATCTCGTGGGTTTATATGTATGTTAATATGTATCTATTAAATAAGAAATCTTAGTAACTGTGCCTTTCAGCAACATTTTTTTTAGATAGGGTTTCAATTTACAATTATGCCAAAAACAATCAAAAAACCTAAAACCTGATTGATTTTAGTCTCGGACTTTTTCAGACAAATACTCCCCTCATCCAATATAACCTGAGTGATGTTATATGAAAATAATGACTGTTATCATATATATGTGCTTGTAGGTGTGGGCATCTATGTTTTTGTTTTCATTTTGTCTTCACAAAACAATTAGTTCCTAGTTTCTCATTTTATATCTGTCTATTCATGTTTTACTCGTCTGCAACAGGGTTAGTGGTGTATTTTTTAAGGCAATGAAAAAGTTGAAACATTAATATACATTGCATATTGCACCCCAGGTTTTCTTTTAAAAGTTATACACAAGACTACTGCTTATATATATATATATATATATATATATATTTACCGACCTCTCCGCAGGAGCAGGATGTGACACAAGGTCAATTTCTTAAGCGGAGTTCAACAGGTTTGAATTCAGAGGTTTCCTTCTCCTAGACCGGTTACCTAACCAAGGTTAAAGAGCTGAGTCTGCCCTACTATTCACCATAGCTGGAGGGAGAGTAGGATTCATACCTTTCCCAGGGTATTAGCGCTAAGTGAAATGCAATTATCACGTCCAGGATTTGAACTCAGGGCGACGAGTTCATTTCCCATGATTTTAACCATTACACCACACGCTTCCTTATATATATATATACACCAACATTTAAATGTTTAAATAGGTAAAAGCTGCTGTTATTCTTGCCTTTAGTTCAGTTTTGTTGATGCTCTGAGTTTTATTGGTCTCTTGCTCAACTTATGACAATCTGGGGAGTAAGGTGGATAAATGTTAGGGGTGAAGGGGTCACTGAAACGTTTTCTGCTGACATTGAATTCTCTTGCTTGTGTGGCATAGGCAGAGTCCTCTTGCCAGATGTACATATTCACCAACTCCTCCACACTAGCAGGATGTGACACAAAGGTCAATTATTTAAGCTGAGTTTAAGATGTTTGAATTCAGAGATTTCCTTCTCCTAGACTGTTTGCCTAACCAAGGTTAAAGAGTCCAGTCTGCCCTACTATTTACATAGCTGGATGGAGAATAGTTGGATTCATACCTTTCCCAAAGAGATTAGCTCTATGTGAAATGCTAACAGCCTCATCCAAGATTTGAACTTGGGTCACCGAGTCTATTTCTCTGAATGATAATTACTGCTAATATATGAATAGGAAAATAAAACAATGAATTTAAAAATATATATGACTGCAGAGTTATTTATTAAAACCTGCTTTTTAAATCATTATGCTAATTACATATCCCATAAATATTTTAGATGCTGTTTATTAATACATATAATAAACAATGCACTTTGATTATGTGTATGAGCAATTTAAGATAATGTAAACTATTTTAATGTGAGAATGGGTGCAGAAACATGTACAGAAATTAGCATTAATTCATTAAATTATCATATAACATTATTATTATATTATAATAATCATTGCATATTATATTAATATATATTGTGTTAATTATCCTTAAAAACCTCATCTTTATCAGGTTTCATACATTGACCCTTGACCCCACACTCAAGGCAAACTTACCACTAATGTCCCCACGAAAGCATGCCCAGATGAACTCCCCTCTGACCCAGTATCATATAAACAATTTCAGTGATCTGGCTACATGATTTATTCAGGATGAGACTGAAGAAGAATGGCCTAGAGGCACCCATCTCCTTTCCTTAATGCATCGATTTCATTGGATATTGATGCTTTGTGTTAAATCGACTGCATCTAATATTTTGGTAAGTGGGCTCAAAGTCTGGCAGAAATATTGGTACCTGGCAGCTGAACATGCCAATAAAGTCGGAGCCAATTTCAAGCACAAACTGCTTTCAGTGGTCAGGATGAATTAGTTGGCACTCACACTGACCAGCAAGTTGGCCTTTACTGGTCACTCACTCCATCCTAACAGGAATATAAAATTTGATGCTTGGCCACTATGATGAACGGACAAGACATTCAACAAGGAAGTATTGCACAGGGGTCAGCTTAGTACTTCCTGGTCACAAGAATTTAGTTTATATATGCCAGAGTGGGTATTTATAGTTTCTGGGTGTGAGAGATTTTATGAGTAGAAGAATATAACAACAATGATAGCACATGGATTATTTAAATTTGGATATACAGGGTATCTTCAAAAAATATATACATATATACTTGTGTAGAAAGTTTTGTAGAAAAAACAACAAGAGGTTTAAAGTTTTGCTGACAGAAATCTGTTTCAACCATATGCGGTCTTTATCAAAGCAAAATTGTAAACGGAAAAACGAAATAAATATATCATTAATCACGAGGCACAGAATTATTTGAAAATTCTCGTACTGATCGAGAGCATTCTGTGCCTCATGATTAATGATATATTTATTTCGTTTTTCCGTTTACAATGTTGCTTTGATAAAGACCGCATATGGTTGAAACAGATTTCTGTCAGCAAAACTTTAAACATCTCGTTTTTTCTACAAAACTTTCTACACATATTGTCGGATTCATATCCATTTTACCTTTCATATATACTTGTATAGATATTTTGTCCCTTGCAATTTGGCACTTGGTATTTAAGAGTGAGAAAAAGTCTTCTGTTCCTCAAAGATATTTTGTCACTTTAAACTGTGGTAAAATCATATTTTCCATTTCTTAAGCCAAACATTCAATTTCAAATAAAATGTATATATTTTTAAAATATAGTAATTAAAAAAATATCTAAAATGAATACTGTAATTTGACCTGTATAACATGTATTTATGTATATATGCATTCGAAACATGGAAAGGGAGTTCCAATTCTGGTTAGTTGGTTAGATTTTATGGCATGTCAATCCTTTTTGGGTTATTTTATGTTGAAGACATTTTGTTTTATTCATTCTTGTTGGGTATTCAATTTTTTTCAAATTAATTTCTTTTCAAGATATTTTTTCATCTATTTAACCCATAGATGGGATACTAACAGGTACTACCAGTCCAGGTCAGAGTTGACCTGGGAGTAATGATAATGAAGGAGTACATTCTTCAGATCTCCAGAATTGGACCACTTTCACCACTAAAAGCAGTTTAATGTCATACCCAAAACACTAAGGCCCTCAGTGACCCCTTTCTGGTACATATATGATAAAAAAGGTTAGGGATTGGCTATAAGGAGTCAGGACAATCATACAGATACTAAAGTTTGATGTAACCAGCCAATCAATTGGATGGGGCCTTTTTGACCACTCATCTACTTTAAGTAAGGGGCAAAGTGGAGAGTTGCATGTCATGGACACCTCACCCACCAGGAAATCATCCTTAAGCATTACGAGTAAACAGCCAACACCAATAGGTGGCCTCATTGGGGAAATTTTACCCCTCTGCAGAGGGGTGAAAATAAAACTTTTGCATATGAAATTCTAAAAAAAAACATCTCAAGTACGAGAACTGGTGTCACAAAAAATTTATTTTAAATCCAAACTACAAACTACAAGTTATCCACTTCAAAGTAATCCCCTGGAGTCTAATGCATTTTCCCATCCTTCTCTGCCATGCTTGCATGCACTGCTGGAAGTCAGATTTTTGCCCTGATGAGCTACTAAGCAAAACTGTTAGTAGGTATATCTGACTCATTAGGTTTAACTTTTTATATATATATATATATATATATATATTATATATATATATGAATGTGTTCAAAAAGTATCAAGACTGAAGCTTTATTTATCAAGACAAAAATAATTGAAACATTCTCTTCAAAATAGTCCACTCAGGTTTTGATTGGTTGAAACACCTCTGTAATATCTCTTTTGATATGGTGTAAAATTGTACGACCATATTCATTTAGTGTTTTTTACCTTTGAGATCAATTTTCAATGAAGGAAACTAGAAAGAAATCAAACTGAAGTAGATCTGGGGACTATACATTTGCACAGTCCCTCATTTGTCCAAAAACTGCTGATTAAAATGACATTGAGAATTGCTACTGACTTAGATCAAATCTGTATTAGCTGCTCTAACAACTGAACCAGTAGAGCTTTTAGAGATAGCAGAAGATCAAATCTAACCCTTAACATGCTCTATAATACCATTATGAGATCCAGGAACAAGAAAAGTTTCAGAAAACATTTTATCCAGCTTTTATTGACTAAAAATCGAAGAGAACAGGGCTTATTTCTTCAGAGTCTTTCTCTGTTAGAATAAGTAAAGACACCATTTTTAAGGAAAAAATAATCTTTTTGAAATAGCATGAGACGTTTCATCCTTTTTTTTTTTTTTTTAAGTTTTCTTACATAGAAAGTAAGAAATTCCATCCAGACCCTGACAGAATTTATTCTGGTTAGGTTTAAGCTATGTTATTCTTCTTATCATACTTTTTTATTTATTTTATTTTTGAGGGGAGGGGGGCAAAAGATTAAAATAAGGGGGTAGAAAGAGCTCTAGGAACTTTGTTTCTCATTTTCTACTTGGGCAAAATTCAAGATAAAATCATATTAAAATTCAAGAACTTTTCTAAAAATCACACTTTACTTTTTATTCTTTATTTGTATGTTTTTTTCTAAAAACAAAATCAGAAAAAAAAAATCAGATCTTTACATGCAAAAATAAAAAATAAAAAAACAATTCAAAAACAATATTAAAAATTTGGTAAAAAAAAATGATTAAAAAAAAGATACATTCTCTGTACAAAAAATAAAATAAAATAAAATAAAGTAAAAAAAACACCCAGAAAGAATATCAAATTTTTGCTGTTGTAAAGGAATATAAATGTAAAGAATATATCTATATTATAAACGAAGATCGTATCTTCTGCTGGATTCCTGTTCACATCTGGATCAGCCGGCAGACAAATTAAAAACTAAGAAATGTAGATAAGGGTTGCTGATGACTGGATTTGGTTTTTGAATCACCTCAAGTAAAATACACAGCTGTTGTCATTAAATAAAACCTTTGTCTGAATGGAAAGTGAGAGATGAGATTTCTCAATTCCTGCTCTCCTCCTCCTCCTTCTCCACCCCCTTCCTCACTCTTCAGTAATTTCCCTGACAAGCAACCACTTCTTCTGCACTACCCATTTTCTTATGCCGCAGACTTTTTGCTTGTCAAGAATTTTTATTTATCTATCTATTTATTTATTCATTTCTCTATTCTTTTTGTTTCATGTAATTCTTGTTCAAATTTTTTTAAATTGTTTTTCTGTATTCTTTTTTTCATGTTGACATTTTTTAATATTTTTTTTTTTTTTTACCGTTTTCATTGTCATTATCTTGTCATTTTTTTTTCTGCATTCACCTTCAAAGTTTTTTTTTCCTTCAATCACTCATCTTGATATTTTACATCATTATTAAATATAAGGGATGCTGAAAAGTTCTTGGCCCAATCAAGAAGGGAAAGACATATTGGTAATTATGAACTTTTGTTTAGTAAATTATAGTGTCCCAGAAAAAACAGAACCCACAAGTTTTGTAATAAAACTGTTACTTTCCCATTAAACAAATGGGTTAGGGTTTAGGGTAAGTTTAATGGAAAAATAAATAAATAATTTGGGTCCTGGTTTTTCTGGGTCACCCTGTACAGGCTGACCCAGAAAAAACAGAACCCTAATTATTTATTTTTCCATTAAACTAACCCTAAACCCTAAACCCCAACCCCTAATTTATTTGTTTAATGGGAAAAGTAACAGTTTTATTACAAAATTTGTGGGTTCTGTTTTTGCTGGGACACTATAATTAACTAAACAAAAGTTCATAATTACCAACATATTTTTAAAGGGTTAAAGAAACTTGAGAAATTATACACCATGTATTTTTCATGGCTCACGTTCTGTCTTCTTGGTTAGGACACACAAACACCCCCCCCCATATATATATATATATATATATATATATGGAGATGTGTGATGTAATGGTTACTGTCATAGAAAATGGACACAACGAGACAAGTTCAAATCTTGGAAGATTCATTTCACATAGTACTAATACACTTGGAATCTGACTATTCTCCCTCCAGCTTTGGGTAAAAAGTAGGATGGACTGGACTCTTTAATCTTGGTTAGGCAACCAGTCTATGAGAAGGAAAACAAATCAGTTAAATTCTACTTAAAAACTGAGCTCATGTGGAGAGGTTAGTATATATATATATAAGTTAGGGTATTAGCATAGACTCAAAGTCAATGGTGTTTGGTAACTAGCAGTTTCTCACATATACAATTTTCAAAGCAAGTGAATATTTTTGTTTGCATTTCTTATATGCTATAGTTTGGTACATTAAGGGAAGCATTGGCTCATTTGATTTTAATTGAGTTTGTGGTGCATACAGGGAATATTAATTTTCTTAGATCTAGCACTCAGCATGATTTCAATAAATACAAACACAAAATTTATAATATCTTTTCATTCATTATTTGTACTAATAAAGCAAAAAGCAAAATGAATTTAGCCCCCCCCCCTCTACAGAAAATAATTTACCAAAATCAAAAATTTAATTAATTACCTGATTTTTGGTAATTTTTTTTTGCAATCGCGAATGTTACATTAAAATTGTAAACAAGCACCTAAACAATTGAAAAAAGAGACATAATTTCGGATCACATCGAAATTGACCAAAACAAATCCTTTTAAATGTATTAAAAATAAACTGCATATGTAATGATATTTTTCTTTTTTTAATGATGGTCATTATGTTACTACTTATCGATTTAGACAAAAGTTTGACCTTAAATAATCGATTTAATTCATTTTAATTCATTTTTAAAAACGTAGCAAATGATTTTTTTGGGCTACCCTGATGTAAACTCAATTCACAATCAAAAGTAAGTTGTAATGTGTTATATTCCAAGTCATCTTGGAATAATAGAAAATGATAAAACCATTTCATCTGCAAAATATGGTATGAATAAAGAAATTTATACAGATTTAAAGAACCAAATAAAAAGGTTTGTCAAGCAACAACATTGGAATTGTAGTACACTGAACAAATTATTATCAATTAAGCCAACAGTAGGAAAATAGGAGTTAGGATATAGAAAATCTTGAGAGGAAGAAGTAATACTGGTTTAGCTGCACATTGGCCATACAAGACTTATGCACTTTTATACCTTTTTATATCTTGAAGATCAACCACAATGTGAAACATTCAAACACCCTGCACTGTCAAACATTTCCTCATAGATTGTGGAGCTTTTTCTCCAATCAAAAAGAAATATTTCAATGCAAATAATATGAGAGACCTCTCTATGAATACTACATGGATGATATTTTATCCTTCTTGAGAGATATAAAAGTATATCGAAAATTATGAATTTAATATAAAATACATCTATGAAACTATCTACACAAATACACTGTAAAGGAAACTTGAGTACCAACTTTTATCTCACACTCTAACAGTTTTGACATTAAATAACCCATGAGGTTGATATGCCATTAAACAAACCAAACCATGGTTTTCTTTGTGTGAGTTTTGAGGGTCTTCTAATGTTTATTTTTCAATATGGAATTTTACTTTATTATTTTTAATTTGTTACATTATTTTTGCAATATTGGGTTTAATTCATTTATTTATTTTTGTTTTTCAGATATCCTTATTGTTATTATTGTTATTATCATTTTTGTTTTTATTATTATTTTCTATATTAGATATAAGTAAAAAGTAAAGTAAGCAGAGTGGTCTATTGTTGATATCAGCCAGAGAGGGAGTCTATCCTCTTTTCATTTATGCTAGACCAGGGAGATTATTTCGATGTCTGAGGTGGAGCACCATACCTACCATCATCTCCCAATCTAATGCACAGATTAAAGCCATGCTGAGTTGGTTAGGGCTGGAATTAAACCAGGAACTTTAGGTTCCAATGTGAGTGCTCTATTGACTGAGCTATATATATATATATATATATATATATATATATATATATATATATATACACTACTACTTGCTGTCCATCGTATCTGATGATGACACCACGCAAATCATTTCCTCCAATTTATTCGGTCTCTGGTTGCATCTTTTCCAACTGCCTATGGGAATATTCAAGTCCTTCATGTTTCTTTTGATGTTGTCTTTGTATCTGAGCTTTGGTCTACCAATTCTTCGTAATTCCGTCTCTCAGTTGAGAGTACAGAATCTGCTTTGGTCGTCTGTCATCCCCAAGTCTGTTTAGGTTGTGTTGGACACGTATTTCATGCTTGTCAGGGAGTTCAATTCTCTTCAGGATGGTCCTGTTTGAAACATGTTGCCACCACCTGACATTTATATATCTATATATATATATATATATATATAAAACGCTGAAGAGCACAGACATATTTTTCTTTTTTCATTTCATTATTTTATATTTTTAAATTAAAAATTAAACAACAATAGGACTATTCTGATGATGGTCAGATAGGCCAAATATTTGCAATTTTATTGTGTTGCAATTGTGGAGGGGTTTTTATATGATACATAAAGTAAACTATATTAAAGATATGAGCGTAACTAATGTTGATAATATAGAGTCACTACTTTATATATATATATATATATATATATATATATATAATCAGGATTACATATAAATATTTATATACAAAGAATTAATATACAAAGTTCAGTATATGAATAGATGTAAAAAATGAAACTGAAAACGATCCCTGTAGACAATTACAATTTGATTTACAAGAAAATGATCGAATATCATTTTTTTCCTGTAAGAAGAATCTGCTATTATCATCAGAAGAGCAAGAAATGTTCCAAATTTTCCATTTTAAATTCAAATTCCTGTACCAAATTATAGCTATATCTTAGCTCTATGAACTACACAGGAAGTGGCAGTCACTATATCATCCTCGTCATCAGGTTGTGCAGGCAACATGAATATACATTACTCATGCCAATCAGTCATCACACCTGGGAGGATCTCTGTGCAACATTCAGATCCACACAGAACTGATTGATGTAGGTTCTTACTTGTTGACCTACACTGGTGTGTCCATGTGTAGGTGTCCACAGGAGAACATCACTTATGAGTACATACTTGCTTAACCAGGTGTGTCCAGCATGTCTTCTTTATCTTACTCAAATAGTTTGTGAGATAATGATTAAATAGCCGTATTGATACTTTCTTGTGGTGTGCTGCTTCCAAGATTTTTTTAAAGACACCTGACAGCATCACAAGAACTGCGTCAGCGTAGAACAGCACCAAAACAATGGCATGGAAAGTCTTCCTCTTTGCGTTGAAAAATGTGAGATCAAAGACTTTATCTAATGTTCTAAATCGAATATAGACACCGATGTTACACTCTTGGAGAGCGTACGATAAAGTTAAAGAAAAATATAAGGAGAAAAGAGTACAAGTCTAGCCTCGTTATCAATGGTTCTGAAAGTAAGCCTTTGAAGTTAATACGAACTTTCATGCCATTGCACGAACATGTTGATGAACTGAGATGGACAGTTGGAGTTACATGAACTTGTTGAATTGAAGTGGACAAATAAGACGGTCCACAGAGAACTATTGATAGTATCGAGAGCTTTTGTTGAATTAACAAAGATCTGGTAAAGATCTACATGATGTTCGACGCATTTTCCTGGAGTTGACAAGCAGAGAAAAATAATTTCCTTTGCTCCATGACCTGATTTAAAGCCAAATAGACTTTCCGGGTTAACAGAGAAGCATATTCATTGTGTTAACCGATTGATCAAACGTTTTGCAAAAACCTTACCAACATCCCCCACAAGGCTTATACTTCTGTAATTACCAAATATGGATGTGGGCCCATTCTCTACAATGACATTAGAATAGCATCAAACCAGTTCTTGGAGACAATAGCACCCAACCGACGTCTGATATCAGATGATGGATATATGCAATGAGCTTGACACCCACATAAATAAGGATCTTTATAGAAATACGGTCAAAACCTGGTGCTTTCCAGGTGTTGATTTATTTTATAGTTTTTTGAACCTCAACAAGAGTTGGGATCCATCATTTCATGAATAATATCTGAGGTAAATTATTGATGACAAATTTACCAATAACTAGAGTATTGTGAAGTGTTCTATCCAACGTTTCATGATACCCTATTGGTCGTTAAAGAGAGAGGAACCGTCCTATGACTTGCGTGGTATCACATATGAGGACTGAGGACCGTAGACCTGTTAAATCAAATGGTTTTAAGTTTAATGTTAAGTTTGTATGAGCCATCCTTTGGCCTTAAAGCTAGAGCGCTTGTCCAGTGGAATTGGACCCCTTGTAAAGGTTCCCTTGGTTCCTCTGGTTCCTCTGGTAAAAAGTTCTCAGTTCCTGGTAAAGAGTCCTTTGATAATGAATCCTTTGGTTCCTCTGGTAATCGTATAAGTCCTTTCTGAGTATTGGTAAAGATCTGGTAATCCTCTGTCCGTCCTCAGTGAGCGTAATTGTAATTATGACCAGTTGGGGGGGGGAGTTAAATAGTGTGTCCTCCAAGCAGTATGGTTAGTGATTGGCTGCAGGAGTAAATTACGTGATCTTGGACAGTCTATAAATCTTGGTGGAGAATTAGAGCACATCTTATATGAAAATAATTCCAACAATACTTCTCTCATGTATTTACTGTTGTATGCTTAGTGAATTTTCCTAGAGATACCCAACAATCACTGATTTTTCATTTGCTGTATCTTTCACTGGGGTGAAGACTTTACTCACCTGAGAGACGGTTTTAAAACTTTTTACCATTATCTGATGCCTCCGGGTATTTCTGGTGCAATAGAATTTTGTCCCGAGAAGTTTATTGATATGCTCATCGTTTTCCTTGTCTTGAGCCCGAGAACCACAACGCGGACATTGTAAACCTCGGTTTGAAACTGCCCACATGTTCCATCAAACTTTACTTCCGCTATGGATCTCTGCAGTTTTTCACGCACCGTGGAATACTTGAACTTCGGCATATCGATGGGTTTACGAACTTTTATTCCCTTAAATCTTATTTTACGCATGATGTGGAGTTTTAGCTTTAGGTTTTAGTACGAACATATGGTTCATCCTGCACCCTGTACCACGCATGTCTTCCTGAAGGTCTTTTTCTTGTAATAATATAATCAAGGGGTGAACCTGATCAAAGGGGAACCACTCTTGACTGATAAATTATTTATTTATTTATTGATCTACTAGGAAAAAGAAGACGGGTTAGGGTTAGTTTAATGGGAAAATAAATAATTCATCAGTCAAGAGTGGTTCCCCTTTGGTCATGTTAGACTTATAGGAAATAACCATCAAGGGTATGTTCCTCTTTGGATCTTGTGTGTATCCAAATAACCTTGTGAATTTCCTTCTGTGGAAAAACGGTGTTGCAAATAACGAGTCTGATTTAAATGCAGAGCTAGAGTCATCTTACCTAGATCCTACTTCTCTAGTGCCCTGCATGTCTTGTAACCACATCCAATACAGGCGTTGAAGTTCCTTTGCAATTATGCCTATTTGTCTTCCGGATCGTTTGCCCTCTCGCGGTCAAGAACTGTCTTGAAATTCCACGTTCCCAAAATGTTAAGTTTTTAAATGCCATCCTTGTCCAGCTGAAAAGGGCTTAAAGTAAGTAAGTCCTGAGTTATGGAATCCTTTGGTAAGTGAATAAGTCCTATCCTGCGTATAAGTCCTGAGTTATGGAATCCTTTGTCCGTCGTCCACGAAAGTCAAAGTAAGTATGGCCAGTATGCTCAGTTTAAGTATTGTTTCAGCATCAGAGTACTGCCAGTGATTGGCCAAGAGGTTGATCACATGATTCTCGGCGAGTCTATAAATATGAGTGGGCTTTTAACACACGCCTTGTATCACAAAATTTCAACACACCCCCTATTTTGATATAAGGTGGGTGCTTCCATTCAGAAATATTAAAATTTGTAATAATGTTATTTTTTGTTTTATTACTTCTAATCCTATTTTTATTTATCCTATTTTTATTAATATTTCCATGCTTTTTCCATGTTTCTTGCTTGTGTATTTTCATTTCATGTTCCTCCTGCTGTTGTGAATAGTCGTCAACAGCGGGCTGAACAGTCATCTTTTCTTGGCCCTACTCAGTTATCTGGGTAAGCAGTGCTACTCTAAAAAGAGTTACTCGGACACTCACGACCTTAACGAATCATGCTGCTGTTCTGTCAGTGTAGTGACGTTAAACCGCTTATGTGCAGATTTGTAACCATATGTTTCCAACTCGTCAAGCCTGCATATATCGTCTCTCCTCAGTCGCCATGGGACTTGAATTGGATATCTGTACATTTTGTGAGTGATGTTACACACTTGTACGACACGCATAACACCCTACTTCCTCCTTTATTATCTGACATCCAGTGACAAGGAAAAACAAGATGATTGAATGATTATGGTGGTCACATGATTTATTTTCCTGAAATTTGACCTCTCCGGTACGACCGGGTAACCGTTTTTCATCTCTCTTATCTCTAAGTTTTAACTTAGTTAAAGTCCACCTAACTACTTTTATATTCAAACATTTGGGGGTTAGTCTTACACCTACATTTTAATTAATGTTAATGGTGTCTCTCAACTCGAACTTTACTTTACCATACCTGACGCCATGAAATGGCTCCTTGTTTCTTAAGGTGAAAATGAATATTGATTGAGTTTAACGGCATGTCAAACCGTCTAAGGTTATTTTATGCTTAGATGTTATGAAAGTGCATTAATTGTACGTTAATATTTACATTTGTTTGTGTAGATGTATCTTAAGAGTTCAATAATTCTCAAACAGATCTATTTGACCCACATATAGGGGGCTCTAACAAGTACTAACACCCGGGGTCAGTGGATCTGGGAGTAATGACAATGAATCAGGATTAACTCTACAAGAACTCTTTCTTTCTTTCTTTAGGGCGTTCGTCCTGTTTTTTTAATCTGTATTTCATGTTACATGAGCTCAGACAATAAAGTCTGTATTTTGTTATGTACCCCCTTCGCTGGATTTCTTCACCTACGGGGGAGACTTCTCTAAAGCCTCCTAACGTATTATAAGAAGCAGTTTTAGCCACTAAAGCTAAAACTACACTTAATTCTTATATATTCAACCAATTATCGTTCTTCTACACACGCTTGAAATAATCCAAGATTACTCAGCAGAACATGAATTCTGAAAGTAAACATGAACTTAATATATTCATACATATTCAAGGTCAACATTAATCCATTGATTTTAAATCAATGTTGCCAACCTGAAAAAAAAATCTATTTCATTACTTTTTTAAGATAAAACTCGTCGAAATTAAGCTGGAAAAAGAAAACGATTATATTAAACAATTTATTCTTTCCTTTTACTCTTTTTTTCAGGAAGTTTCTTGATTTCTTTATCTATGGCCTTTCTCGTGACAGAAATAAACAAGTTTTGTGGATTACCAGAAGCAAGATACACCTGAGGGAAGCAGAAAAAATATTGGCTTAAACATAGTGAGAAAAATAACAAAGAAGATGGAAATATTAGTCGGAATAATTTGTAGAATAATGAAGATTTCAACTGGAAACTTCAGACAACGTTACTTTTTTTTCCTTCTTCATCTTACCAATTTCTCTCCTTTCATCTCCTCTTCTTCATTTTCTCTCTTTTTCCCTCTTCTTACCTTTCGTACTTCAATCTTTCTCTTCCTTTTCTTCTCCTCTTTCTTTGTAATTTATAGGCCAACTCATGTTATTTCATATCAAGATTAGTCTGTTTTCCCGGCAGTATTAAATTTCCGTGTCGTTTTACAATACGATAAGGACAAAAAAGAAAGAGGGGGGAAAAAAGAAAGAAGAAATATAGAAAACAAAGAAAATCACGTTAAAAAAGACAGACATTTCTATTTATGTATATACACGTATGTATGACGTCTCATATTCCCGAATTCTTCATGATCACACAAGTACAAACACACTTCTTCACAACATACATAAACACTAACACAAATACATTACACATTAGAAACACATAGAAAATATATAAATATAAAAAGTTCAACAAACATATCAGCTAACATTGAACATATATAAATAAATATATTTCTTCTTCTTTATAGACTAATTCCTAATCATTATATATATATATATATATATATATATATATATATATATATATATATATATATAGAGAGAGAGAGAGAGAGAGAGAGAGAGAGAGAGGTGCACATAAAATGAATGAATGAAATAAAAATATTGATTATAATTGATTATTAGTTATGATTATTACCATCACTTTTATAAATTTTTCATACAAGTAGTAGCTGGTGTGTTTAACTGAAGCTGAGGTGATAGCAGGTCTCGATAGCAGTCCTCCAGTTTCGTTTTCCAGGCCTTACATGATTGTTCCAAGGACTCCAACTAAAACAGGTATCACTGTCATGCTTTTAGTATGCTCAGAGAATATTGAATAAGTGATACTGAAAAGAGAGGCTAACAAACACTTGTGTCAGATACAAGGATTTTATTCTGTACTGAGGTTCTGGGGGTAACAGCAGCAGGGGCGTGACGGGGCATAGTATCAGCAGCAGCTGAGGTAGGTCTCGGTTGGGCTCACCATAGTGGTACTGTGGCAGTGTCCTTTCTGTGATGTATATAACAATGCTCTATAACATTTTTTATCATTAGTATAGTATAGAATTAGAGTAGGTTAAATATTGTTTCCTCAAACAGAATGAATACACAACAAATCAACAAGAACATTTTATTGCCAAACCAAACTTAACAGAATGAATACAAAAATGATATTTATATAAAACCTAAAATATTCAAATTATTTACCACTCTGTCGACTGGGGTGTAGAATATGCCAAATTCAATTCTAATATATGAGGACAGGACTGTGGTGGTTGAACAGTCTGTGAACTGGATACTAAGTGGTCCTGTGGCATGTAATGCTCAAGTTCAGCCCTTAAATTGGCTGGTTGAGCAGTAAGAGAGACCTTATCTGATCAATTTACATGTCATTCAAGCCCTAGTACCTATATGATTATACTGATTGCATCCTTTAAATTTCTCTAATGGCAAACACCCAACCTTTTTTATCATATAGAATGTTCAACCAACAGTTCATTAAAAAACATGAAGTTAGTTCTTCTAATTTATTGATACACATGAAGTTAATGAAACTTTTTGCAACTAATTTGTTTATAAACATGAAGTTAATGAAAAATGTAACGTAGAATAATTTCTGTTTATATATTGATAAACATTGAGTTAAATTATTTCTACCAGTTTATAAAACCAAGCAAATATATCTACCAATAAAGTGTTCACTTACAGATAATTTATACAGAAAGACATGTTTTGGCATTGGGTAGCCCACAAGGGTTGTCCTGCCATTAAATAGAATAACCTATTAATATCAAATTATATACTTGTTGTGTCTATTACTTAAAATTTCATGTGGATCACACAATTGTCAGATGAAAAGTGGTTAATGAATCATATTTAAGGTATAAGGAATAAACATGGTTGAATAATTACTTTTTCTCTTCTTTCTTTCGTCTCTTTTAATCTCCATGGTTTCTTGTGTATTCCCTATATAATTTCATATGTATTCCATATAGGTTACATCTCAAGTATTCCTATCTAATGCAAATGGGTATATTTGACCCATAGATAGGACCCAGACAGGCACTACAACTATGGAGATGCTTGTGGTGTAATGATTATCCTTGTAGGAAATTGACATGGTGACATGAGTTCAAATCCTGGACGAGGCTGGTCGCATTTCAAATACTGCTAATACCCCTGGGAAAATTATACATCCAATTATTCTCCTTCCACCTATGGGCAAATAGTATAGCAAACTGGGCTCTTTCACCCATATGTGGCAACCAGTCTAGGAGAAGGAAAAACTTAATTCAAACCTGTTAAACTCTACCTAAAAATTGACCTTGTGTCTCATCCTGCATGTGTGGAGGGGTTGGTAAATATATACTACCATTCAGTATCAGCAAGAAACATGTCACACTATCAAGCATTACCATTAAGTCATGCTGAAAGCACTGGTTCCTGCTTGATCATCGATGTTATGTAGTGATGAGCTTGTTCAATACTTAATTGGGTGACCACTTAAGCAACAGCAGGTATTGTAAGAAAAGAATAGGTAAATGAAATTATTAGTGAGACCAAACAACTGGATAATTCGGCAGGTGAGAATTTAATTTTAATCAATTCATTTTTTAATAAACTCTTGATTTATTGTTTAGTATTAAAAACTGTAGGAAACATAATAAATGTTTTATAAGAAGTATATATTAACATTACCGACAAAAACTTAGTTACCATAAAAAGGTATTGGTTTGTTTGGATTTTTTTCTTCATTTAATTTGTACAGTTTTTAATTCAAAAACATCACAAATTGTGATTTTATAACAAAATAAGCTGATTGCAATTATTTTGTAGCTTAATTTATTTTGATTTATCGGAAAAGGGAAACAAAGACAATTTATCAACTTACCAAATAAGTTGATTGATTCTCTGATTTAGTAATGGAAAACTTGTACCTTTTTAGCTTTAAGATAGATAAATTACTAAAAGTTTATAAAGAAATTACCTGAAAAGGGTATATATGGTGTAAAACCAACCAACCAACCATATTAAGCTTGTTTCATGCTTTAGACTTCAATAATAACCAGAATTGAAAAGACAAAACTTAGGTAGGCTCACCGAGGAAAACAATGTATGGATTATTAATGCAATATTTCTTAATTATGGTAGCTTATTTAGCTCAGCTGGTAGAGCATCTGTTTAGGAACCACTAACTTCCTTGTTTGATACTGGCCCCCACCAACTCAGCATAAGAGTAGCACAGCTTGGATATGTGCTGTAAAGTGGGGAGCCGATGGTAAGTGCAGAGCTCCACCTCAGAAGCAAAAACAATCTCCCTGGTCAAGCAGTATTGAAAAGGGGATAGACTCCCTCACCTTTCAACTGATAACAACAATAGGCCAGCTGGTCAACTTTACTTACTATGTACAATGATCCAAAAATCCCAAACATGGAATCATACTTGAGCTTCAGAAATTCTTCTTGCATGTCTTCAGGGACATCCTTGACTTTAAACTCATTAAGTGAATTGACACATGATCTGGATAAATGCCAAGAAAGTATCACCTGAAATTAATCCCCTAATTTTCCAGGTGAGCAATAATATTTGGCTTCAACAAGAATAGAATAAAGTAGAAGTTTAGATATTCAATACAGTTTAATTATTTGTGTTAATAGAAATAGAATTTAGTTATCAGATTATTCCCAATCTATTTAAGTATTACTGTTAAAGTATTGCTGATTTGTTTATTGATGGGCAAGTTAAGTATTGCTGATTTGTGTATGGGCAAGTTAAGTATTGCTGATTTGTGTATGGGCTAGTTAAGTATTGCTGATTTGTGTATGGGCTAGTTAAGTATTTGCTGATTTGTGTATGGGCTAGTTAAGTATTGCTGATTAGTGTGTGGGCAAGTTAAGTATTGCTGATTAGTGTGTGGGCAAGTTAAGTATTGCTGATTTGTGTATGGGTAGTTAAGTATTGCTGATTGTGTATGGGCTAGTTAAGTATTGCTGATTTGTGTATGGGCTAGTTAGTAATGGGCAAGTTAAGTATTGCTTTTGTGTATGGGCAAGTTAAGTATTGCTGATTTGTGTATGATTTGTGTATGGGCTAGTTAAGTATTGCTGATTTGTGTATGGGCTAGTTAAGTATTGCTGATTTGTTTATGGGCAAGTTAAGTATTGCTGATTTGTGTATGGGCAAGTTAAGTATTGCTGATTTGTGTATGGACAAGTATTGCTGATTTGTGTATGGGCAAGTTGCTGATTTGTGTATGGGCTGCATTGCTGATTTGTGTATGGGCAAGTTAATTGCTGATTTGTGTATGGGCAAGTTAAGCATTGCTGATTTGTGTATGGGCAAGCATTGCTGATTTGTGTATGGCAAGCATTGCTGATTTGTGTATGGGCAAGCATTGGGCAAGCATTGCTGATTGTGTATGGGCAAGTTAAGTATTGCTGATTTGTGTATGGGCAAGTTAAGTATTGCTGATTTGTCTAAAGGCTGGTTTAGCTCAGTCGTTTGAACATCTGCTTAGGAATCATAAGGTTCTAGGTTCAGTATCAGCCCACGCCATGAGAAGCACAGCTTGGATTTGTGCAAAAAAGTATGTAGCTGATGCTAGGTGTGGTAATCCACCTCAGATGCAAAAACAATCTTCCTGGTCTAGCACTAGTGAAAAGGGAATAGTCTTCCTTTGCTTTCTGGCTGATACCGACCATAGGCCACTCTGCCAACTATTATGGATTTAAATTCTGACTGATTTTCTTATCTCAATAAATCCTATTTTCCTATATCTAGAATCTTTTCTAAGACTTAAATGTTTGAGTAAGTAATAAAAAGCTCAATAAATTTCAAAGAGTTTCCTAAAATTGTTCAAAAGAAGATGTTGAGAACATTTGTATCAGCAGCAAAGGGCATACCTTAATGAAGCCTCAAGTAAATACTTTACTTAGAATGCTAGAAAAATAATTTGCCATTTAAAAAATAGTACATGTGTTCCATAATGACTGTTACTTTTAGTGTATGAAATTTATATGCAAATGTAACAACTACTATAGAAAAGAATAATTGATAATAATAACAATAGAAAGGATCACAGAGTAAAAATTGAAGAGATGAAAAAGATAGATATATACTAACTAGTATTTATCTATCTTTTTCCTCTCTTCAATTTTTCCTGTGATCCTTTCTATTATTATTATTATTATTATTTTCTACTACTACTCTTACTATTTATCTAGTATTACTAGTAATACTAGATAAATAGTAAGAGTAGTAGTAGAAAATAATGATAATAATAATAATAGAAAGGATCACAGAGTAAAAATTGAAGAGAGGAAAAAGATAGATAGAAACTAGTAATACTAGATAAATAGTAAGAGTGGTTGTAAATAATAATAATAATAATAATAATAATAATGATAGAAAGGATCACAGAATAAAAATAAAAGAAAATGAAAAGATAGATAAATACTAGAATCTTTACAGAATGCTGAAAAAGTTTAGGTATATGAAGGTGATACCAATTGCATTTATAGCTCTTTGATCGGTCTCCAAAGAAATGGAAAAGAGACAAGAGGAAGTGGATATCAGAGAGAGGAAGAATCAATATCGTCTAGACCACAGCACTGTTGAAATCAGCAAGAATACTAAGAAGATTCCTGGAGACCTGATGAGACTTGCTGTCACTCAGACTTCAGTGTACAACCACACGTAAAAACGAATGTGAGATACTCACATAGAGTGAAAATATTAAAATATTTAGAACTGATAAAGTTAAAGATATTAAAACTAGTTTACCAACATGAATGAAAAAAAAAAAAAGGATACACTCAATTATCAAAGGAAGACAAAAATTCTAAGAACATTACTACTATATGAACAAGATGAAATAGAGGCTAAAAACATTAAACAAAAATAAAAAATAAAAGCCAACCAATCTAAAAAACCAAATAGGAAGAAAATCCCTTACATGGCTGATACCCATTTTGAGCAAGAGACCATGATGCTGACCTCACTTCCCTAAAAAAAACCCTGACCCATCCATGGTTGAAGGGCCCTGGACTAGAAATAGAAGGCTTCATCTTGGCCACTCAACATCAAACCTGCCGAGATCCTACCAGGCATGTATTCTAAGGAATAGTGCAGTTGTTTCTGTACAAATGTAGAAAAAAACTATTGATCATCTAATATCTGGCTTCTCTACCCTTACCCCCAATAAATTTAAAACAGGCATGGTAGGGGCAGAACAATATGTGGAAGATATGCCAACATTATGACCTCCCAGGCAAATAAGATGGTACAAACGAAATCTGTGATTAGTGCTGGAAGGTGAAGATGTTCTGGGACTTCATATATACCTTATGTACTGTACAAGCCAACAGATCAGATATAATGATACTAGAGTGAGTCAAATATTTTGCAATATATTGGCACATGCTAGTTTGCTGTGTGTATATCATTTGACTGATGCAGTTCAAGCAGTGGAAGGTATCTACTATGGTTTGTAGTATTATGGTAGTTGGTGCACTGACACATTATGGATTCCACCCTGTCGGCTGGGGCATTAGAATGCACCGACTGCACCTCTGCAATGGGGCCACCTGTTGGCCGTGGGTGGCAACCCGTGATGCTTAAGGATAGAACCCAGGTGGATGAGCAGTTCAAACATGCAATACTCCACTTTGGCCCTATCTTGGGCTAGACGGGAGTCGGAGAGGCCCCCTCCGATCAATCGGCTGGTCACGTCAAGCCCTATCACCTATATGATTTTCCCAACCCTATTGGCCTTATGGCAAGCCCTAACCCCTTTTTATCATATGGGTGCTAGAAGGCGGTGGCTGCGGGTCTACATGTCCTGGGAATGACGTTAAACTCTATCTGATGGTGAGGTTCCAGTTTTGGAGGTTTGGGGAATGTGGAGCACCCCTTCATCACCATTGTGCCCTGGTCCACTCTGACCCAGAGTGGTAGTATCTGTTAGGGTCCCATCTATGGGTTAAATAGAAAAATGTATTTATAAAAAAATTGTATTATCCATTAAGAATTGATTTATTTCAAAACTTTGTCGGCATTAAATGACCCACTGAGATTGATATGCCATAAAACAAAACAAACCAAACCAAACATTATGGGTTACATCATTCTATATGTCATTTGAAAGTCACACAGATGAATGTGCAATATAGTCAAAATCAATGAAGACTCAGTTGATCATAGTACAGTAACCAGATTGAAAAATTATCTCAGATTGCAAGAACCTTGATGATCAGGCAAGGTCAGATAGGAGTAAAACAGTGGATTCTGAGGCTGTGGTCCAGCCATAGAGATAAATCTGGTGATTAGCATTCGGAGAATATCAGGTGAGCTCAGCATCTCACAGTTCAGTGTAGTTCATCATATTCATGATTTTAGCAAAATTTTGTCTCATGTTATCAAAATATGGCAAAACTTTGTACTTAATCTAGTACCTGCTGGACTATACAAGCCAACAGTTCAGCATATCCTGGGTATAACATTATAGTTCATCTTGTGATGAGGTTCCAATTATGGAGCTCTGGGGAGTGTACCCCTTTATTACCATTACTCCCGGGTACCCTCTGACCTGGAGTGGTAGTACCTGTTAAGGGTCCATCTATGAGTTAAATATACTAAAAAAATCAGTTTTAAAAAAGTGTTTAAAAAATTGAGTTTAAAAACAAAATTGGATGTCCAACAAGAATGAATAAAACAAAATGTCTTCAGTATAAAATAAAAGAAGGGTTGACATGACATAAAATCTAACCAACTAATCTGACCACATATTCATTTCTTTTCTTATCGATAATATTTATTTTCTTCTGGTTGAGATAGACGACCCAACCAGCTTAGAAAACCAGACCTAGTAGTGATTAACATGAAACAGAGAAATTGCAAACTGGTTGATTTTGCACTCCCAGCAGATCACAGGGTGAAGATGAAGGACAACAAAAAGATAAACAAATAACTGGACCTTGCCAGAGAATTAGAACAATGTGGTATATAAGGGTAAAATGACACCAAATGTAGTTGGATCTCTTGGAATTGTTGCTAAGAGTTAAGAAAAGAGTTTGGAATATTACAATTGACTTTTCTGTTAACTCTTCGATAATGTATCTTCTACGTTAGGTTGATTATCTATTCCATTGATCTTCCTTCTTGGTTTGGTTTTACGGCATATCAGCCTCGGTGGGTCATTTAATGCCGACAAAGTTGTGAAATAAATTCATTCTTAATGCATAATACAATTTTGTTTATAAACCCATGTTTTTCGATTCAAACCATAGATGGGACCCTAACATTTACTACCACTCTGGGTCAGAGTGGTCCAGGGAGCAATGGTGAAGAAGGGGGATTCTTATTCCCCAAATCTCCAGAACTGGAACCTCACCATCAGATAGAGTTTAACGTCATTCCCAGGATATGTAGACCCTTAGCCACCGCATTCTAGCACCCATATGATAAGAAGGATTTGGGCTTGCCATAAGGACAATAGGGTTGGAGCAATCATATAGGTGTTAGGGCTTGATGTGGCCAACCGATTGATCGGAGGGAGCCTCTCCGACCACCTGCCTAGCCCAAGAAAAGCCTAAAGTGGAATATTGCAAGACATGGACTGATCATCCACCTGGATTCTATCCTTAAGCATCACGGGTCGCCACTCATGGCCAGCAGGTGGCCCCATTGGGGGAGTCTTACCCCTCTGCAGAGGTGTAGTCGGTGCATTCTAATGCCCCAGCCGACAGGGTGGCTTACTTCTTGGGTCTTTTATGTTGATTAGCAAATATATGGACTCACCAGGTGAAAGTATTTTAGTTTTAATGTAATAAAATATTATATTACATTAGAAAAGCTAATGAAACTAAATAAGATTGCAGATAAAAGGATTTGAACAGAGTGGGGTATAATCGAAAAGTAGAAGAACTGAAACTTACTCTTCCATCACTCCCGTCTTTCATTGCTAAATTTTCCTAATTTAAATATGTAGTTAAATTAGGAAGTAAATAATACAGTTACAGTTATTTCTTCTTAATCGATTTCTTTTAAAACATTTTTTAAAAATCCAAATGTTATTACATATACTTGACAATTCTTTTTAATAAAAACATCTCAGCAAAATAATTTGATAAACTTTTTAAATACAGAGGCCAGGAAATAAAAATTGCAAGAACTTGGGATTTAAATAGAATCACCATTCCAACAGTAATAGGAGCACTGGGAATGGTTAATAATACTTATACACAAAATCCCAGGAAATTAATCTATGTGAAATATACAAGATTGTACTCATGAGCACTGTGCTATGAGTTAGAAATACTCTCAAAATCTAATATGCTCAATACCTTCTCACATGGTTAGAAAAAAAAATCACTCAATCTAATATACTCAATAACTTTCTTAGGAAAATGTTCCTTTTCCTCAAGTGTCAGGTAAAAGACTTGGTAAAAGATTCTGTCAAATACCAAAATCAGAAAACTGAAAAAAGTAATAAGTCCAAGAGATTGTTCCTCTTGGCACTGTATATATTAAACAGGACTCTATCCATTGAGATTACCCCATCACACCACCATGGTTGCCCCAATTCCAAGGAATGGACTCAGCTTTGTGAGTCTACAAAACAGGACATTAACGGAAAATTCTGAATAAAAGTAATATCCCTGTCTCATACTTGCTGTTATATTTAATATTTGGAATAAACTACTATTATGAGATATATGACATATTTGATAAGACTGTAAAGATGATTCAAGTAAGAAAAATTTAGAAAACATACAATTATCTTCATAAAATTCATGGTATGAATGAAGTACTTATAATTTATATGCATTTGCAAACGTGTGTTCACACATATATGTATGTATATATATATATATAAGTTTTTAGAAAAAACAAAAGATGTTATAAGTAAATAGTGCTTAAACTCATGGATAGAGTATGTATATCTAAGGTAGCATAGACATGAAAACAACATCTTATGTTTTTTCTAAAAACTTTCTATACATACTGTCGGATTCACTTCCATGTTACTTTCATATATATATATATATATATATATATATATATATATATATATGTATGTATATATAAAACCTAAAGGTTTTTAAGGGATACCAACATCAATAAAAAAAAAAAATTCTCTTTGAAATTGTTTACCAATGTTAAATTTGTAAATTTCTTTTAAATTATTATCTGCCCTGTCAGCAGGGATAAGAATATGCTGATTGTGTCTACTGCAGAGGAGTCTGGCCCACAAATAAATGGATGCACTGAATAAACTGCATCTAATGGTGAGGCTCCAGATCTAGAGATATGGAGAGTCTGGAGTTCTCTTTTATTGCCATTACAGCAAGGTCCACTCTAACCAGCAGTTGTAGTATCTGCTGTTTTAAAAATGTTTGTATTTGATAGGACCAAGTGGCAAGAAAAAAAACAACATACACACAAAATGTAAATATGAACATACAATGAATGTGGTTCCCTAACCTCTTGGCATAAAATAACCCTAGACAGGTTGACATGCCATTAAAATCAATCAATCTTATCTATTATGTGGTTACATCCCTTATAGGATCATTTATCAGTTTAGTTGTCTTTTGCATTTGTCTGTTAATCATAATTAATTGATTAAAGTCTACCTCTTATTCTTTATGGAGGTACATGTGGCATAATAGTTATCATCACAGAAAATGGACTTGGTGATCCAATTTCAAATCCTTGACAAGGTTGTCAGCATTCCATTTCATACTGAAGAGGCATGAATTTATCTCTTCCCTCAGTTATCGATAAATAGTAGGGCAGATTGAGTTCTTTAGCCTTGGTAAAGCAACCAGTAAAGAAAGAAAACTGAATTCAAGCCTACAGTAATCCAGTTAAAATTGACCTTGCATCTCTTTAGTTTAATATTATTTTAAAATTCCACATTTGATAGGCTGTGAGGTCTACATGATTCTGCTGAGTAGGAGACTCTAACCTTCTGTTAGACAGAACAACACAGTTCAAATAGAAATGATAATAGATAAGCGAAACTAAAATATTTCTAAAAGTAATTGGTAATTTGCTTGAAGCATTGTTAAGTATGTTATAATATATTAATAATTTGAAGGCAATTACAATGCGTATAAAAAATAAAAACAAAAAGATGTTATTTTTGTCTTATCGATTTCAAAGTATAAACTTCGTCATCAGAGGTTATATCAGAAATGTACGTGCTTACTTTTTTCTTTGTGTGGTTATAATTTCTCTTCTTATTTCTTTTCCTCTCCTTTTTTTTCTTTCTTCTTCTCCTCCTTTCTTTTTTCCTCATGTTATGAATGAAATGGGCGAATAACTGTAAAAAAAAAAAAAAGAAGAATTACAGTTATCAATATATTTATAAATATTTTCTTTTTTTTTTCTGTGCCAATAGTAATCCAGTTAAAAATAGACATTGCATCTCATCCTGCCCGTCGTGAAGGGGTTAGGTAAACACACTCTGCATAGATGGATACTTCAACTAACATACATTTCTTGCAAGAATTAAGATTTTTCTCCAATATGATTGTATATAAATATATGTGTTGGTATGAAACCATAGATATATGCATTTAATAAGAGAAATGTATGGAGAAAAACGCAATATTTGGGTGTGCACATCTGAATATATTCAAAAATTTTTGCTTGTAAGTGTAATTACTGATTTGATTTATATATTCACAAAATTATTTTGTAGTTCGTTCCTCGGAACAAAATCTCGTTAAAATTAAACTCAACATTGCTGCAACTTTACAGCAAAAAAAAAAAAAAAGAAAAAAAAAAGAAAGAATTCATTGCTGTCCATCTATGGAATTTCATGCTTAAATTTTTACCTCCTTATAAGAAAGCATCATATTTTGATTTTGGGAGTGTTGCTCGTACAATGTCACACCATTAGTGTAGCAATTTTATAATCTTTTAAGTGTTTTTTATTTTATTTTTAACATTTAGGCCTGTAGTATTTTCAATAATTAAAATGACTTATCTGCATATGAAAATGTTATACATTTCTCTAATAACAAAGTTTCTGACATCAAAATAAAAGTAGAACATTAATTTTGTTAATTGCAGTATCTCTGTATAAAATATACATATACAGGCATAAGTATACATACACACACACACACACACAATATATATATTATATATATATATATATATATATATATATATATATATATATATATATATAATACAAGGTGTGTCAGAAAGTATCGAAATCTTTGTACTTTTTGACACACCTTGTATTCTGAAAAAATTAACATTCCATTTATTCTTCATTTCTATCTTGGTAAATTCAGCTTTAAACTTGGTACTTTTTTGACACAGCTTGTATTCTGAAAGAATTAACATTCCATTTATTCTTCATTTCTTATCTTGGTAAATTCAGCTTTTTAACTTGGTACTTTTTGAACCACTTGTTCTGAAGAATTAACGTTCCATTTATTCTTCATTTCTATCTTGGTAAATTCAGCTTTAAACTTGGTACTTTTTTGACACACCTTATATTCTGAAAAAAATTAATGAATGGAACATTTTTTTTTCAGAATACAAGGCATGTCAAAAAGTAAAAATCTCAATACTTTTTTTGACACACCTTGTATATATGAGTGTGTCTGTTAGAGGGAAAGGTTACTGTAGAAGAAAAGAAGCTGGAAAGTTAAGTTCAAATTCTGGATCAGGCTGCTTGCATTTCTGCTGGAGATAAAATTTGGATAAAATTGTTCGGCAGATTGGGCTCCTTAGTCTTGGATAGTTATAGAGAGAAGGAACAACTCCGAATTCAAATCGTAGGAAGGTGTTCATCAAAGTATCTGTAACATACTGGTATACCAACCTTTATTAGTTCATCCAAAAAGTATGGGTGGTTCTACACAAGCCTTCACTAAGTCGTCGGGGCGGCCTAAAGTCGGTATCAGCCAGTCAGCGAGAGAGTCTATCCCCTTTTCAATAGCGCTAGACCAAGGAGATTGTTTTTGGCATCTGAGGTGGAGCGCCACACCTACCATCAGCTCCTTACTTTACCGCACAGATCCCTTTGCTACTCATACGCTGAGTTGGCGAGGACCGGTATCGAACTAGGAACCTTGTGGTTTCTAGCCAAACGCTCTACCGACTGAGCTAAACTGGTTCCTAAATTCTCCTTCAATGGCCACAGTTATAGGTTAAATAGTACCACTCTCAACAAATAGTACCACTGTCTACAAGGACAGATTTGACATTAGAAACCAAACCAATGTCAATGGTTATCTTTAATTGACCTGTAGAACCCTCATATATCGTTTGATGAGGTGTCAATTAATCCATTTATATATATATATATTCATACACACACACACACACATATACATATATATATATATATATATATATGTAAGATAATCCAATTGACTGGTAAGTAAGGGATGATTTTATTTGGGATTATCAGAAGTCTCACTGTACAACCATACTGTATGCTCTTGTAGGTGTAAACATATATATTCATACAAGGATTTTTATAAATCCCTAAAGAGAGCTCAATGTATAATATCCAATAAATCAATAGAGCAATATTTAACTTTCAAAGAAAGTTCTAACAGATGACAGTTTGTCAAGTTTTTCTTTCTTTGAAAGTTTATAATATATATATATATATATATATATATATATAATCAAAATAAGTGTATTTTAGCAGCATTTTTTCTTTTATACAAGTTTTGTTGAACTGTACAGACAATTCCTGTTGGATAAGTTTTTCGTTGATCCGTTCCAATTTTCGGAACTTGTCTGTACAGTTCAACAAAACTTGTATGTATATATATATATATATATATATATATATATGTCTACTAATATGCACCATCACAACAAATTAACATATTTGATATAACTTTTAACATAAATTGATTACTTTTTTATACAATATTTTATGTTTGATATTTGAATATCAAAATATATTTTTCTTTACCTAATGATATGACATTGAAAGTTTCTCTGATTTTGGTTTGGTTTGGTTTCTTTATTTAATGCCATATCAACCTTTGAGGGTCAATTAATGCCAAAGCCATCCTTGCAAAAAATATTCTTCGTACTACTTAACCCCTAGATGGTGTGTTCATACCTTCCCCATGGATATTACTCCAAAAGTGAACATAATAGTGCAACTGAAGTTTGAACTCACTGCAATATCACAGCCAGCACATTAGCCACTACACCACAGGGAATCCCTCAGTCAGATTTTTGTGATCCTATATATATATATATAATATATATATATATATAATATATATATATATACACAAACATGTGTGTTTCTGTGTGTGTAATTACCTAACCCCTCAGCCACAGGCAGCATATGGCACAAAATCAGTTTTTAAGCAGATTTTAAGTGGTTCGAAATCGGAATTTTCTTCTCCTAGGCTAGTTGCCTCATCAGAATTAAAGAATACTGCTGCTCTAATTTGTATCCAGGTAGGGAAGAAGAAATGGTTTCATGCCTTTCCCATGAGCATTAGTGAAAAGGGAAACAGTCCAATCTAGCATTCAAAATTTTGTTGCTAATTCCATTTCCTATAATGATAGCTATTACAATAAGTGTGCCTCCATAAACATTATATATATATATATATATATATATATATATATAAAGATAAATCTAATGAGTCAGACAAACCTACTATTAGTTTCGCTTAATGCTCTTCAGGGCTAAGTCAGAGCACTTTTTACTTATTAGCTATTCTCCTAGCAGTTATACGAATATATATATATCTTATATACATATATATACATATAAATTGTTTTTTCTTTTGGCCAAATACTGTACCAATAGATTATTTTTTGTTGGTACAACTATCTTGGTCTTTTCTTTTTTTCCAAAATTTTTTTCTCCCCGGTTGATGTTTGGTAGTATATTTTTTACAATCAAATTATTTGCTGTTTTTTTTTTATCACTGCAAGGATTTACCAACACGCTTGGTTATTAAATATATATATATATATATATATTATATATGTAATATATATATATATATATATGGACTCACAAGTACCCGGATATCAGTGGTTGTATTAAATTGTTGACAAAGACATGAATTCCTGTAATGCTAATTACTGTGTTGTAAAAGCCCCAACCACCACCACCACAACAATCGGCACTCTGGATAGCAGATGCATTGGTCATTTGCAGAGGCCTAATTGACAGGTGACAGGTCAGGGGTCATAATCAGTGAGGCAAAGTTTGAGACACATGTGAACATTTTCCATTTACTCGAGGCATATCACGTGTTAATAAAAAGCGGGTCTGAGATTTAGTTAGATTCAAAAAAGTCAGTTGGGACTCAGCAAAGTTAAGTAGTTTGGGACTTAATTGAATTTGTCTCTCCATTGGGAGGTGGGCACAGCTTAGATATGGACAGACATCTCCTTTTTTTTTTCGATCAACTGGGCAAAGCCACACTATATCTTCTTTTTGAGACTGGTCCAATAAAAAATGTAACATTGGGAAATAAATGTGGGTATTTTTTTTTCTGATCAACATGTCTGTCATTTTTTCTTGCCAATGGGATCAAGTGACAGCATTCTTTATATGCCTAGATATATAATACTTGCCTCCAAATTAGTTAATCTTTTTTAAAATGATATTGAAGTAAAATATTAAGAGTGAATATAATTTAAAGTGATAGAAAGGACATATTGATCATTTTTTCTTCTTTCTTTTCCTTCTCTCCCTCCTCCCTCTTTAATATACACATGCTCACTGTTAAAAATTAGTATAAAGGCAAATAACCCCACAAAATATTGATATTGTATGTGAAACTCAGAGTCTTGGTCAGTATTTGGCATTGTGTCCATTGTAATATTTAGATTTTAAATCAGCTCTGGTTAATAGGTGCACTGAGCACTTTTAATAAATTTAAATGTTTATATCAATAAATAGCTTAAAAGCCTATTTGGCGGAAAATAAGCTAGCTCTTGTGGAGGACTCTTAACAATGACACTTCGTATATTGAGTACATATTAAATTTTGTTAAACTGAAAAAAATTATTTAACTGAAAAAGACAATGAAAAATTGCCAAAACAATGGCGTTAATTAAAACTTGGGATTCCAAAATTTCAGGATTGTGGGTCAGGATTAAGCCTGGAATATTTTAATTTGCTCATAGAATTTCCTGATTTGAAAATGGTATGATATGTTGGGCTAGGGCCTCTAGGAGTAAAGTTGAAAATGTGACACCTTACATTTGCATTATCATTAAAGATAATGCTATATAAATACATATATGTATGGATTTATAAAATTTTAGATGTTAATATGATAATAATAATATAATAATAATATATATATATATATATATATATATATATATATATATATATATATATATAAGAACGAATGATTTTTAAAAAAATATTATACAGCCTTCATCCTCATTTCTGACATCTCTCTTGCAAACATGAAAAGGTTAATGAAAAACTCCACTCTAAATCCTAGTCTGTCATATTTAATAAAATAAGCCTACAAGAAAGTTTGCATCCTAAATACACACTCTATGAATATGAAAAATATAAATGGAAAGGTAGATACACCCCTACATACACACACCAAAAAATTGATTCAATTGAGATTTCATCTTTATTTATTAAAAGACTTCATCAGAATGATTTTAATAATCTACAAAACGATAGTCAATGAGGAAAAGATAAAAGTGTGTATAGGGAAAGAAAAGAGAAATATATATATATATATATATATATATATATGGTTTACTTTATTTAAGATTAAACAAACAGCATTTGGATTAGTGGATTACAGTAAATAATAAAATGTACAGATCAATATGTGCACAGGTTCCAAAAACAAAGGATGTATCACCAGTAGTCAAATGGTTAATTAATAACAAAATGTACATCTTATATAATGGAGATTTGTGTTTTTCTGTCTGTAACCGAAACTATATTACTACTCAAGTGACAATTACCTTAGTAATTTACGACACATTCTCCATGATTATCATTTTATCTTAAACCTCAATTATTAATAAAATTGTTTTACATTATTAATACTGTTGACCATATCTACATACTAATAACATGCAATTGTATTTATATACAACAAAATAGCGGATTACAGTGTGAACAGAAAGGCTAATTCGCATATTGATCTTAAAAATTTGATTTTAATAAATATGTGCTAAGTATTATTGATTTTTAATTGTTTGGTTTTATCTTAATGAATATGAGCAAAAATCTTGGGGATAAATCTTAAAAGAAATCCATTAACAAGAAGAAATAACTGTCATTTTATTCTTTACTTCCTATTTTAACTAAATAGTTAAATTAGAAAAAATTAGCAATGAAAGACGGAAGTGATGGACGAGTAAGTTTCAGTTGTTCTATGTTTCAAATCTTTTTATCTGCATTCTTATTTAGTTTCATTAGCCTTTCTAATTTGATATAATATTTTATGACATTAAAACTTCAATACTTGCACACGGAGGGTGCATATATTTGCTAGTCTTAATAAGGTATTAACACAAACTAGTACTCTTGCATGCATATAATATAGTACATATGTATGATTACTAAGACATCTAAAGATGACTGGACATTTAAAAAATAACACTAAGAATAAGAATGTCTACTACTCTAGAGCATGCACATACTACATCCAGATGAAAATCAATGTCACCCTTTTAGTTGTTAAAATTATAATTTTCATCAGTCCCCCTCTCTCTCTCTCTTTCTGCATATATATATATATATATATATATATATATATATATATATATATATGATATATTGAAAAAACAAATGATGTTTACAAATGCATGGGATCATCAGGAGAGAATGTGCAACCGTTTCGGGGCCTTCCTCTCAACGGTTTTAAAAAGCAACATCGGCCCCCCCCCTCACTGATGTGAGATCCCTCAGAATATATGTATCGACCGTATGTAATAGATCGGTCTTCAACAAAAATACGACGGGATGAAATGACCGTTAGAAGAAAGAATGCGTAAACAGAACACTGCTAGTCAAAAGTTGGAATTTTTCAAAAAATGCGCTGTCTGTATTAAAAATAAAATGAATTTTATTTTTAACTTTTTAAAAATCAGAAGCATTATAGTTTATAATAAGACTCAAAAGAGCCTGATGCAAAATCATTTAAAAAAGTGTATAATTATATAAAAAGTGTATATTAAAATATCAAAATTGTTCATAATACACTCCAACTATTAAATAAGTAACCATCTTTTTTCAATATCAAATTCACACTGTCGGATTAAGTTCCTTTTATTTCACATATATATATATATATATGCTAAAAGACTGCTACCGAACAAAGCTGATTTTTAAGATAATCTCACTATGCAGCTAGTTTAATCTTTAGTGGATGCTCTACATCAATCTACCTTTCTCAGAGGATGTTTAATCAAGATCACACACACACACATATATATATATATGTATATATGTATATATAGATATATGTATAGATAAATATTCAAGCAAATTTTGTTGAATACAACAGAATCTACATTGTTTTGTCGTATTTCTTTTTCTTTTCAATTTGAAAACAATTCAAAACAATTTAAATAAGAAATAACAAACTACACAACAATTTGGATGTGTTTTATTGAACAAAATTTATTTGAATGAAAAATGTTGCCTATATATAGATATATATATATATATAGAATAGAGAGATAGAGATAGATAGATAGATAAAGGCAAATCTGTGTTTGTACATATACTTATATATATGATTTTTTACTGATAATATATAATATATATATATATATATATATATATATATATTACATATATATAATATATACACATATAAGGATTTGGTGGTTTGATGATCACATAGGAAACCATTGACTGCATCTATATGCTCTATCACTAATATGCATATATATGAGTATATGTAAAAACACAGATTTGCTTTATATATATATATTAAACTATATATATTATATTATATATGTAATATTATAGTTATATGTATACAGAGAGAGACAAGGAGAGAGCAGAGAGATTAACATGTTGATAGATACAGAGTTGTAAAAAGATGTTCTCGCTTCCCTACTAAATGCCTCCCTCAAAATATCTTTTCTTTTAAATGAAAACACAGGTTCTTTTCACACACACATACACAACTAATATATAAGCTTATATATATTCAAATATACATATATACATATATAGCATGATATATATAATAATATACATTAAAATGTATGTCAATACACTATATATATATTATAGTTTAATGTATATATATATATATGTATACTAATCAACATACATATATATAATATAATATTAAAATGTTATATATATATCATACATATATTATATAAAATGTAATAACATACATATATAACTAATGTATATATACTATATATATACATATATAATATAAAACTGTATATATCATGGTATATAGATTACAATCATATATAACTCAAGAATGTTATATATAGTTGTATAATATACATACAATCATAATATCAAAGATTTGTATAGTATATATTATATATGATCATTAGCATATTATACAAAATGTATATATACCTGTAATATATACATACATATATATTAAAATGTATATATACAATACCTATATATTGAATGTATATATATATATATTGTATATACTACACTACATATATTCGTTAAAATGTAGTATATATACGTTATTATATATATATATATGCTTAACTTACATACATCATATATTAAAATGTATATATATACTATTATGTATACATATACATACATATATATTAATAATTAGTGTATTATAATATATATGTATTATATAACAATATACATATATAATCAAAATGTATATTATAGTGATGTATATATATACATACATATAGATTAAAAATGTATATATGTATATGTATATATACATACATATATATTAAATGTATAATATGTATATGTAATATACATACATATATATTAACAAATGTATATTATATATATAGTATATATACATACATATATATTAAATGTATATATATATAATATAGTATTATACATACATATATATTAAAATGTATATATACTATATCTATGATAATATACATACATATATATTAAAATATATATATATACATATAAATCATATATTATAACCATACATATATTTAATGTATATATAATATACATATATACCATATATATACGAAACATATATATTATGTATATATATATATAATATATACAATATTATACATACATATATATTAAAATGTATATATATATAAGACATATATCATACTACATAGTATATTTAAATGTATATATATATATATGAATATAACATATATACATAATATACTACATATATATTAAATGTATATATATATATCATATATATAATACATACAATATATTAAAATGATATATATAGTAGTATACATAGTTATCCATACATATATATTAAAATGTTAATATATATATCATACCTATACATACATATATAGTAAAATGTATATCATATATACATACATACATATATATTAATGGTATATATATATATATGACATACCTATATATTAAAAAATGTAATATATATATATATACATACATATAATAATTAAATGTAATATATATATAATATATACATACATATATATTAAATGTATATATAACTATATACTAAACATACATATATATTAATGTAAATATATATATATCTACTCATATATATTAAAATGTATATAATATATATATATACATACCAATTAAAAATGTATATATATATATACATACATATATTGAAATGTATATATATATATACATACATATATGTTAAATGTATTATATAACATACAATATATATTAAAATGTATATATATATATATACATACATAATATTAAAATGTATATAATATATATATCATACATATATTAAAATGTATATATATATATATACATACATATATACTTAAAATGTATATATATTATATACATACATATATATTAAAATGTATATATTATATTACATATACAATTATAAGTTAAAAGTATATAATATATACATACATATATATTAAATGTCTATATATATATATATCTTATATATTTAGATGTATATATATAATACATTACATATATATTTAAAATGTATATATATATATATACCTATATATTAAATGTATATATTATATACATACATTAATATTAAAATGTATATATATAAATAACTTAATATTAAAAGTATATATAATGATTATATACATATAATTAAAATGTATATTATACTATATACATACATAGTATATTAAAATTATAATATATTATACTTATATATTAAAATATATATATATATATATACTATATGATATTAAAATGTATATATATAAATATTATATATACATATATATTAAACTGTATATATTATATATAAATACATACAGATATAGCTTAAAACGTAATATATATATGTAAACAAGGTTTGTTTAGAAATGGCTTTTGCCGATAATTTTTTGGAAATAAGTGTTAATTGGAGTCGTACCTAATTTAGAAATTAATTATTAATAATGATTAGCGGGAATACCTATAAATGTTGGCAACAATCGAGAAAAATCAATCTCTGTATGTACATTTTCGGCCTATTAGGCCTCATCAAGCAGAGCTATGATCGGAAGACACGGCCTGTGGTGATTTGAAAACGGCTGCCAGCTACAGGCCGAGTCCCAATAACCTCAACACTAAAACGAACTTCTTAGATTTTATGATTTGTTTAGAGTAGGTTTACATTCCACTCTAGTGACTTTTATGACAGCGACGATTGATAAGTTGTAAAAAGGTTTGTTTAGAAGCTTCAAAATCACGCTACAGGGCGGTCTTCCGATCTATAAGCTCTGCTGAATGAGCCTAATAGGGTCGAAATGTCATACAGAGATTGATTTTCTCGATTGTTTAGGGCCATACATTTAATAGTTTTCCCGCTAATTCATTATTAATTAATTAATTTCTAATTAGGTACGAAGCCCTAATTAGCACGTATCATATAATTATTTATAGATATATATATATTATATATAGTAATAAAATGTATATTTATATATACTAATATATTATATATATAATTAAAGAGTATATAGATTATATATTCCATTATATTATAAAAGGTATATATATAGTATATAGTTAAACGTATATACTATATTTCATTATAAGTATATATATTTATATTTAAAAGTATATATATAGTATATTCATAATATGTCATATTATATATAGTAGTATATATTAACTATATATATATATTACTACATATATAATATATATAGTTTAAAACGTATATATACTATATATATACATAATTAAAATGTATCTAATAAATATATTAAATTATTATATATTATATAGTACCCTATATATACTATATTAAATGTATAAATATATTTAATGTATAATATATATATATATATAATTAAAATTATATATATATATAATATGATTAAAATGTAATATAATATATATAATATATAAATGTATATAAATATATATTAAGTAGATGGCATATAATATATTTAAAATGTATATATACTGAATAATACAGCAATATATATATTAAAAATGTATATATATATATCGTTACCATACATAGAGTAATGAACAGAATGTATATATATATTATATAATACATATATATAAATGTATATATAATATCTATATGTAATATTACTATTAAATGTATATATATATTATATATATACATCTATATTAAAATGTAATATATATATATTATATATATATATATACATATACTATTAAATTGTAAATATATATATAATATAATAATACTTATATTACATTATATTAAACTGGATATATATATACTCTAGACATCAGATACCTATAGCACAATATAGTACTTTAAAAGATGTATACATATATATATAACATATATTAAAATGTTAGTAATAACATATTCATAGTATATAATATACATATATATTGAAAAATGTATATATTAAAATGTATATATACATATGTATATATACTTAAATGTATATATATAATATATATATATTAAATGTATATTTAAAATGTATAATATAGTATATATAATATATTCAATGTATATAATTAAATGTATTATATAATATATCTTTCAAATGTCATTATATATATATATAATTAGAAATGTATATAGTAGTATATAGTAAATATGTATAGTTAAATGTATACTATAAAGTATCACATATATATAACATATATATTAAAAAGTATATTTAAGTATATATTTGCATATCATCTACAACTATATATACATTACATATATATTAAAACAACGATATCTATACGCATAATATATATAATAATGCGAAAATTTATACACATAGTACGTAATTATCGACATTGATTAGATTAAGATGGCTCTTATTATAAGTATAATATACAGGTGATGTATGCTAACGGATCACAATATAATACATCCACGTATATATTGAGGCGTGACGAAAATGGTATCGATAGGAGTACTATATATTATATATAAGATATATATATTTACACATATATATACACTACATATATATTTTTAAATGTATCATACTAAAGATAATTATACGATATCCACTATATTATATAACACATATATAAATACTACAGCATAAAATATAATTATTATTATCTAATGATATATTAAATATATAATATTCATATTATATCAACATATGAGTTCATAAGTGTATATTGTATTGGTATGATTAGATTGAGCTCACGTCTACTCATCGTAACGTATACACAGCATATAGGTATTAATACATACATCTAGTATTAAAACTAGTACTATACCAGGATAACGTGAGACTAAGAGCGTAACTAGTAATAGTAGTGGTTATAACACACACTACGGCATATATATACATTAACATTATACTTAAAAGTATATATATTATTAAATTCATATACATATACACACATATATATACATACATATATATTAACAAATGTATAATAATAATTATATATATCAATACACATATGATATCAACAATATATATTAAGAATGTATAATATAAAAGATACTGATAATGCACATAGAGACACATAGTATATATAACATACATATAGTATTAAAATGTATAGTATACTTATAATATATACACATATACATATACCATACATATATAATTAAAATGTCTATTATATATATAGATATATAGCACATATACTATACTATATATAGCATTATAGTTAACTGTATATATATGATATACACAGTTATATATACATATACATGATATTTAAAATGTATATATATTATCATAAACAATATATATATATAACTACAGGTATATATTAAATGTATATATAGATATAGTATATACTAGTATATATCACATATATAGTTATATACATATTTTAAAATGATATATATATATATATATATAGTACATATAATATATATAATATATTAGTTAAATGTATAGTTATATTATACTAATATATATACATATATATATATATACATATATATTAAATGTAATATATATATATACTATATTATATAATTATATTCATATATATATTATACATATTATTAAAAATGTATATATATATATATAATATACATATATAATCTATATATACACATAATACATATATGTTAAAAATATATTAACTATTTTAAAAAAGAAAAAAATATATTACAATATTAATATATATATATATATATATATATATATAATATACTATATACATGTTATATTATACAACATATTATATATGCCATATAATATTAGTTCTTAGATATATTAATGTACATGTGATATATGAAGATAGATTTAAACCTAGTGGACAATCTGGAAACCATTAAAAATGATGTTGTTGGACGGCAAAAACTGGTGGGTGATCATTTTGAGAAATCACCTTAGTTAGCACTTAAGCATAAAAATCTGTCTACTGTAGATTTGGCATGCTTTTTATGATGGGTGTGGGGAGAGAGGAATGATGGCGCCATGGCCATAATGGGTTATCCTGCAGCCAGGAGGCGAAAAGCCTCTTCATCGAATATCCAAGCTTAACAGTACTCAAATCCCTTAAATAAGTGGAAGAAAACAAGAAATAATATGGCCAACATGAAATGATGAAATATATATATATATAATATATTATATATTATATATAAACAAATAATAGAATATTAAGATGAATGAATAATAAATAATTTGTGTGTGTGTGTACACAAAGTGCACGCGTGCCGAAAAGTATTGAGTGCCTTATTTATTGCCCTGAAAATACAAGAAATACAGGGCCACGACAAAATAGCACCCTAAATAGACATATTTTCAGTACAAGAATACTGGATTATTTCCTAGTGTGAGTAACGATGATATTACAGGGTGACCCAGAAAAAACGAACCCAATTATTTATTTATTTTCCCATTAAACAACCACGAACCCCTAAACCTAATCGTGCCCTAGTTGAGTAACATGCGATATTACAGCGGTGACCACTAGAAATAACAGAACCCAAATTATTTATTATTTTCCCATTAAACTAACCCTAACCCCTAACCTAACCTCCTAGTTGAGTTACAATGATTATCAGGTGACCCAGCAAAAAACAGAACCAAAGTTAGTTTATTTATTTTCCATTAAACTAACTTAACCCCTAACCCTCCCTCGTTGAGTAACATAATATTAGCAAGCGTGACCAAAAAAAAACAGAAACCACAAATTTGTGTAATAAACGTTAATTTTAATTTCTTAAAGTTTAAATCCAACAAGGGTTAGGGTTGGCAGTTTAGCGTTAGTTTAATGGGAAATAAATAAAAATTTGGGTTTGTTTTTACTGGTCAGCTCATGTTATCAACGAGGAATAACAGAATACTAGAGTCATCATCATAATATATATTCTTCTGCAGCAATATCACACTTATAAGAAGAAGGTCTGTCTGTAAAGAAAAAGGCTCCTATTCGTTATTTTTTATCACGCTGCTAGCGATTGGATATCCATCGTATGGCGTAGTGGGCTGAACTTCTTTGCTAGTATCCAATATTGTTTTTCTTGACTTGTCTACAGATAGCAGTTGAGGAATTTGTCTGAAAAATTGGCGATCATTCAAGCAAAGGTCAGTTTTTGTATACTCATCAATGTGAGAAATTGAAACTCATTAGAATTTTCTATTCAGAGAACAGACACTGGTACGTGACACAGTTAGACGTGGGGTAATGTGTTTCAACATGGTGAGAACTTGAACAGCTGCCTATTCAATTAAACTGCGCAATCCTTCTGATAATGAGAAAAAATTCATGCATGAAATATATAGCAAGAATAATTTTACTGCCTGAGGCAAACTTGACAAAAGAATACAAAAGCAGTGACATGAGATACAAAGATGAGCTCGCTGCTGTTGGCTGGAGGCAGAGAAACACCAACTGCAGCTCTCTAGAGGGGGTAAATCCACGCCAAGTGTGGTGACAACCTGTGATGCTTAAGGACAGAATCCCGGTGGAGCTGAGGCAGTCCAATAGACTTGCACACTTCACTTTGAACCTACTTGCATAATGAGTTCAATAAACAAAAATGTACTTAATAATTGTTGTATTTCCCTCCACCATAATGCCACGAGCAGCGATGTGACATGAGGTCAATTTCTTAAAGCAGAGTTTTAAAAGGTCTAATTCAGAGTTTCGTTCTCACTTGACTGGTTTGCCATAGCCAATTTTAAAGAGACCCAGTCAGTCATACTATATTACCCATAGCTGGAGGGAGAATAGTGATTATCCAAGGTTATTAGCACTAGTGAAATGCAAATGCTTTAATATTGGAATAAAATATAGATGAAACTTAGTATTGTAAAAGGGAGTCTTTTGTCAGATAAGTTGTGATACAAAGCTTAATGCTGAAATAAATATAAAGTAAAAGACAAGCAAAACATCAAACAAATAACAGGAGGTTTGAGTTGAAACAGATCATCTTTTTATGCATTATTTTTGGCTAATAGCAATAATTCTACATAATTGTTTTTGGTTTAAGTATGGAAATTTGTTGTATTGTACAGTATACATAGATGTTTTTAGTATTTTTTTTTTTTTTAAATTGGTTTCACTTACATATTTTAGCTCCTGAATTCCATGAGATAAAACTTGGTTATTGTTGTAAAATTTGGTATCGGGTACTGATATTTTTTTATTAATTGTTAGAGAATCTATGGTTTTGGGTCAGTCTTCTTTGACTACTGATAGAAAGGGTATTCAATCCACTAGCTTTGCAGCAAATAAAGGAAAGTTTATTTTTTGGAAATGACGACACGATTGTTTTTGCTAAATTTTTAGATTGTTGAAACACTTTGGTTTAGGGACATGTTACACAGTAAAAAAATGTCCCAATTCTCGCTTCACCTTATTTTTTATTTTTTCGAGTATTTTCAGAGAATTGTTTGCTTTTTTTTTTCCATGATTAAAAACCAAGAAAATTTTATAGAAGGAAAAAATAGAGGGGGGGGGAAATTAAATATTTGTTTGTCTACTTATGATCGCTTTTGATCTCCAGCTCCTGTTTAAGCTTGGTTTGATTTCTTTGCAAATTATGGGGTTTCAAGTAATGTTCTTTGTTGAGAAAAGGGGGGGGGGCAAAAGAAGCGAGTCAAAACGCACCTTATTCGCAGGCTACAACACTGTCATTCTTTGCTCATCAATACCAGCAGCTGAAGGTCGCAACACTATTACTGCTGTCACCGCCACTGTTCTAATTATACTGCGTTGCCCTTATCATGCCAGGCACTCAGCCGAACCGTGCGTCCATCCAGCGCCCAAATCGGCATTTCTTTGCATTTGGGAGGGCGCGGGTTTCAGACCTACAGGCAGGCAAGACAATGCCTTGCTCTTTTCTAATGAGTATGCGTAGTATTCGTTCTCCGTCACAAAATTGTTATTCTTTCTTTAAAAAAAAGTAAATGTTAGTTAATGATATGAAAAAGAACACATTTTGCATTAAATGTAATGGCATCTATATATGATGACAATTATAAAGTAATTAGACTGATTGTTTAAAAATATTATTATCCTTATGAAGATTAATGTAAAATTGGTGTCTGTACCAAACTGTTGTCACCACTGACATCAAGATTTTCTTAGTTACTTAAGGTTATTCTACATCAATTAGGAAGAGTCTTATTTATTGTATTCTTACATTAGCAACTTATTTCTTACTATGTCTATTTAAGATTCTGCTGCAACAACTGTCCAATCATTATGCAATTTAAAATTCTAATATGTGTTTATATATCTCTAAAAATAAAGATTCGTTTTCATATAGTATACTTGATGGGAATGAATTTGTATAGTGATTTTACATACAAAACTGGATTTAATAAATAATTATCTTGCTGTAGGGATTTTAATACTGGTCATGTTTCCCAATACTATTAAATCAAATCCTAATATATAATTTATATAAGAAATGTAATAAAGTAAACATGCAAAATATGTGTAATATTTTTATACTGGTTCTTATTTTAGTTTGTGTTAGTCTTTCCTAATTTTATTATAATATTATGCATTAAGATTAAATCACTTTCCCCTGGAGGGTAGCATATTCTTGCAAGTTTATTTAATTATAAATCCAATCTTTATATCTTTGAAAATAGTTCCTTTAGCAAAATATGCACAACCTGGTTGAAAGTAATTAGGATATAAATATAATAGATATATTAAATTAAGTAAGACTAACAATGATTAGCAGATGCATATAATGACTTAACACTTATTCTAATAATTTATTTCTGATATGGAAATTGCATTAGGAAATTGCTTTAAAAATACTTGTGAGAATGACAATTGATATTAGCAAATACTCAATAACAGCCAAGTAATTATTATAACCCGTTTAATTAAACCAGTATGCAATATTATCCACAACATAACATGCAACCTTTATTCTGCTTAGTTTACACATGTTCATTGAGAAAGTCATAAGAATCTATGCGTCAGCAAGACTTAATGATGATGATATGATGATGATGCTTGAGTTATACACACACACACACACACACACACAACCACACACACCACACAACACATCTGATGCAGGATAGTGTAGACATAGAATCAACAGTCTATGGTTTCTTGTTATGGCCTTTCCTCAGACAGTAAGATAACATTAGTATATTTGGATTATTTCAGACTATTGTTCTCTATCGCTTCATGTGTTAATCTGAGTACACGATGATTCGGCTGATCGTGACCTCCAGTCTTCTCAGGTATTTTGTCGATTTGAGAACTTTCCTCAGACTCGGGAACTTTCTTTTTCAACTCGGGAACTCTTCTTGTAGTAATTGGGAGCAATCAAAAGACCTTTGAACGCTAACTCCTTTATTTAGTCCATGGGGTATCCTGTTCTCATTCCACCTAACCATGCTGGGGTACAGGCGTTAAGCGTGTAATATTATTCTAATGTATGCTGCACTGACCCACAGATTGAACACTGCAGTCTAGAGGCTAACTGTCCTGTAGAACTGTGCCTTAAAGATAGCCTATATTAGATATCTCTTTCAAAATAGTTTCCCTTGTAAGTCACACACTGACAAAGATATTGTTCCACTCTTGAAATCACACTTCCACTGTGGTCTATGCATGTTCCTAATAATGAAAATGCCACAATGGGAAGCTTGGTCAGCCACTATCAGCCTGGGCTTTAAAATATCACTGCACCTCTGCAGAGGGTAAAATGCACCCGTGCAATTGGGGCCACCGTTGGCCATGGTTTTGGGCAAACGCATGTGAATGCTATAGGACGGAATCCTCATGGCTGAGGGCATCGCATGACATGCAACCCTCCACTTTGCCCTTACATTATGCTAGACAGGCATCTCGGAGAGAGGCACCCTCCTGAGATTGGCCATCATGTCAAGCCTAGCACCTTTTATAGTGATTGTCCCAGCCCTATTGCCCTTATTATGGCAAACACCTAATCTTTTTATCTATATATGCAGAAGGCGGTGGTAAGGGTCCTTAAGTCTAGGTATGACCTTAATCTATCTGATGTTGAGGATCCAATTCTGGAGGGTCATGGGGATGTGGGAGCGCAGCCCTTCTTACAATCATTACTCCCAAGTCTATCTGACTAGAGTTGGTTAGGTCTAATCTGTGGTTAAATAGAACAACATTTGTTTTTAAAAAATTGAGTTTAAAAGAAAATTGAGTATCGCGCGCATTCAAGATGGAATACGAAACAAAAAATGTCTTCGGCATGACAAGAAATAACTCCAATGGTTTGACATGCATAAGAAAACGCAACTAGCTCCGAAGCAGCAAACCAACCTAGACCTCGGTTAACATGGACTCCACATCATATATCTAGAGAGGCCCATTAGACCTGCTATTTACAGCGAGGAGGAGAGAAGTGGAAATTTATGCCTTCCTATCAATACATCGACAAACCACACTCAGAGCAGAATTTGAACTCAGTTCACTAATTCTTTTAATCCATTTTTCCTACACTTCTGTTTGTGGTGTTGTTGTGTGTCTGGGGGGGGGAGTCCACCATGATGTAGTTATTACATACGGGTGTAGTACTGTGGACATCATTAAGAGTAACGTGATTTCAAACCCAGTCAATGGCTAGTTGTCACTTCAAGGTGTCGACAATACCAATTGGGAAAGCGTACATGATATCCCGAGTTCACCCATCAAGCTGATCGTTAAGATACGAGTACCATATACTAGAAGTGGCTTTTCATTGAATAAACCCTTAGAAGGTTGCTGACATGCTATTAAACCAACAGGAAACAACCATATCATTTGCCTGGCGATAAGTCTATACCTAAAGAAATGGTATTAGTATAAGAGTAAATAAATGGTAGTAAATAAATAGTAACCAGAACGTTGTTTTGTCTAATATGGCCTGCTGCTGCATTACAAACACTTACGAACCCATAAGAAGTGGTGTATGTAACTTAACCATAGAAACAAGATGAACCAATCTTTGTGATGCCTACTCACAACTCTCCTGCCAAGACTAAAATTCCTTGGGAAATCTGAGACTATCATAGGGCGTTTGTCACTTTCATTTCATTTATAACAAAAAAAAAATCTTGTTAGAACAGAAGAAGCAAATAGTACCTGTAAATTGCAAATAAAGGTAACTAAAGCCAAACTTTTTTTTTAGTAGACGCTCGATTGTTTGGATGCAAGTATCATTGGGGAAGAGAAAAAAGTTTGGTAAATATACTTGATTGTTTTAGGAGGTGCTTTTTTTGTGTAATTGGTATCATCAACAGAAAATGATCAGCTTCCTGAGTTCAAGATCCTGGATGAAGCTGTTTGTGTTGCAACTTATGCTTAATGTCCTTCGGAAAGCGTGACATTTATCTGTTCTCTTCCCAGTTATGGATAAATATGTAAGTCATTACAGCCATGCTGGGGCCGGGTTAGCTCAGCTGGTCTAGAAACCCACTAAGGTCCTAGTTCGCGTACCGGGATCCTCGCCTGAACTCAGCGTATGAAGTAGCACAGGGATCTTGCGGTAAGTAGGAGACTGAATGGGTAGGTGTGGCACTTCCAACCGTCGGATGCTAAAAACAATTCCTTGGCTAGCGCTATGTCGAAAAGGAGGATAGACTCCACGTGTGACTGCTGATACGAGACTTTAGGCCGCCACATCGACTTTATTAGTGGATTAAATCCCTTTACAAAGGTTTAAAAAAAATAACTTTTTGGGTTTAGTATGAATTCGAAAAAAATGATTATATTTTATTTATCAGAGGCAGAGTATATCTGAGATACTCGGTGATAGATCAGGGATATAAATCTTAACGAAACCCATTGCCTATGATTAATTAAGTGTCGAAATACAGAAAGGACTCAGTTAGCCATTTCATAGCTAGATAGTAGGGCAGCTGGGTTCTTATAGCCTAGGTTGGCAACTGGCCGAAGTAGAATGAAGACTGAAGTTCAGACCAGCTTATACTCACTTAAAAATTGGCCTTGTTCAATTCCTGCCGCCTCGCAAAGGGGTTGGGTAAATACATACTTAATTGTTTTGCCACATGAACTTTACAAAAGAGTGAAACTTACTGTAAAAAAATCATTTTATTACCATTGGAATAAGAAAAACTATGAAAATTAAGTGCTTTTGAGTTTTCCTCCTCATAAAAGGATAAAGTAGTTTAATATACTTTCAGCCATTTTTATATCTTTCCTACATTTTGGAATCTCTTAATTTTGTTTAATTTTATTTGAGTAAATTTTATTTCATCCAAACAACAATTTATTAGGAATAAAGTCTACAATAGATTAGTCTCTGTTGTTAACCGGCCCTGTTCCTACAAGTGGAGAATATACGCACCCGGTTCCACTATAATAGTGGCACCGAGTGAAAAGGTTGTACTGGTACCGTAGATTACTGTTAGGCGCAAGGCTAGCCGTTCTTGTACGCTTATTGTAAATACACTTGTCTCTTTTACCTACCTCCGACTGTGACTTCTTTTTTACTTGTTGACTAACATCACACACATCTATTAACTGGGAGTCTTTTACTGGTTTTTTAATTTTTTAATGAATAGTTTATGCTGAAAACTAAGGGTCCCCAACCTTTATCAGCCTGAGGGCCACAAAGCTTAATTCAAGAGAGTAGGGCTTGCGATGTTAAAAGGAACAGGTTATTGCAAAAATTATCATCGTCATCCTCATCATCAATTCCTTGCAAGTTTTTAAACACCACGTCATGGTACGTCTTTCTACTGAAGATTTGTGTGAGAGCAAGTCTCCTTAAGTCTTGGGACTCTTCGAAGATACAAGACGAATCTTTAAAGATGCTGTTTTCTGATGGTCCTCATTTCCGTTTCTCTATTTCCAATTCCTCCAGTCTTTTTTCCAAACCCTCAGAGATCCCTCCAAGTCACCGACTACAATAGTTCACTTTAGTAGAGCGTTCGCTAGAAAACACAAGGTCCTAGTTGAGTACCAGCCCTCACCTGCAACTCAGCGTATGGGTAGCAACAGGGATCTGTGCGGTAAGTAGTATGGAGCTGAATTTGTAGGTGTGCGCTCCACCTCAGATGCTAAAATATCTGCTTGGACTAGTGCTAGTGAAAGGGGAAAGACTCCCTCGCTGATTTGGCTGATACTGACTTCAGGCATCCAACCGACTTTTGCTTTACTTACTTGTGACTCTCCATCATATTCCACAGTTTTTTTATAAAAAATTTCTAATCTATTAATGCATACAACTGAGCTGTTTTTTGTAAACACAAAACATTTATATCGGGGTTCAAATGAAGAGGTTCGAAAGAAGGAGGCACGCAGACAAGTATCCTCCAGCTTCTCAGGTGTTCCCTGTGTAACCGAGTATAGTAAGACCCAACCTGAGAAATCATTTTGAATAGTTTGACTGTTATCAAACAGTTGTTGCCAAGAATTTTGAAGATCTATTTAAATAATGACAAATCATTGTTTGCAACACCTATCATTCTGAAATGAGTCATGGAAGAATCACAATCATTTAGGAAAAAAACATTAAAAATTTTTCCCAAATGATCAGGGGGGGGGGGGGGGGGGGGGGGGGGGGGGGGGAAAAGGGGGGGGGGGGGGGGGGGGGGGGGGGTGATTTTCCTCGTGAACATGTTGAAATGATAGGTGTGCTAAAACAATGATGTCGATTATTTGACTAAGTCCGTTCAAAAGTTCTTCAACACCTGTTTGACCAGTCAAACTATAAAAATGATTTCCCAGGTGGGTCTTACTCAACTCAGATACACAGGGAAACCTTAGGAAGGCCAGAGGTACAGGCGTCCGGAAAACATGTTTTTACTGACCCAAATAAGATGAAGGACAATAGTCCAAAACAAAAATTTCAAAACAAAGAGGAAATTTATTGTTTCAGATTTTTTTTTCAATTCTGATTTTCTTTAGAAATTTAGATAGGAAATTCCTGCCTTTTGTCTCGCATTTTAAAGAAAACCTGATAGATTTCAAACAAGCACACTTAGGATTACAATTTTAATTTTGATTGATTTGTGAATGAGTGATTTTACAACATGTCAACCTGTCCCAGGTTTTTTATATAAAGGTGTTAAGGGAATCATGTTTTTGCCCGTTTATATTTACATTTTTGTGTATGCTTATTGTCGTAAGAACTTTTTTTTGTTCATAGTAATGATAATACGTCAAACAATATCCTATCTTAATCAAATAATTTGTCCCACAGATTATGGGTTTAAGTAATTCCTATCTAATACTAACATTTATAAAACAATTATACTGTTTAAGTAACTATTCTATTTAAATAAATTAACATTTTGTTTGCATAGTTATATAGTTTCCCATTTCAATTCAAATACTAATAATATTTTCAAACAGATAAAATAGTTTAATAACTTTCGGCATGTTTAAGTACCCTTTCCTCTGGTTTTGAATCTTTAATTTTGTTTAATTTTACTTGAGTAGATTTTATTTACATCCAAACAACATTTATATGGAATCATTTTTTAACCATTATTGACCCTTTAGTAGACTCTAAATGTACTACTGAGTTAACAGACCGAAGAGGCATTCTACAACTTCACAGATCTCTAGAACTGGAGCCATTCCATTCGATGCAGTTTAGTGTCATATTTTGGGCACTTTGATTTGAGGAAATATATAATGCATCAGTGAGATATAATGATTCTCATTTACGATATTCATCGGATATTGAACTGGATAACTTCCTGCTTTAGAAGAATAGTCAACCAGTCGTCAAATAATTATTGACTTTGTATAGAACAACCGCAGGACAAGGTCTAATAATTGATAATCATGCTGGCATTCCTAGCGTCATTTTCTGGAATAGTCAGTAGCTGAGGGATAAAGACACGTTATGTATTTCATAGGATTCTATTTAAAGAGAATGCTGGGCGAAGATTCCAGGACAGATTGTACTAATAAAATATGAGAGAGAGAGAGAGAGAGAACACGAGAGAGAGAGAGAGAGAGAGAGAGATTGAATGTTCCCAAAAGTTTATCCCTACTGCGTATGTCTAATATCAAGCTAGTAGATTTCATCCAGCCAGCAACGTCAAGGATTTTCGATTGGACAGGATGTGTCATCATTTCGTTTTTTTCTCTGAAGAGAGAGGAAGGAAATAAGAAATAACACGTGTTGTTATGAGAAAAGCAGAAACTTTCTTTTTTTTTCCTTTTTCAGAATAAGAATAAGAAAATAGGCTATTGAATAACACCTGCATTTAGTTGATATATACAGCGGTGTGATCTGCATGGAAATGTATATAATAAAATATATATTAAATATATATATATTATAGTATTATATATATATATATATATTTTAATATATATGTGTGTGTGTTGTGTGTGTGTGTGTGTGTCAATTTGATAATATGAGGTGCTTATATTATAGTAAATATTACTCAATATCCTTGGATAGAGGCTGTATAATCGAAGTAGGGTGTAACGTGGGCATAAATCAACAGTAGTTGACAGTATATATATGCTAACACAATATATATATGTATATATGTTGAATCATATAATCATATATGATAAAGTGTATATATCTACAGACAGCAATATATATATATATTATAGTATATATATATATTAATATATATATATATTTTATCACTGACAAAAATCATCGGTTTCAATCCGCTGGAAATTGACTATTTATCAAGATACAGCACACGCAATATTATCAATATATATATATATATATATATATCTTATATATTTAGGTAACTATAATATATATATATGATACTATGGTATGGTGTATTTAGTACAATAGTACTCATATCTTGATAGAGCATGTATATCTAAGTTGGTTCGTGTGAGACATGAAGCAACCTATGTTGAATGTATATATATGTATACCAATATATATGTTATATATATGCATACTAATATATATTTATATATAGTATATGTTGAATACATAATACATGTATCATTATCTACAGGCAGGCATTATACTATAATTAATTATTTTATATATATATATATGTATATAATATATATATATATAATAATATATATATATTTTCAATCTCTGACTGATAAAAATCGGTCCGGTTTTGATTGCTGAATGTATGTAGCTGCTAAGTCTAGCGCACACTGGTGAGACGTGATACGTCAAACCAGACGGTGCCTGTGGGATGACTTTATATATACTATATATATATTATATATATATATACATAATATATATTATATATATATATATATATATGATATAATATAATAATATTTGTTAGATTTTGGTGTGCATATTCAAAGTAAAGTAGTATTGGAATAACTTAGCTAGAGCATGTATATCTAAGTCAGAAGTAGTGTCACATGAATCAACTGTGCTTGGTTAACTTGTCAGTTTCTCACTATATGTTTTTTCCAACCATCTTTGAAATCACATAGGTAAGAACTGAATAAACAAGCACTGTTTGATTCATGTCCATGTTACCCCTACTTATTATATATATATTATATATATATATATTACTTATATATATATTGAGTGCTTATATTTAAAGTAAATCGTCTGCAAATTGTTGATATAGTATTAATCTTAATATCGTTCATATATATATATATATATAGATATAGTATGAGGTTAAGTAACAAAATGTGTTATTTTTATATGGCTTTAAGCCGACATTTTCTCGATTCGGTTCTAAGCTTTAATCATTTGAACATATATGGCCATGTGTAAATTCATTAATTATTAACTATAATTTTCAAATTAGGATAGCTTCAAATTAAGCACTATCCTCCATATATATATATAATATATATATTATTATTATACCATATAAACAAAATGAATAAAATTGTGATAAAATTTTTTAGTTTTGATTTTAGTCATTGTATTAATTATGGTTTTACTTGTAGTACTACCAGCAGATATTGATTATTATTGTAGATGTAATATTTTAACCATTGAATTTCTATATAAGAGAATGGCTGGTCTGCAATATTCATTTTGACAGGATTTATTAGTATCATATATATATATATATTATATATATCATATATATACTATATATGTAATATTATATATATATAATAGTATAATATATTCTTTCAATGCTGCATCACACATTTCTCTGTAGTAGC
>CM042160.1:29225049-29265705 GCA_023376005.1 Doryteuthis pealeii | reverse complement strand
CCAGCAAAAACAGAACCACAAATTTTGTAATAAAAACTGTTACTTTCCATTAAACAAAATTCAATTATAGGGTTGGTTAGGGTTTAGGGTAGTTTAATGGAAAAATAAATAATTAGGGTTCGTTTTTTCTGGTCAGCCTGTACAGGGTGACCAGAAAAACCAGGACCCAAATTATTTTATGATAACTTTCTCACATAACGCCCTTCCTTAATCAGTAACCTAACGTCCTTTATTACAAACTAGTGGTTCTGATTCTCTGGCAGCTCCTTACTAAAAGTTCATTTTACCAATATGTCTTCCCTTCTTGATTGGGCCAAGAACTTTTCAGCATCCCTTATATATAATGATGAAAAATATCAAGATGAGTGATTGAAGGAAAAAAACTTTAGGTGAATGCAGAAAATAAATGACAAGATAATGACATGAAAACGGTAAAAAAAAAAAAAATATTTAAAAATGTCAACATGAAAAAAAAATACAGAAAAACAATTTAAAAAATTTGAACAAGAATTACATGAAACAAAAAGAATAGAGAAATGAATAAATAAATAGATAGATAAATAAAAATTCTGACAAGCAAAAAGTTGCGGCATAGAAAATGGTAGTGCAGGGTTGCTTGTCAGGGAAATTACTGAAGAGTGAGGCAAGGGGTGGGAAGGAGGAATGAGAGCAGGATTGAGAATCTCATCTCTCACTTTCCATTCAGACAAAGGTTTTATTTAATGACAACAGCTGTGTATTTCTACTTGAGGTGATCAAAAACCAAACCAGTTCATCAGCAACCCTTATCTACATTTCTTAGTTTTTAATTGTCTGCCGGCTGATCCAGATGAACAGAATCCAGCAGAAGTACGATCTCGGCTATAAAATATATATCTCACATATCCTTAACAGCAAATTTGATATTCTCTGGGTGTTTTTACTTTATTTTATTTTATTTATTTTTGTACATGTATCTTTTTTTAATCATTTTTTTACCAAATTTTATATATGTTTGAATTGAATTTTTTATTTTTTATTTTTGCATGTAAAGATCTGATTTTTTTTCTGATTTTGTTTAGAAAAAAACATACAATAAAGAATAAAAAGTAAAGTGTGATTTAGAAAAGTTCTTGAATTTTAATATGATTTTATCTGAATTTGCCCAAGTAGAAAATGAGAAACAAAGTCCTAGAGCTCTTCTACCCCTTATTTTAATCTTTTGTCAAAAATAATAAATAAAAAGTATGAATAAGATAAATAACATCTAAATAAATAAATTCTGTCAGGGTCTGGATGGAATTTCTTATTTTCTATGTAAGAAATTTAAAAAAAAAAAAAAAAGGATGAAACGTCTCATGCTATTTCAAAAAGATTATTTTTTTCCTTTAAAAATGGTCCTTTACTTATTCTAACAGAGAAAGACTCTGAAGAAATAAGCCCTGTTCTCTTCGATTTTTAGTCAATAAAAGCTGGATAAAATGTTTCTGAAACTTTTCTTGTTCCTGGATCTCATAAGGTATTATAGAGCATGTTAAGGGTTAGATTTGATCTTCTGCTATCTCTAAAGCTCTACTGGTTCAGTTGTTAGAGCAGCTAATACAGATTTGATTAAGTCAGTAGCAATTCTCAATGTCATTTTAATCAGCAGTTTTGGACAAATGAGGGACTGTGCAAATGTATAGTTCCCAGATCTACTTCAGTTTGATTTCTTTCTAGTTTCCTTCATTGAAATTGATCTCAAAGGTAAGGAAAACACTGAAATGAATATGGTCGTACAAATTTTACACCATATCAAAAGAGATGTTACAGAGGTGTTTCAACCAATCAAAACCTGAGTGGACTATTTTGAAGAGAATGTTTCAATTATTTTTGTCGTGATAAATAAAGCTTCAGTCTTGATACTTTTTGAACACATTCATATATATATAATATTATATATATATATATATATATAAAAGTTAAACCTAATGAGTCAGATATACCTACTAACAGTTTGCTTAGTAGCTCATCAGGGCAAAGATCTGACTTCCAGCAGTGCATGCAAGCATGCAGAGAAGGATGGGAAAATGCATTAGACTCCAGAGGGTTACTTTGAAGTGGATAACTTGTAGTTTGTAGTTTGGATTTAAAATAATTTTTTGTGACACCAGTTTTCGTACATGAGATGTTTTTTTTTAGAATTTCATATGCAAAAGTTTTATTTTACCCCTCTGCAAAGGGCTAAAATCTCCCCAATGAGGCCACCTATTGGTGTTGGCTATTTACTTGTGATGCTTAAGGATGATTTCCTGGTGGGTGAGGTGTCCATGACATGCAACTCTCCACTTTGCCCCTTACTTAAGTAAATGAGTGGTCAAAAGGCTCCCATCCAATTGATTGGCTGGTTACATCAAACTTCAGTATCTGTATGATTGTCCGACTCTATTACCCTTATAGCCAATCCCTAACCTTTTTTATCATATATGTGCCAGAAAGTGGTGACTGAGGGCCTTAGTGTTTTGGGTATGACATTAAACTGCATTTAGTGGTGAAGTTCCAATTCTGGAGATCTGAAGAATGTGAAGTACTCCTTCATTATCATTACTCCCAGGTCAACTCTGACCTGGACTGGTAGTACCTGTTAGCATCCCATCTATGGGTTTAATAGATGAAAAAATATCTTGAAAAGAAATGAATTTGAAAGAAAAATTGAATGCCCAACAAAAATGAATAAAACAAAATGTCTTCAACATAAAATAACCCCAAAAGGATTGACATGCCATAAAATCTAACCAACTAACCAGAGTTGGAACTCCCTTTCCATAAGTTTCGAATGCATACTATACATAAATACATGTTATACAGGTCAAATTACAGTATTCATTTTAGATATTTATTTGAATTACTATATTTTAAAAATATATGAATTTTATTTTGAAATTGAATGTTTGGCTTAAGAAATGGAAAATATGATTTTACCCAGTTTAAAGTGACAAAAATATCTTTGAGAAGACTTTTTCTCACTCTTAAATACAAGTGCCAAATTGCAAGGGACAAAATATCTATACAAGTTATATGAAAGTAAAATGGATATGAATCCGACAATTTGTAGAAAGTTTTGTAGAAAAAACGAGATGTTTAAGTTTTGCTGACAGAAATTCAACATATGCGGTCTTTATCAAAGCAACATTGTAAACGGAAAAACGAAATAAATATATCATTAATCATGAGGCACAGAATGCTCGATCAGTACGAGAATTTTCAAATATCTCTCTGTGCCTCGTGATTAATGATATATTTATTTCGTTTTTCCGTTTACAATTTTGCTTTGATAAAGACCGCATATGGTTGAAACAGATTTCTCTCAGCAAAACTTAAACCTCTTGTTGTTTTTCTACAAAACTTCTACACAAGTATATATGTATATATTTTTTGAAGATACCCTGTATATCCAAATTTAAATAATCCATGTGCTATCAGTTGTTATATTTTCTACTCATAAATCTCTCACACCAGAAACTATAAATACCCACTCTGGCATATATAAACTAAATTCTTGTGACCAGGAAGTACTAAGCTGACCCTGTGCAATACTTCCTGTTGAATGTCTTGTCGTTCATCATAGTGGCCAAGCATCAAATTTAATTCCTGTTTAGGATGGAGTGAGTGACCAGTAAAGGCCAACTTGCTGGTCAGTGTGAGTGCCAACTAATTCATCCTGACCACTGAAAGCAGTTGTGCTTGAAATTGGCTCCGACTTTATTGGCATGTTCAGCTGCCAGGTACCAATATTTCTGCCAGACTTTGAGCCCACTTACCAAATATTTAGATGCAGTCGATTTAACACAAAGCATCAATATCCAATGAAATCGATGCATTAAGGAAAGGAGATGGGTGCCTCTAGGCCATTCTTCTTCAGTTCATCCTGAATAAATCATGTAGCCAGATCACTGAAATTGTTTATATGATACTGGGTCAGAGGGGAGTTCATCTGGGCATGCTTTCGTGGGGACATTAGTGGTAAGTTTGCCTTGAGTGTAGGGTCAAGGGTCAATGTATGAAACCTGATAAAGATGAGGTTTTTAAGGATAATTAACACAATATATATTAATATAATATGCAATGATTATTATATATAATAATAATGTTATATTGATAATTTAATGAATTAATGCTAATTTCTGTACATGTTTCTCCATTCTCACATTAAAATAGTTTACATTATCTTAAATTGCTCATACACATAATCAAAGTGCATTGTTTATATATGTATTAATAAAAGCATCTAAAATTTTATGGGATATGTAATTAGCATATATGATTAAAAAGCAGGTTTTAATAAATAACAATATAGGACTGCAGAGTTATTTATTAAAACCTGCTTTTTTTCTTATGCTACATATCCATAATATTTTAGATGCTGTTTATTAATACATATAATAAACAATGCACTTTGATTATGTGTATGAGCAATTTAGGATAATGTAAACTATTTTAATGTGAGAATGGGTGCAGAAACATGTACAGAAATTAGCATTAATTCATTAAATTATCATATAACATTATTATTATATTATAATAATCATTGCATATATATATTAATATATATTGTGTTTAATTATCCTTAAAAACCTCATCTTTATCAGGTTTCATACATTGACCCTTGACCCTACACTCAAGGCAAACTTACCACTAATGTCCCCACGAAAGCATGCCCAGATGAACTCCCTCTGACCCAGTATCATATAAAACAATTTCAGTGATCTGGCTACATGATTTTTCAGGATGAGACTGAAGAAGAATGGCCTAGAGGCACCCATCTCCTTTCCTTAATGCATCGATTTCATTGGATATTGATGCTTTGTGTTAAATCGACTGCATCTAATATTTTGGTAAGTGGGCTCAAAGTCTGGCAGAAATATTGGTACCTGGCAGCTGAACATGCCAATAAAGTCGGAGCCAATTTCAAGCACAAACTGCTTTCAGTGGTCAGGATGAATTAGTTGGCACTCACACTGACCAGCAAGTTGGCCTTTACTGGTCACTCACTCCATCCTAACAGGAATATAAAATTTGATGCTTGGCCACTATGATGAACGGACAAGACATTCAACAAGGAAGTATTGCACAGGGTCAGCTTAGTACTTCCTGGGTCACAAGAATTTAGTTATATATGCCAGAGTGGGTATTTATAGTTTCTGGGTGTGAGAGATTTTATGAGTAGAAGAATATAACAACATGATAGCACATGGATTATTTAAATTTGGATATACAGGGTATCTTCAAAAATATATACATATATACTTGTGTAGAAAGTTTTGTAGAAAAAACAACAAGAGGTTTTAAAGTTTTGCTGACAGAAATCTGTTTCAACCATATGCGGTCTTTATCAAAGCAAAATTGTAAACGGAAAAACGAAATAAATATATCATTAATCACGAGGCACAGAATTATTTGAAAATTCTCGTACTGATCGAGAGCATTCTGTGCCTCATGATTAAGATAATTTATTTCGTTTTTCCGTTTACAATGTTGCTTTGATAAAGACCGCAATATGGTTGAAACAGATTTCTGTCAGCAAAACTTTAAACATCTCGTTTTTTCTACAAAACTTTCTAACACATATTGTCGGATTCATATCCATTTTACCTTTCATATATACTTGTATAGATATTGTCCCTTGCAATTTGGCACTTGGTATTTAAGAGTGAGAAAAAGTCTTCTGTTCCTCAAAGATATTTTGTCACTTTAAACGTTGGAAATCATATTTTCCATTTCTTAAGCCAAACATTCAATTTCAAAATAAATTCATATATTTTTAAAATATAGTAATTCAAATAAATATCTAAAATGAATACTGTAATTTGACCTGTATAACATGTATTTATGTATAGTATGCATTCGAAACTTATGGAAAGGGAGTTCCAACTCTGGTTAGTTGGTTAGATTTTATGGCATGTCAATCCTTTTGGGTTATTTTAATGTTGAAGACATTTTGTTTTATTCATTTTGTTGGGCATTCAATTTTCTTTCAAATTCATTTCTTTTCAAGATATTTTTTCATCTATTAACCCATAGATGGGATCTAACAGGTACTACCAGTCCAGGTCAGAGTTGACCTGGGAGTAATGATAATGAAGGAGTACTTCACATTCTTCAGATCTCCAGAATTGGAACTTCACCACTAAATGCAGTTTAATGTCATACCCAAAACACTAAGGCCCTCAGTCACCACTTTCTGGCACATATATGATAAAAAAGGTTAGGGATTGGCTATAAGGGTAATAGAGTCAGGACAATCATACAGATACTGAAGTTTGATGTAACCAGCCAATCAATTGGATGGAGCCTTTTTGACCACTCATTTACTTTAAGTAAGGGGCAAAGTGGAGAGTTGCATGTCATGGACACCTCACCCACCAGGAAATCATCCTTAAGCATCACAAGTAAATAGCCAACACCAATAGGTGGCCTCATTGGGGAGATTTTAGCCCTTTGCAGAGGGGTAAAAATAAAACTTTTGCATATGAAATTCTAAAAAAAAAAACTCTCATGTACGAGAACTGGTGTCACAAAAAAAATTATTTTAAATCCAAACTACAAACTACAAGTTATCCACTTCAAAGTAATCCCTCTGGAGTCTAATGCACTTTCCCATCCTTCTCTGCCATGCTTGCATGCACTGCTGAAAGTCAGATCTTTGCCCTGATGAGCTACTAAGCAAAACTGTTAGTAGGTATATCTGACTCATTAGGTTCAACTTTTATATATATATATATATATATATATATATATATATATATGAATGTGTTCAAAAAGTATCAAGACTGAAGCTTTATTTATCAAGACAAAAATAATTGAAACATTCTCTTCAAAATAGTCCACTCAGGTTTTGATTGGTTGAAACACCTCTGTAACATCTCTTTTGATATGGTGTAAAATTGTACGACCATATTCATTTCAGTGTTTTCTTACCTTTGAGATCAATTTTCAATGAAGGAAACTAGAAAGAAATCAAACTGAAGTAGATCTGGGGACTATACATTTGCACAGTCCCTCATTTGTCCAAAAACTGCTGATTAAAATGACATTGAGAATTGCTACTGACTTAGATCAAATCTGTATTAGCTGCTCTAACAACTGAACCAGTAGAGCTTTTAGAGATAGCAGAAGATCAAATCTAACCCTTAACATGCTCTATAATACCATTATGAGATCCAGGAACAAGAAAAGTTTCAGAAAACATTTTATCCAGCTTTTATTGACTAAAAATCGAAGAGAACAGGGCTTATTTCTTCAGAGTCTTTCTCTGTTAGAATAAGTAAAGACACCATTTTTAAGGAAAAAATAATCTTTTTGAAATAGCATGAGACGTTCATCCTTTTTTTTTTTTTTTAAGTTTTCTTACATAGAAAGTAAGAAATTCCATCCAGACCCTGACAGAATTTATTCTGGTTAGGTTTAAGCTATGTTATTCTTCTTATCATACTTTTTATTTATTTATTTTTGAGGGAGGGGGCAAAAGATTAAAATAAGGGGGTAGAAAGAGCTCTTAGGAACTTTGTTTCTCATTTTCTACTTGGCAAAATTCAAGATAAAATCATATTAAAATTCAAGAACTTTTCTAAAAATCACACTTTACTTTTTTCTTTATTTGTATGTTTTTTTCTAAAAACAAAATCAGAAAAAAAATCAGATCTTTACATGCAAAAATAAAAATAAAAAACAATTCAAAAACAATATTAAAAATTTGGTAAAAAAAATGATTAAAAAAAGATACATTCTCTGTACAAAAAATAAAATAAAATAAAATAAAGTAAAAAAAACACCCAGAAAGAATATCAAATTTTTGCTGTTGTAAAGGAATATAAATGTAAAGAAATATATCTATATTATAAACGAAGATCGTATCTTCTGCTGGATTCCTGTTCACATCTGGATCAGCCGGCAGACAAATTAAAAACTAAGAAATGTAGATAAGGGTTGCTGATGACTGGATTTGGTTTTTGAATCACCTCAAGTAAAATACACAGCTGTTGTCATTAAATAAAACCTTTGTCTGAATGGAAAGTGAGAGATGAGATTTCTCAATTCCTGCTCTCTCCTCCTCCTTCTCCACCCCTTCCTCACTCTTCAGTAATTTCCCTGACAAGCAACCACTTCTTCTGCACTACCCATTTTCTTATGCCGCAGACTTTTTGCTTGTCAAGAATTTTTATTTATCTATCTATTTATTTATTCATTTCTCTATTCTTTGTTTCATGTAATTCTTGTTCAAATTTTTAAATTGTTTTTCTGTATTCTTTTTTCATGTTGACATTTTTAATATTTTTTTTTTTTTTTACCGTTTTCATTGTCATTATCTTGTCATTTTTTTTCTGCATTCACCTTCAAAGTTTTTTTTCCTTCAATCACTCATCTTGATATTTTACATCATTATTAAATATAAGGGATGCTGAAAAGTTCTTGGCCCAATCAAGAAGGGAAAGACATATTGGTAATTATGAACTTTTGTTTAGTAAATTATAGTGTCCCAGAAAAAACAGAACCCACAAGTTTTGTAATAAAACTGTTACTTTCCCATTAAACAAATGGGTTAGGGTTTAGGGTAAGTTTAATGGAAAAATAAATAAATAATTTGGGTCCTGGTTTTTCTGGGTCACCCTGTACAGGCTGACCCAGAAAAAACAGAACCCTAATTATTTATTTTTCCATTAAACTAACCCTAAACCCTAAACCCCAACCCCTAATTTATTTGTTTAATGGAAAAGTAACAGTTTTATTACAAAATTTGTGGGTTCTGTTTTGCTGGGACACTATAATTAACTAAACAAAAGTTCATAATTACCAACATATTTTTAAAGGTTAAAGAAACTTGAGAAATTATACACCATGTATTTTTCATGGCTCACGTTCTGTCTTCTTGTTAGGACACACAAACACCCCCCCATATATATATATATATATATATATATGGAGATGTGTGATGTAATGGTTACTGTCAATAAAAAATGGACACAACGAGACAAGTTCAAATCTTGGAAGATTCATTTCACATAGTACTATACACTTGGAATCTGACTATTCTCCCTCCAGCTTTTGGGTAAAAAGTAGGATGGACTGGACTCTTTAATCTTGGTTAGGCAACCAGTCTATGAGAAGGAAAACAAATCAGTTAAATTCTACTTAAAAACTGAGCTCATGTGGAGAGGTTAGTATATATATATATAAGTTAGGGTATTAGCATAGACTCAAAGTCAATGGTGTTTGGTAACTAGCAGTTTCTCACATATACAATTTTCAAAGCAAGTGAATATTTTTGTTTGCATTTCTTATATGCTATAGTTTGGTACATTAAGGGAAGCATTGCTCATTTGATTTTAATTGAGTTTGTGGTGCATACAGGGAATATTATTTTCTTAGATCTAGCACTCAGCATGATTTCAATAAATACAAACACAAAATTTATAATATCTTTTCATTTCATTATTTGTACTAATAAAGCAAAAGCAAATGAATTTAGCCCCCCCCCCTCTACAGAAAATAATTTACCAAAATCAAAAATTTAATTAATTACCTGATTTTTGGTAATTTTTTTTGCAATCGCGAATGTTACATTAAAATTGTAAACAAGCACCTAAAACAATTGAAAAAGAGACATAATTTCGGATCACATCGAAATTGACCAAAACAAATCCTTTTAAATGTATTAAAAATAAACTGCATATGTAATGATATTTTTCTTTTTTTAATGATGGTCATTATGTTACTACTTATCGATTTAGACAAAAGTTTGACCTTAAATAATCGATTTAATTCATTTTAATTCATTTTTAAAAACGTAGCAAATGATTTTTTTGGGCTACCCTGATGTAAACTCAAATTCACAATCAAAAGTAAGTTGTAATGTGTTTATATTCCAAGTCATCTTGGAATAATAGAAAATGATAAAACCATTTCATCTGCAAAATATGGTATGAATAAAGAAATTTATACAGATTTAAAGAACCAAATAAAAAGGTTTTGTCAAGCAACAAACATTGGAATTGTAGTACACTGAACAAATTATTATCAATTAAGCAACAGTAGGAAAATAGGAGTTAGGATATAGAAAATCTTGAGAGGAAGAAGTAATACTGGTTTAGCTGCACATTGGCCATACAAGACTTATGCACTTTTATACCTTTTATATCTTGAAGATCAACCACAATGTGAAACATTCAAACACCCTGCACTGTCAAACATTTCCTCATAGATTGTGGAGCTTTTTCTCCAATCAAAAGAAATATTTCAATGCAAATAATATGAGAGACCTCTCTATGAATACTACATGGATGATATTTTATCCTTCTTGAGAGATATAAAAGTATATCGAAAATTATGAATTTAATATAAAATACATCTATGAAACTATCTACACAAATACACTGTAAAGGAAACTTGAGTACCAACTTTTATCTCACACTCTAACAGTTTTGACATTAAATAACCCATGAGGTTGATATGCCATTAAACAAACCAAACCATGGTTTTCTTTGTGTGAGTTTTGAGGGTCTTCTAATGTTTATTTTTCAATATGGAATTTTACTTTATTATTTTTAATTTGTTACATTATTTTTGCAATATTGGGTTTAATTCATTTATTTATTTTTGTTTTTCAGATATCCTTATTGTTATTATTGTTATTATCATTTTTGTTTTTATTATTATTTTCTATATTAGATATAAGTAAAAAGTAAAGTAAGCAGAGTGGTCTATTGTTGATATCAGCCAGAGAGGGAGTCTATCCTCTTTTCATTTATGCTAGACCAGGGAGATTATTTCGATGTCTGAGGTGGAGCACCATACCTACCATCATCTCCCAATCTAATGCACAGATTAAAGCCATGCTGAGTTGGTTAGGGCTGGAATTAAACCAGGAAACTTTAGGTTCCAATGTGAGTGCTCTATTGACTGAGCTATATAATATATATATATATATATATATATATATATATATATATATATACACTACTACTTGCTGTCCATCGTATCTGATGATGACACCACGCAAATCATTTCCTCCAATTTATTCGGTCTCTGGTTGCATCTTTTCCAACTGCCTATGGGAATATTCAAGTCCTTCATGTTTCTTTTGATGTTGTCTTTGTATCTGAGCTTTGGTCTACCAATTCTTCGTAATTCCGTCTCTCAGTTGAGAGTACAGAATCTGCTTTGGTCGTCTGTCATCCCCAAGTCTGTTTAGGTTGTGTTGGACACGTATTTCATGCTTGTCAGGGAGTTCAATTCTCTTCAGGATGGTCCTGTTTGAAACATGTTGCCACCACCTGACATTTATATATCTCTATATATATATATATATATAAAACGCTGAAGAGCACAGACATATTTCTCTTTTTTCATTTCATTATTTTATATTTTTAAATTAAAAATTAAACAACAATAGGACTATTCTGATGATGGTCAGATAGGCCAAATATTTGCAATTTTATTGTGTTGCAATTGTGGAGGGGTTTTTATATGATACATAAAGTAAACTATATTAAAGATATGAGCGTAACTAATGTTGATAATATAGAGTCACTACTTTATATATATAATATATATAATATATATATATATATATATATATATATATAATCAGGATTACATATAAATATTTATATACAAAGAATTAATATACAAAGTTCAGTATATGAATAGATGTAAAAAATGAAACTGAAAACGATCCCTGTAGACAATTACAATTTGATTTACAAGAAAATGATCGAATATCATTTTTTTCCTGTAAGAAGAATCTGCTATTATCATCAGAAGAGCAAGAAATGTTCCAAATTTTCCATTTTAAATTCAAATTCCTGTACCAAATTATAGCTATATCTTAGCTCTATGAACTACACAGGAAGTGGCAGTCACTATATCATCCTCGTCATCAGGTTGTGCAGGCAACATGAATATACATTACTCATGCCAATCAGTCATCACACCTGGGAGGATCTCTGTGCAACATTCAGATCCACACAGAACTGATTGATGTAGGTTCTTACTTGTTGACCTACACTGGTGTGTCCATGTGTAGGTGTCCACAGGAGAACATCACTTATGAGTACATACTTGCTTAACCAGGTGTGTCCAGCATGTCTTCTTTATCTTACTCAAATAGTTTGTGAGATAATGATTAAATAGCCGTATTGATACTTTCTTGTGGTGTGCTGCTTCCAAGATTTTTTTTAAAGACACCTGACAGCATCACAAGAACTGCGTCAGCGTAGAACAGCACCAAAACAATGGCATGGAAAGTCTTCCTCTTTGCGTTGAAAAATGTGAGATCAAAGACTTTATCTAATGTTCTAAATCGAATATAGACACCGATGTTACACTCTTGGAGAGCGTACGATAAAGTTAAAGAAAAATATAAGGAGAAAAGAGTACAAGTCTAGCCTCGTTATCAATGGTTCTGAAAGTAAGCCTTTGAAGTTAATACGAACTTTCATGCCATTGCACGAACATGTTGATGAACTGAGATGGACAGTTGGAGTTACATGAACTTGTTGAATTGAAGTGGACAAATAAGACGGTCCACAGAGAACTATTGATAGTATCGAGAGCTTTTGTTGAATTAACAAAGATCTGGTAAAGATCTACATGATGTTCGACGCATTTTCCTGGAGTTGACAAGCAGAGAAAATAATTTCCTTTGCTCCATGACCTGATTTAAAGCCAAATAGACTTTCCGGGTTAACAGAGAAGCATATTCATTGTGTTAACCGATTGATCAAACGTTTTGCAAAAACCTTACCAACATCCCCCACAAGGCTTATACTTCTGTAATTACCAAATATGGATGTGGGCCCATTCTCTACAATGACATTAGAATAGCATCAAACCAGTTCTTGGAGACAATAGCACCCAACCCGACGTCTGATATCAGATGATGGATATATGCAATGAGCTTGACACCCACATAAATAAGGATCTTTATAGAAATACGGTCAAAACCTGGTGCTTTCCAGGTGTTGATTTATTTTATAGTTTTTTGAACCTCAACAAGAGTTGGGGATCCATCATTTCATGAATAATATCTGAGGTAAATTATTGATGACAAATTTACCAATAACTAGAGTATTGTGAAGTGTTCTATCCAACGTTTCATGATACCCTATTGGTCGTTAAAGAGAGAGGAACCGTCCTATGACTTGCGTGGTATCACATATGAGGACTGAGGACCGTAGACCTGTTAAATCAAATGGTTTTAAGTTTAATGTTAAGTTTGTATGAGCCATCCTTTGGCCTTAAAGCTAGAGCGCTTGTCCAGTGGAATTGGACCCCTTGTAAAGGTTCCTTTGGTTCCTCTGGTTCCTCTGGTAAAAAGTTCTCAGTTCCTGGTAAAGAGTCCTTTGATAATGAATCCTTTGGTTCCTCTGGTAATCGTATAAGTCCTTTCTGAGTATTGGTAAAGATCTGGTAATCCTCTGTCCGTCCTCAGTGAGCGTAATTGTAATTATGACCAGTTGGGGGGGGAGTTAAATAGTGTGTCCTCCAAGCAGTATGGTTAGTGATTGGCTGCAGGAGTAAATTACGTGATCTTGGACAGTCTATAAATCTTGGTGGAGAATTAGAGCACATCTTATATGAAAATAATTCCAACAATACTTCTCTCATGTATTTACTGTTGTATGCTTAGTGAATTTTCCTAGAGATACCCAACAATCACTGATTTTTCATTTGCTGTATCTTTCACTGGGGTGAAGACTTTACTCACCTGAGAGACGGTTTTAAAACTTTTTACCATTATCTGATGCCTCCGGGTATTTCTGGTGCAATAGAATTTTGTCCCCGAGAAGTTTATTGATATGCTCATCGTTTTCCTTGTCTTGAGCCCGAGAACCACAACGCGGACATTGTAAACCTCGGTTTGAAACTGCCCACATGTTCCATCAAACTTTACTTCCGCTATGGATCTCTGCAGTTTTTCACGCACCGTGGAATACTTGAACTTCGGCATATCGATGGGTTTACGAACTTTTATTCCCTTAAATCTTATTTTACGCATGATGTGGAGTTTTAGCTTTAGGTTTTAGTACGAACATATGGTTCATCCTGCACCCTGTACCACGCATGTCTTCCTGAAGGTCTTTTTCTTGGTAATAATATAATCAAGGGGGTGAACCTGATCAAAGGGGAACCACTCTTGACTGATAAATTATTTATTTATTTATTGATCTACTAGGAAAAAAGAAGACGGGTTAGGGTTAGTTTAATGGGAAAATAAATAATTCATCAGTCAAGAGTGGTTCCCCTTTGGTCATGTTAGACTTATAGGAAATAACCATCAAGGGTATGTTCCTCTTTGGATCTTGTGTGTATCCAAATAACCTTGTGAATTTCCTTCTGTGGAAAAACGGTGTTGCAAATAACGAGTCTGATTTAAATGCAGAGCTAGAGTCATCTTACCTAGATCCTACTTCTCTAGTGCCCTGCATGTCTTGTAACCACATCCAATACAGGCGTTGAAGTTCCTTTGCAATTATGCCTATTTGTCTTCCGGATCGTTTGCCCTCTCGCGGTCAAGAACTGTCTTGAAATTCCACGTTCCCAAAATGTTAAGTTTTTTAAATGCCATCCTTGTCCAGCTGAAAAGGGCTTAAAGTAAGTAAGTCCTGAGTTATGGAATCCTTTGGTAAGTGAATAAGTCCTATCCTGCGTATAAGTCCTGAGTTATGGAATCCTTTGTCCGTCGTCCACGAAAGTCAAAGTAAGTATGGCCAGTATGCTCAGTTTAAGTATTGTTTCAGCATCAGAGTACTGCCAGTGATTGGCCAAGAGGTTGATCACATGATTCTCGGCGAGTCTATAAATATGAGTGGGCTTTTAACACACGCCTTGTATCACAAAAATTTCAACACACCCCCTATTTTGATATAAGGTGGGTGCTTCCATTCAGAAATATTAAAATTTGTAATAATGTTATTTTTGTTTTATTACTTCTAATCCTATTTTTATTTATCCTATTTTTATTAATATTTCCATGCTTTTTCCATGTTTCTTGCTTGTGTATTTTCATTTCATGTTCCTCCTGCTGTTGTGAATAGTCGTCAACAGCGGGCTGAACAGTCATCTTTTCTTGGCCCTACTCAGTTATCTGGGTAAGCAGTGCTACTCTAAAAAGAGTTACTCGGACACTCACGACCTTAACGAATCATGCTGCTGTTCTGTCAGTGTAGTGACGTTAAACCGCTTATGTGCAGATTTGTAACCATATGTTTCCAACTCGTCAAGCCTGCATATATCGTCTCTCCTCAGTCGCCATGGGACTTGAATTGGATATCTGTACATTTTGTGAGTGATGTTACACACTTGTACGACACGCATAACACCCTACTTCCTCCTTTATTATCTGACATCCAGTGACAAGGAAAAACAAGATGATTGAATGATTATGGTGGTCACATGATTTATTTTCCTGAAATTTGACCTCTCCGGTACGACCGGGTAACCGTTTTTCATCTCTCTTATCTCTAAGTTTTAACTTAGTTAAAGTCCACCTAACTACTTTTATATTCAAACATTTGGGGTTAGTCTTACACCTACATTTTAATTAATGTTAATGGTGTCTCTCAACTCGAACTTTACTTTACCATACCTGACGCCATGAAATGGCTCCTTGTTTCTTAAGGTGAAAATGAATATTGATTGAGTTTAACGGCATGTCAAACCGTCTAAGGTTATTTTATGCTTAGATGTTATGAAAGTGCATTAATTGTACGTTAATATTTACATTTGTTTGTGTAGATGTATCTTAAGAGTTCAATAATTCTCAAACAGATCTATTTGACCCACATATAGGGGGCTCTAACAAGTACTAACACCCGGGGTCAGTGGATCTGGGAGTAATGACAATGAATCAGGATTAACTCTACAAGAACTCTTTCTTTCTTTCTTTAGGGCGTTCGTCCTGTTTTTTTAATCTGTATTTCATGTTACATGAGCTCAGACAATAAAGTCTGTATTTTGTTATGTACCCCCTTCGCTGGATTTCTTCACCTACGGGGGAGACTTCTCTAAAGCCTCCTAACGTATTATAAGAAGCAGTTTTAGCCACTAAAGCTAAAACTACACTTAATTCTTATATATTCAACCAATTATCGTTCTTCTACACACGCTTGAAATAATCCAAGATTACTCAGCAGAACATGAATTCTGAAAGTAAACATGAACTTAATATATTCATACATATTCAAGGTCAACATTAATCCATTGATTTTTAAATCAATGTTGCCAACCTGAAAAAAAAATCTATTTCATTACTTTTTTAAGATAAAACTCGTCGAAATTAAGCTGGAAAAAGAAAACGATTATATTAAACAATTTATTCTTTCCTTTTACTCTTTTTTTCAGGAAGTTTCTTGATTTCTTTATCTATGGCCTTTCTCGTGACAGAAATAAACAAGTTTTGTGGATTACCAGAAGCAAGATACACCTGAGGGAAGCAGAAAAAATATTGGCTTAAACATAGTGAGAAAAATAACAAAGAAGATGGAAATATTAGTCGGAATAATTTGTAGAATAATGAAGATTTCAACTGGAAACTTCAGACAACGTTACTTTTTTTTCCTTCTTCATCTTACCAATTTCTCTCCTTTCATCTCCTCTTCTTCATTTTCTCTCTTTTTCCCTCTTCTTACCTTTCGTACTTCAATCTTTCTCTTCCTTTTCTTCTCCTCTTTCTTTGTAATTTATAGGCCAACTCATGTTATTTCATATCAAGATTAGTCTGTTTTCCCGGCAGTATTAAATTTCCGTGTCGTTTTACAATACGATAAGGACAAAAAAGAAAGAGGGGGGAAAAAAGAAAGAAGAAATATAGAAAACAAAGAAAATCACGTTAAAAAAGACAGACATTTCTATTTATGTATATACACGTATGTATGACGTCTCATATTCCCGAATTCTTCATGATCACACAAGTACAAACACACTTCTTCACAACATACATAAACACTAACACAAATACATTACACATTAGAAACACATAGAAAATATATAATATAAAAAGTTCAACAAACATATCAGCTAACATTGAACATATATAAATAAATATATTTCTTCTTCTTTATAGACTAATTCCTAATCATTATATATATATATATTATATATATATATATATATATATATATATATATATATATATATATAGAGAGAGAGAGAGAGAGAGAGAGAGAGAGAGAGAGAGGTGCACATAAAATGAATGAATGAATAAAAATATTGATTATAATTGATTATTAGTTATGATTATTACCATCACTTTATAAATTTTTCATACAAGTAGTAGCTGGTGTGTTTAACTGAAGCTGAGGTGATAGCAGGTCTCGATAGCAGTCCTCCAGTTTCGTTTTCCAGGCCTTACATGATTGTTCCAAGGACTCCAACTAAAACAGGTATCACTGTCATGCTTTTAGTATGCTCAGAGAATATTGAATAAGTGATACTGAAAAGAGAGGCTAACAAACACTTGTGTCAGATACAAGGATTTTATTCTGTACTGAGGTTCTGGGGGTAACAGCAGCAGGGGCGTGACGGGGCATAGTATCAGCAGCAGCTGAGGTAGGTCTCGGTTGGGCTCACCATAGTGGTACTGTGGCAGTGTCCTTTCTGTGATGTATATAACAATGCTCTATAACATTTTTTATCATTAGTATAGTATAGAATTAGAGTAGGTTAAATATTGTTTCCTCAAACAGAATGAATACACAACAAATCAACAAGAACATTTTATTGCCAAACCAAACTTAACAGAATGAATACAAAAATGATATTTATATAAAACCTAAAATATTCAAATTATTTACCACTCTGTCGACTGGGGTGTAGAATATGCCAAATTCAATTCTAATATATGAGGACAGGACTGTGGTGGTTGAACAGTCTGTGAACTGGATACTAAGTGGTCCTGTGGCATGTAATGCTCAAGTTCAGCCCTTAAATTGGCTGGTTGAGCAGTAAGAGAGACCTTATCTGATCAATTTGCATGTCATTCCAAGCCCTAGTACCTATATGATTATACTGATTGCATCCTTTAAATTTCTCTAATGGCAAACACCCAACCTTTTTTATCATATAGAATGTTCAACCAACAGTTCATTAAAAAACATGAAGTTAGTTCTTCTAATTTATTGATACACATGAAGTTAATGAAACTTTTTGCAACTAATTTGTTTATAAACATGAAGTTAATGAAAAATGTAACGTAGAATAATTTCTGTTTATATATTGATAAACATTGAGTTAAATTATTTCTACCAGTTTATAAAACCAAGCAAATATATCTACCAATAAAGTGTTCACTTACAGATAATTTGTACAGAAAGACAGGTGTTGGCATTGGGTAGCCCACAAGGGTTGACCTGCCATTAAATAGAATAACCTATTAATATCAAATTATATACTTGTTGTGTCTATTACTTAAAATTTCATGTGGATCACACAATTGTCAGATGAAAAGTGGTTAATGAATCATATTTAAGGTATAAGGAATAAACATGGTTGAATAACCACTTTTTCTCTTCTTTCTATTGTCTCTTTTAATCTCAATGGTTTCTTGTGTATTCCCTATATAATTTCATATGTATTCCATAAAGGTTACATCTCAAGTATTCCTATCTAATGCAAATGGGTATATTTGACCAATATATAGGACCCAGACAAATGCTTGTGGTGTAATGGTTATCCTTGTAGGAAATTGACATGGTGACATGAGTTCAAATCTTGGACGAGGCTGGCTGCATTTTAAATACTGCTAATACCCCTGGGAAAATTATACATCCAATTATTCTCCGTCCAGCTATGGGCAAATAGTAGAGCAAAATGGGCTCTTTCACTCATATGTGTCAAAAAACTTAATTCAAACCTGTTAAGCTCTACCTAAAAATTGACCTTGTGTCTCATCCTGCCCGTGCGGAGGGGTTGGTAAATATATACTACCATTCAGTATCAGCAAGAAACATGTCAGACTATCAAGCATTACCATTAAGTCATGCTGAAAACATTGGTTCCTGCTTGATTATCGATGTTATGCAGTGATGAGCTTGTTCAATACTTAATTGGGTGACCACTTAAGCAACAGCAAGTATTGTAAGAAAAGAATAGGTAAATGAAATTATTAGTGAGACCAAACAACTGGATAATTCGGCAGGTGAGAATTTACCTTTAATCAACTTATTTTTTTAATAAACTCTTGATTTATTGTTTTGTATTAAAAACTGTAGGAAACATAATAAATGTTTTAGAAGAAGTATATATTAACATTACCAACAAAAACTTAGTTACCATAAAAAGGTATTGGTTTGTTTGGATTTTTTTCTTCAGTTAATTTGTACAGTTTTTAATTCTAAAACATCACAAATCTTGATTTTATAACAAAATAAGCTGATTGGAATTATTTTGTAGCTTAATTTATTTTAATTTATCAGTAGAGGGAAACAAAGACAATTTATCAACTTACCAAATAAGTTGATTGATTCTCGGATTTAGTAATGGAAAACTTGTACCGTTTTAGCTTTAAGATAGATAAATTACCAAAAGTTTATAAAGAAATGACCTGAAAAGGGTAGATATGGTGTAAAACCAACCATCCAACCATATTAAACTTGTTTCATGCTTTAGACTTCAATAATAACCAGAACTGAAAAGACAAAACTTATGTAGGTGCACCAGGGAAAACAAGGTATGTATTATTAATGTAATATTTCTTAATTATGGTAGCTTATTTAGCTCAGCTGATAGAGCATCTGTCTAGGAACTACTAACTTCCTGGTTTGATACTGGCCCCCACCAACTCAGCATATGATTAGCACAACTTGGATATGTGCTGTAAAGTGGGGAGCCGATGGTAAGTGCAGAGCTCCACCTCAGAAGCAAAAACAATCTCCCTGGTCAAGCAGTATTGAAAAGGGGATAGACTCTCTCACTGTTCAACAATAGGCCAGCTGGTCAACTTTACTTACTATGTACAATGATCCAAAAATCACAAACATGGAATCATACTTGAGCTTCAGAAATTCTTCTTGCATGTCTTCAGGGACATCCTTGACTTTAAACTCATTAAGTGAATTGACACATGATCTGGATAAATGCCAAGAAAGTATCACCTGAAATTAATCCCCTAATTTTCCAGGTGAGCAATAATATTTGGCTTCAACAAGAATAGAATAAAGTAGAAGTTTAGATATTCAATACAGTTTAATTATTTGTGTTAATAGAAATAGAATTTAGTTATCAGATTATTCCCAATCTATTTAAGTATTACTGTTTAAGTATTGCTGATTTGTGTATGGGCAAGTTAAGTATTGCTGATTTGTGTATGGGCAAGTTAAGTATTGCTGATTTGTGTATGGGCAAGTTAAGTATTGCTGATTTGTGTACGAACAAGTTAAGTATTGCTGATTTGTCTAAAGGCTGGTTTAGCTCAGTCGTTTGAGCATCTGCTTAGGAATTATAAGGTTCCAGGTTCATTATCAGCCCACGTCATGAATAGCACAGCTTGGATTTGTGCAAAAAAGTATGTAGCTGATGGTAGGTGTGGTAATCCACCTCAGATGCAAAAACAATCTTCCTGGTCTAGCGCTAGTGAAAAGGGAATAGTCTTGCTTCACTTTCTGGTTGATACTGACCATAGGCCACTCTGCCAACTATTATGGATTTATATTCTGACTGATTTTCTTGCCTCAATGAATCCTATTTTCCTATATCCCGAATCTTTTCTAAGACTTAAATGGTTGAGTAAGTAATAAAAAGCTCAATAAATTTCAAAGAGTTCCCTAATATTGTTCAAAAGAAGTTGATGAGAACATTTGTATCAGCAGCAAAGGGCATACCTTAATGAAGCCTCAAGGAAATACTTTACTTAGAATGCTAGAAAAATAATTTGCCATTTAAAAAATAGTACATATGTTCCATAATGACTGTTACTCTTAGCGTATGAAATACTATAGAAAAGAAGAATTAATAATAATAACAATAGAAAGGATCACAGAGTAAAAATTGAAGAGAGGAAAAAAGATAGATACATACTAACTAGTATTTATCTATCTTTTTCCTCTCTTCAATTTTTACTCTGTGATCCTTTCTATTATTATTATTATTATTATTATTATTATTATTTTCTACTACTACTCTTACTATTTATCTAGTATTACTAGTAATACTAGATAAATACTAAGAGTAGTTGTAGAAAGTAATAATAATAATAATAATAATGATAGGATCACAGAATAAAAATAAAAGAAAGTGAAAAGATAGATAAATACTAGAATCTTTACAGAATGCTGAAAAAGTTTAGGAATATGAAGGTGATACCAATTGCAGTTGTAGCTCTTTGAATGGTCTCCAAAGAAATGGAAAAGAGACTAGAGGAAGTGGATATCAGAGAGAGGAAGAATCGATATCATCTAGACCACAGCACTGTTAAAATCAGCAAGAATACTAAGAAGAGTCCTGGAAACCTGATGAGACTTGCTGTCACTCAGACTTCAGTGTACAACCACACGTAAAAACGAATGTGAGATACTCACATAGAGTGAAAATATTAAGATATTTAGAACTGATAAATGATTGGATATTAAGACTAGTTTACCAACATGAATGAAAAAAAAAGATACACTCAATTATCAAAGGAAGACAGAAATTCTAAGAACATCTACTACTATACGAACAAGATGAAATAGAGGCTAAAAACACTAAACAAAAATAAAAAATAAAAGCCAAACCAATCTAAAAACCAAATAGGAAGAAAATCCCTTACATGGCTGATACCCATTTTGAGCAAGAGACCATGATGCTGACCTCACTTCCCTAAAAAAAAACCCTGACCCATCCATGGTTGAAGGGCCCTGGACTAGAAATAGAAGGCTTCATCTTGGCCACTCAACATCAAAACCTGCCGAGATCCTACCAGGCATGTATTCTAAAGAATAGTGCAGTTGTTTCTGTACAAATGCAGAAAAAAAACTATTGATCATCTAATATCTGGCTTCTCTACCCTTACCCTCAATAAATTTAAAACAGGCATGGTAGGGCAGAACAATATGTGGAAGATATGTCAACATTATGACCTACCCCAGGCAATAAAGATGGTACAAACGAAATCTGTGATTAGTGCTGGAAGGTGAAGATGTTCTGGGACTTCATATATACCTTATGTACTGTACAAGCCAACAGATCAGATATAATGATACTAGGGTGAGTCAAATATTTTGCAATATATTGGCACATGCTAGTTTGCTGTGTGTATATCATTTGACTGATGCAGTTCAAGCTGTGGAAGGTATCTACTGTGGTTTGTAGTATTATGGTAGTTGGTGCACTGACACATTATAGATTCCACCCTGTCGGCTGGGGCGTTAGAATGCACCGACTGCACCTCTGCAGAGGGGTAAGACTCCGCCAATGGGGCAACCTGTTGGCCGTGGGTGGCAACCCGTGATGCTTAAGGATAGAACCCAGGTGGATGAGCAGTTCATGACATGCAATACTCCACTTTGGCCCTATCTTGGGCTAGACGGGCGGTCGGAGAGGCCCCCTCTGATCAATCAGCTGGTCACGTCAAGCCCTATCACCTATATGATTTTCCCAACCCTATTGGCCTTATGGCAAGCCCCAACCCCTTTTATCATATGGGTGCTAGAAGGCGGTGGCTGCGGGTCTACATGTCCTGGGAATGACGTTAAACTCTATCTGATGGTGAGGTTCCAGTTTTGGATGTTTGGGGAACGTGGAGCACCCCTTCATCACCATTGCTCCCTGGTTCACTCTGACCCGGAGTGGTAGTATCTGTTAGGGTCCCATCTATGGGTTAAATAGAAAAATGTATTTATAAAAAAATTGTATTATCCATTAAGAATTGATTTATTTCAAAACTTTATTGGCATTAAATGACCCACTGAGGTTGATATGCCGTAAAACAAAACAAATCAAACCAAACATTATGGATTACATCCTTCTATATGTCATTTGAAAGTCACACAGATGAATGTGCAATATAGTCGAAATCAATGAAAACTCAGTTGATCATAGTACAGTAACCAGATTGAAAAATTATCTCAGATTGCAAGAACCTTGATGATCAGGCAAGGTCAGATAGGACTAAAACAGTGGATTCTGAGGCTGTGGTCCAGCCATAGAGATAAATCTAGTGATTAGCATTCGGAGAATATCAGGTGAGCTCAGCATCTCACAGTTCAGTGTAGTTCATCATATTCATGATTTAGCAAAATTTTGTCTCATGTTATCAACATATGGCAATACTTTGTACTTGCTGGACTATACAAGCCAACAGTTCAGCATATCCTGGGTATAACATTATACTGCATCTAGTGATGAGGTTCTAATTATGGAGCTCTGGGGAGTGTACCCCTTTATCACCATTACTCCCAGGTACCCTCTGACCTGGAGTGGTAGTACCTGTTAAGGGTCTATCTATGAGTTAAATAGATTAAAAATCAGTCTAGTGATGAGGTTCCAATTATGGAGCTCTGGGGAGTGTACCCCTTTATCACCATTACTCCCAGGTTCCCTCTGACCTGGAGTGGTAGTATCTGTTAAGGGTCTATCTATGAGTTAAATAGATAAAAAAATCAGTTTTAAAAAAGTGTTTAAAAAATTGAGTTTTAAAAAAAATTGGATACCCAACAAAAATGAATAAAACAAAACGTCTTCAGTATAAAATAACAGAAGGGTTGACATGACATAAAATCTAACCAACTAATCTGACCACATATACTTTTCTTTTCTTATCGATAATATTTATTTTCTTCTGGTTGAGATAGATGACCCAACCAGCTTAGAAAACCAGACCTAGTATTGATTAACATGAAACAGAGAAATTGCAAACTGGTAGATTTTTCAATCCCAGCAGATCACAGGGTGAAGATGAAGGAGAACAAAAAGATAAACAAATAACTGGACCTTGCCAGAGAATTAGAACAATGTGGTATATAAGGGTAAAATAACACCAAATGTAGTTGGATCTCTTGGAATTGTTGCTAAGAGTTAAGAAAACAGTTTGGAATATTACAATTGACTTCTCTCTTAACTCTTCGATAATCTATCTTCTATGTTAGGTTGATTATCTATTCCAATGATCTTCCTTCTTGGTTTGATTTTGTTTTACGGCATACCTGTAGAAGTTATCCTCCAGATATAGAAACAATATGATACTCACCGTCGCAGTGGGGTTCTAACTACCGTCGAGTTAGTAGACAAAAACAATAGGCAAGCTGTAACTTAAATACAGTCCTTGCATGCTGCTGGCATAATGCAAAGTGATGGCTGAAGAGTGGGTACTTATCCATGTTCTTACTCACCCTGAAATCCAACAACCAATCAGAACTCAGGAAATGAACTTGCCTGGGTTCATAATGGAACAATCCAAAGCTCCATATAAGCCACCTACCAAACTCTAGTTTTGGTCTTGCATTCATCTTGTAACAGAGTTGAATACTTTACACAAAATCCAACAATACCAACCTCGGTGGGTCATTTAATGCCAACAAAGTTGTGAAATAAATTCATTCTTTATGCATAATACAATTTTGTTTATCAACTCAACTTTTTCTATTCAACCCATAGATGGGACCCTAACATTTACTACCACTCCAGGTCAGAGTGGACCAGGGAGTAATGGTGATGAAGGGGTGCTCCACATTCCCCAAACCTCCAAAACTGGATCCTCAGCATCAGATAGAGTTTAGCGTCATTCCCAGGACATGTAGACCCTCAGCCACTGCCTTCTAGCACCCATATGATAAGAAGGATTGGGGATTGCCATAAGGGCAATAGGGTTGGGGCAATTATATAGGTGCTAGGGCTTGACATGGCCCGCCGATTGATCGAAGGGGGCCTCTCCGACCATCCGTCTAGCCCAAGAAAAGCCTAAAGTGGAATATTGCAACTCATCGACTGATCAGCCACCTGGGTTCTATCCTTAAGCATCACGGGTTGCCAACCATGGCCAACAGGTTGCCCCATTGGGGGAGTCTTACCCCTCTGCAGAGGTGTAGTCGGTGCATTCTAACACCTCTGCAGAGGTGTAGTCGGTGCATTCTAACGCCCCAGCCGACAGGGTGGCTTCCTTCTTGGGTCTTTTATGTTGATTAGCAAATATATGGACTCTCTGGGTGAAAGTATTTAAGTTTTAATGTAATAAAATGTTATATTACATTAGAAATAATGTAATGTAATAAAATATTATATTACATTAGAAAAGCTAATGAAACTAAAAAAAATTGCCGATAAAAGGATTTGAACAGAGTCGGGTATAATCGAAAAGTAGAAGAACTGAAACTTATTCTTCCATCACTCCCTTCTTTCATTGCTAAATTTTCCTAATCTAAATATTTAGTTAAATTAGGAAGTAAATAATACAGTTACAGTTATTTCTTCTTAATTGATTTCTTTTAAAACATTTTAAAAAAATCCAAATCCAAATGTTATTACATATACTTGACAATTCTTTTTAATAAAAACATCTCAGCAAAATAATTTGATAAACTTTTTAAATACAGAGGCCAGGAAATAAAAATTGCAAGGATGTGGGATTTAAATAGAATCACCATTCCAACAGTAATAGGAGAACTGGGAATGGTTAATAATACTTATACACAAAATCCTAGAATATTAATCTATCTGAAATATACAAGATTGTACTCATGAGCACTGTGCTATGAGTTAGAAATACTCTCAAAAATCTAATATGCTCAATACCTTCTCATATGGTTAGAAAAAAAATCACTCAATCTAATATACTCGATAACTTTCTTAGGAAAACGTTCCTTTTCCTCAGGTGTCAGGTAAAAGACTTGGTAAAAGATTCTGTCAAATACCAAACTAAGAAAACTGAAAAAAGTAATAAGTCCAAGAGATTGTTCCTCTTGGCACTGTACATATTAAACAGGACTCTATCTATCGAGATTACCCCATTACACCACCATGGTTGCCCCAATTCCAAGGAATGGACTCAGCTTTGTGAGTCTACAAAACAGGACATTAACGGAAAATTCTGAATAAAAGTAATATCCCTGTCTCATACTTGCTGTTATATTTAATATTTGGAATAAACTACTATTATGAGATATATGACATATTTGATAAGACTGTAAAGATGATTCAAGTAAGAAAAATTTAGAAAACATACAATTATCTTCATAAAATTCATGGTATGAATGAAGTACTTATAGTTTATATGCATTTGCAAACGTGTGTTCACACATATATGTATGTATATATATATATATATATAAGTTTTTAGAAAAAACAAAAGATGTTATAAGTAAATAGTGCTTAAACTCTTGGATAGAGTATGTATATCTAAGGTAGCATAGACATGAAAACAACATCTTTTGTTTTTTCTAAAAACTTTCTATACATACTGTCGGATTCACTTCCATGTTACTTTCATATATATATATATATATATATATATATATAAAACCTAAAGGTTTTTTAAGGGATACCAACATCAATAATAAAAAAAAAATTCTCTTTGAAATTGTTTACCAATGTTAAATTTGTAAATTTCTTTTAAATTATTATCTGCCCTGTCAGCAGGGATAAAAATATGCTGATTGTATCTACTGCAGAGGAGTCTGACCCACAAATAAATGGAGGCACTGAATAAACTGCATCTAATGGTGAGGCTCCAGATCTAGAGATATGAAGAGTCTGGAGTTCTCTTTTATTGCCATTACAGCAAGGTCCACTCTAACTAGCAGTTGTAGTATCTGCTGTTTTAAAAATGTTTGTATTTGATAGGACCAAGTGGCAAGAAAAAAAACAACATACACACAAAATGTAAATATGAACATACAATGAATATGGTTCCCTAACCTCTTGGCATAAAATAACCCTAGACAGGTTGACATGCCATTAAAATCAATCAATCTTATCTATTATATGGTTTGAGGGGCCGGGTTAGCTCAGTTGGTAGAGCATTCGGCTAGAAACCAAAAGGTTCCTAGTTCGATACCGGTTCTCGCCAACTCAGCTTATGAGTTGCACAAAGATCTGTGCGGTAAAGTAAGGACCTGATGGTAGGTGTGGCGCTCCACCTCAGATGCTAAAATAATCTCCTTGGTCTAGCACAAGTAAAAAGGGGATAGACTCACTCGCTGATTGGCTGATACCAAATTTAGGCCACCCCGACGACTTTACTTTACTTTTTATCCCTTATAGGATCATTTATCAGTTGTAAATGTTTAGTTATCTTTTGCATTTGTCTGTTAATCATAATTAATTGATTAAAGTCTACCTCTTATTCTTTATGGAGGTACATGTGGCATAATAGTTATCATCACAGAAAATGGACATGGTGATCCAATTTCAAATCCTTGACAAGGTTGTCAGCATTCCATTTCATACTGAAGAGGCATGAATTTATCTCTTCCCTCAGTTATGGATAAATAGTAGGACAGATTAAGTTCTTTAACCTTGGTAAACCAGAAAGAAAACTGAATTCAAGCCTACAGTAATCCAGTTAAATTGAATCTCTTTAGTTTAATATTATTTTAAAATTCCACATTTGATAGGCAGTGAGGTCTACATGATTCTGCCAAGTAGGAGACTCTAACCTTCTGTTAGACAGAACAACACAGTTCAAATAGAAATGATAATAAATAAGCGAAACTAAAATATTTCTAAAAGTAATTGGTAATTTGCTTGAAGCATTGTTAAGTATGTTATAATATATTAATAATTTGAAGGCAATTACAATGCGTATAAAAAATAAAAACAAAAAGATGTTATTTTTGTCTTATCGATTTCAAAGTATAAACTTCATCATCAGAGGTTCATATCAGAAATGTACGTGCTTACGTTTTTTTTGTGTGTGGTTATAATTTCTCTTCTTATTTCTTTTTCCTCTCCTTTTTTTTCTTTCTTCTTCTCCTCCTTTCTTTTTTCCTCGTGTTATGAATGAAATGGGCGAATAACTGTAACAAAAAAAAAAGAAGAATTACAGTTATCAATATATTATAAAATATTTCTTTTTTTTTCTGTGCCAATAGTAATCCAGTTAAAAATAGACATTGCATCTCATCCTGCCCGTCGTGAAGGGGTTAGGTAAACAACACTCTGCATAGATGGATACTTCAACTAACTAATATTTCTTGCAAGAATTAAGATTTTTCTCCAATATGATTGTATATAAATATATGTGTTGGTATGAAACCATAGATATATGCATTTAATAAAGAGAAATGTATGGAGAAAAAACGCAATTATCTGGGTGTGCACATCTGAATATATTCAAAAATTTTTGCTTGTAAGTGTAATTACTGATTTGATTTATATATTCACAAAATTATTTTGTAGTTCGTTCCTCGGAACAAAATCTCGTTAAAATTAAACTCAACATTGCTGCAACTTTACAGCAAAAAAAAAAAAAAGAAAAAAAAAGAAAAGAATTCATTGCTGTCCATCTATGGAATTTCATGCTTAAATTTTTACCTCCTTATAAGAAAGCATCATATTTTGATTTTGGGAGTGTTGCTCGTACAATGTCACACCATTAGTGTAGCGATTTTATAATCTTTTAAGTGTTTTTTATTTTATTTTTAACATTTAGGCCTGTAGTATTTTCAATAATTAAAATGACTTATCTGCATATGAAAATGTTTTACATTTTACATTTCTCTAATAACAAAGTTTCTGACATCAAAATAAAAGTAGAACATTAATTTTGTTAATTGCAGTATCTCTGTATAAAATATACATATACAGGCATAAGTACACACACACACACACATGTATATATATACATACAAGGTGTGCCAAAAAAGTATTGAAATCTTTTATACTTTTTGACACACCTTGTATTCTGAAAAAATTAACATTCCATTTATTCTTCATTTCTATCTTGGTAAATTCAGCTTTAAACTTGGTACTTTTTTTGACACACCTTGTATTCTGAAAGAATTAACGTTCCATTTATTCTTCATTTTGATCTTGGTAAATTCAGCTTTAAACTTGGTACTTTTTTGACACACCTTATATTCTGAAAAAAATTAATGAATGGAACTTTTTTTTTCAGAATACAAGGCATGTCAAAAAGTACAAATCTCAATACTTTTCTGACACACCTTGTATATATGAGTGTGTCTGTTAGAGGGAAAGGTTACTGTAGAAGAAAAAGAACCAGGAAAGTTAAGTTCAAATTCTGGATCAGGCTGCTTGCATTTCTGCTGGAGATAAAAATTTGGATAAAATTGTTCGGCAGATTGGGCTCCTTAGTCTTGGATAGTTATAGAGAAGGAACAACTCCGAATTCAAAATCGTAGGAAGGTGTTCATCAAAGTATCTGTAACATACTGGTATACCAACCTTTATTAGTTCATCCAAAAAGTATGGGTGGTTCTACACAAGCCTTCACTAAGTCGTCGGGGCGGCCTAAAGTCGGTATCAGCCAGTCAGCGAGGGAGTCTATCCCCTTTTCAATAGCGCTAGACCAAGGAGATTATTTTTGGCGTCTGAGGTGGAGCGTCACACCTACCATCAGCTCCTTACTTTACCGCACAGATCCCTTTGCTACTCATACGCTGAGTTGGCGAGGACCAGTATCGAACTAGGAACCTTGTGGTTTCTAGCCGAACGCTCTTCCGACTGAGCTAAACTGGTTCCTAAATTCTCCTTCAATGGCCACAGTTATAGGTTAAATAGTACCACTCTCAACAAATAGTACCACTGTCTACAAGGACAGCTTTGACATTAGAAACCAAACCAAACCTGTCAATGGTTATCTTTAATTGACCTGTAGAGCCCTCATATATCGTTTGATGAGGAGTCAATTAATCCATTTATATATATATATTCATACACACACACACACACACACACACACACACACATATATATATATATATATATATATATATATATATATAAATTTTTACTTGAAGGCACTTACAACGCATGTATCGCATAAAATTCGATACTTTTTCTTATAGAAAATGAACTTGACAAGTGTAATCCCAGTAAAGGATGGCTCGATATGTAGAATACCGTACAGACTGTTTCAACTTTATTAAGTCTCATCAGCAGTATATACTAACGATTTCCCTCCGACAGAAATCGAAACCGGGACTTCAGCAGACACAGTGAAACACTAGTGAAACACTTTTATCGCCTCGGCCACAGTACACAGCTGACCATCCTATCAAAATTAAGCTTGTCAAGCGATACTACACGCCTCTACCATAATAGGTAAGGGGGCGTTATTGAGAGAATAATAACAACAAAAAGACCGAATGCCCTTCGGCGAAGTGAATAAGATTTTTGGATGTTTGTTTATCAAAACATCCAAAAATCTTATATATATATATATATATATCAAAAAAAAACATCCAAAAATCTTATATATATATATATATATATATATATATGTAAGATAATCCAATTGACTGGTAAGTAAGGGATGATTTTATTTGGGATTATCAGAAGTCTCACTGTACAACCATACTGTATACTCTTGTAGGTGTAAACATATATATTCATACAAGGATTTTTATAAATCCCTAAAGAGAGCTCAATGTATAATATCCAATAAATCAATAGAGCAATATTTAACTTTCAAAGAAAGTTCTAACAGATGACAGTTTGTCAAGTTTTTCTTTCTTTGAAAGTTTATATATATATATATATATATATATATATATATATATATATATATATTAAAATAAGTGTATTTTGGCAGCATTTTTTCTTTTATACAAGTTTTGTTGAACTGTACAGACAATTCCTGTTGGATAAGTTTTTCGTTGATCCGTTCCAATTTTCGGAACTTGTCTGTACAGTTCAACAAAACTTGTATGTATATATATATATATATGGTAGAAATGTGAGGAGGTTAATCCGACAGTACACACACACACATACACATATTTAGCTAACCAATCCCCACAACCTAACACCTGCGGTACCACCATTGACCATTTCGGCACTCCCCATTCCAGAGAGAAGAAGAATCCACTAACCACCCCCAACTACACTTCCCCCTACTGACGACCTTCCGTTTTCAGCATTTTGAGAATTTCCATCATTGGAGTAAGAACTATATTCAAGTCCTGAAGATGGTCTAATAAGAGACCGAAACGTTGCATCGTCGACAATAAACATCAAGTTTCCACAACATCCCGTGTTTGTCTACTTTTCTCCACATATATATATATATATATATATGTCTACTAATATGCACCATCACAACAAATTAACATATTTGATATAACTTTTAACATAAATTGATTACTTTTTTATGCTATACAATATTTTATGTTTGATATTTGAATGTCAAAATATATTTTTCTTTACCTAATGATATGAAATTGAAAGTTTCTCTGATTTTGGTTTGGTTTGGTTTGGTTTCTTTATTTAATGCTGTATCAACCTTTGGGGGTCAATTAATGCCAAAGCCATCCTTGCAAAAAATATTCTTCGTACTACTGAACCCCTAGATGGTGTGTTCATACCTTCCCCATGGATATTACTCCAAAAGTGAACATAATAGTGCAACTGAAGTTTGAACTGCCAGTCCAGCACATTAGCCACTACACCAGAGGGGCTCCCTCAGTCAGATTTTTGTGATCTTTATATATATATATACATATATATATATATATATATATGTATATATATATATATATATATATACACAAACATGTGTGTTTCTGTGTGTGTAATTACCTAACCCCTCAGCCACAGGCAGCATATGGCACAAAATCAGTTTTTAAGCAGATTTTAAGTGGTTCGAAATCGGAATTTTCTTCTCCTAGGCTAGTTGCCTCATCAGAATTAAAGAATACTGCTGCTCTAATTTGTATCCAGGTAGGGAAGAAGAAATGGTTTCATGCCTTTCCCATGAGCATTAGTGAAAAGGGAAACAGTCCAATCTAGCATTCAAAATTTTGTTGCTAATTCCATTTCCTATAATGATAGCTATTACAATAAGTGTGCCTCCATAAACATTATATATATATATATATATATATATATATATATATATATATATTATATATATAAAGATAAATCTAATGATTCAGGTGAACCTACTATTAGTTTCGCTTAATGCTCTTCAGGGCTAAGTCAGATCTTAGCCCTGAAGAGCATTAAGCGAAACTAATAGTAGGTTCGTCTGACTCATTAGATTTATCTTTATTATTTGCTCTACTTAGGTATTGAGCACTTTTTACTTATTAGCTATTCTCCTAGCAGTTATATGAATATATATATATCTTATATACATATATATACATATAAATTGTTTTTTCTTTTGGCCAAATACTGTACCAATAGATTATTTTTTGTTGGTACAACTATCTTGGTCTTTTCTTTTTTTCCAAAATTTTTTTCTCCCCAGTTGATGTTTGGTAGTATATTTTTACAATCAAATTATTTGCTGTTTTTTTTTAATCACTGCAAGGATTTACCAACACGCTTGGTATATTAAATTATATATATATATGTATATGGACTCACAAGTACCCGGATATCAGTGGTTGTATTAAATTGTTGACAAAGACATGAATTCCTGTAATGCTAATTACTGTGTTGTAAAAGCCCCAACCACCACCACAACAACAATCGCCACTCTGGATAGCAGATGCATTGGTCATTTGCAGAGGCCTAATTGACAGGTGACAGGTCAGGGGTCATAATCAGTGAGGCAAAGTTTGAGACACATGTGAACATTTTCCATTTACTCGAGGCATATAACGTGTTAATAAAAAGCGGGTCTGAGATTTAGTTAGATTCAAAAAAGTCAGTTGGGACTCAGCAAAGTTAAGTAGTTTGGGACTTAATTGAATTTGTCTCTCCATTGGGAGGTGGGCACAGCTTAGATATGGACAGACATCTCCTTTTTTTTCGATCAACTGGGCAAAGCCACATTATATCTTCTTTTTGAGACTGGTCCAATAAAAAATGTAACATTGGGAAATAAATGTGGGTATTTTTTTTTTCTGATCAACATGTCTGTCATTTTTTCTTGCCAATGGGATCAAGTGACAACATTCTTTATATGCCTAGATATATAATACTTGCCTCCAAATTAGTTAATCTTTTTAAAATGATATTGAAGTAAAATATTAAGAGTGAATATAATTTAAAGAGATAGAAAGGACATATTGATCATTTTTTCTTCTTTCTTTTCCTTCTCTCCCTCCTCCCTCTTTATTATACACATGCTCACTGTTAAAAATTAGTATAAAGGCAAATAACCCCACAAAATATTGATATTGTATGTGAAACTCAGAGTCTTGGTCAGTATTTGGCATTGTGTCCATTGTAATATTTAGATTTTAAATCAGCTCTGGTTAATAGGTGCACTGAGTACTTTTAATAAATTTAAATGTTTATATCAATAAATAGCTTAAAAGCCTCCCTATTTGGCGGAAAATAAGCTAGCTCTTGTGGCGGACTCTTAACAATGGCACTTCGTATATTGAGTACATATTAAATTTTGTTAAACTGAAAAAAAATTATTTAACTGAAAAAGACAATGAAAAAATTGCCAAAACAATGGCGTTAATTAAAACTTGGGATTCCAAAATTTCAGGATTGTGGGTCAGGATTAAGCCTGGAATATTTTTAATTTGCTCATGGAATTTCCTGATTTGAAAATGGTATGATATGTTCGGCTAGGGCCTCTAGGAGTAAAGTTGTAAAAATGTGGCACCTTACATTTGCATTGTATATAAATACATATATGTATGGATTTATAAAATTTTAGATGTCAATATTGATAATAATGATAATAATAATAATATATATATATATATATATATATATATATATATATATATAAAGAATGAATGATTTTTAAAAAATATTATACAGCCTTCATCCTCATTTCTGACATCGCTCTTGCAAACATGAAAAGGTTAATGAAAAACTCCACTCTAAATCCTAGTCTGTCATATTTAATAAAATAAGCCTACAAGAAAATTTGTATCCTAAATACACACTGTATGAATATGAAAAATATAAATGGAAAGGTAGATACCTGCCACACACACACACACCAAAAAATTGATTCAATTGAGATTTCATCTTTATTTATTAAAAGACTTCATCAGAATGATTTTAATAATCTACAAAATGATAGTCAATGAGGAAAAGATAAAAGTGTGTATAGGGGAAAGAAAAGAGAAATATATATATATATATATATATATATATATATGGTTTACTTTATTTAAGATTAAACAAACAGCATTTGGATTACTGGATTACAGTAAATAATCAAATGTACAGATCAATATGTGCACAGGTTCCAAAAACAAAGGATGTATCACCAGTAGTCAAATGGTTAATTAATAACAAAATGTATATCTTATTATAATGGAGATTGTGTGTTTTTCTGTCTGTAACCAAAACTATATTACTACTCGTGACAATTACCTTAGTAATTTACGACACATTCTCCATGATTATCATTTTATCTTAAACCTCAATTATTAATAAAATTGTTTTACATTATTAATACTATTGACCATATCTACATACTAATAACATGCAATTGTATTTATATACAACAAAATAGCGGATTACAGTGTGAACGGAAAGGCTGATTTGCATATTGATCTTAAAAATTTGATTTTAATAAATATGTGCTAAGTATTATTGATTTTTAATTGTTTGGTTTTATCTTAATGAATATGAGCAAAAATCTTGGGGATAAATCTTAAAAGAAATCCATTAACAAGAAGAAATAACTGTCATTTTATTCTTTACTTCTATTTTTAACTAAATAGTTAAATTAGAAAAAATTAGCAATGAAAGACGGAAGTGATGGACGAGTAAGTTTCAGTTGTTCTATGTTTCAAATCTTTTTATCTACATTCTTATTTAGTTTCATTAGCCTTTCTAATTTGATATAATATTTTATGACATTAAAAACTTCAATACTTGCACCCGGAGGGTGCATATATTTGCTAGTCTTAATAAGGTATTAACACAAAATAGTACTCTTGCATGCATATAATATAGTACATATGTATGATTACTAAGACATCTAAAGATGACTAGACATTTAAAAAAATAACACTAAAAATAAGAATGTCTACTACTCTAGAGCATGCACATACTGAATCCAGGTGAAAATCAATGTCACCCTTTTAGTTGTTAAAATTATAATTTTCAACAGTCCCCCTCTCTCTCTCTCTCTTTCTGCATATATATATATATATATATATATATATATATATATATATGATATATGATATATTGAAAAAACAAATGATGTTTACAAATGCATGGGATCATCAGGAGAGAATATGCAACCGTTTCGGGGCCTTCCTCTCAACGGTTTTAAAAAGCAACATCGGCCCCCCTCACTGATGTGAGGTCCCTCAGAATATATGTATCGACCGTATGTAATAGATCGGTCTTCAACAAAAATAAGACGGGATGAAATGACCGTTAGAAGAAAGAATGCGTAAACAGAACACTGCTAGTCAAAAGTTGGAATTTTTCAAAAAATGCGCTGTCTGTATTATAAATAAAATGAATTTTATTTTTAACTTTTTAAAAATCAGAAGCATTATAGTTTATAAGAAGACAAAAGAGCCTGATGCAAAATCATTTAAAAAAGTGTATAATTATATAAAAAGTGTATATTAGAATATCAAAATTGTTCATAATACACTCCAACTATTAAATAAGTAACCATCTTTTTTCAATATCAAATTCACACTGTCGGATTAAGTTCCTTTTATTTCACATATATATATATATATATATATATATATATGCTAAAAGACTGCTACCGAACAAAGCTGATTTTTAAGATAATCTCACAGACTATGCAGCTAGTTTAATCCTTAGTGGAAGCTCTACATCAATCTACCTTTCTCAGACTATGTTTAATTAAGATCACACACACACACACATATATGTATATACAGATATATGTATAGATAAATATTCAAGCAAATTTTGTTGAATACAACAGAATCTAAATTGTTTTGAAGTTTTCCTTTTCTTTTCAATTTGAAAACAATTCAAAACAATTGAAAATAAGAAATAACAAACTACACAACAATTTGGATTGTGTTTTATTGAACAAAATTTATTTGAATGAAAAGATGTTGCCTATATGAATAAATAATATATATATATAGAGAGAGAGAGAGAGATAGATAGATAGATATAAAGCAAATCTATGTTTGGACATATACTTATATATATGATTTTACTGATATATATATATATATATATATATATATATATATATATATATATGTATATATATATATATAATATATATATATATATATATATATATACACATATAAGGATTTGGTGGTTTGATGATCACATAGGAACCATTGACTGTGTCTATATGCTCTATCACTGATATGCATATATATGAGTATATGTAAAACACAGATTTGCTTTATATATATATATATATATATATATAATATTATATGTATATATATATATATATGTATACAGAGAGAGACAGAGAGAGAGACAGAGAGATTAACATGTTGATAGATACAGAGTTTGTAAAAATGTTCTCGTTCCCTACTAAATCCCCTCAAAAAATACTCTTTTCTTTTAAATGAAAAACACAGGTATCTTTCACACACACATACACAACTAATATATACATTCATATATATTCAAATATACATATATACATATATACATATATATTATATATATATAAAATGTATACATACATATATATATATATATTAAAATGTATATATATATATATATATACACATACATATATATATATATTAAATGTATATATAATATATATATATATAATATACATACATATATATATTAAAATGTATATATATATAATACATACATATATATTAAAATGTATATATATGTATATATACATACATATATATCAAAATGTATATATATATGTATAATATACATACATATATATCATGTATATATATATGTATATATACATACATATATATCAAAATGTATATATATGTATATATACATACATATATATTAGTATGTCGCCAATGTTGCCAATGTTAATGATCTTAATGATGTTAGATTGCAAGATTGTTTTGTTAAAATAAAAAGAAAAATTTTTAAGTTTTTAGTTGTTTTGGTTGTTTTTTGTTTTTTTTGTTAACTGAACATTTTCTGAGCAAGTTGCAACATGCAAAATGAGCTTAAAAGGAAGAGAGAAGAAAAAAGCAAAAAACAAACTGTTAACTGATGCTGACAAAAATTCCTGTGTGTTGTGGGTAAAAATCGCCTAATGATGAGTTCTCGTCAATCATTTTTGTGCCACTTTTTCAGTCCAATATTTCCAGGTCAGCCATTGAAATGAATGGCTCTGGCACAGTTTCTGATGTTATTCGCCACTTTCTGGAACCATAAGTCCCATTTCTTGTAATGAATAAAGAAAAAGAAGAAAATGATTGTGTGGCGTTCTTTTCCAAACGACCATTTGACTTTCCTGAAATTTGTAGCAGATTATATTTCATAGCACAATGCTGGCTGCTGGTTACCCTCCAAAAAAACCAAAAACCCAACGCAGCTGTGCTGTCAACGACAAACGCTTCATGCACATGATGACTTTAAAGGTAGACATATTTCGAAGTTGAAAGGCAAATTATGAAATATAGATAGGTATGAATGTAATAAATCCATTAACCTAATGATGGAAAAAAAGAATAGAAAAAGAAAATTATGGCAAGAAATTTTCAAACATGGAGATCTTGTCAATTCCTAATTCAAATTGTTAAATATAGAATCATATTGATCAAATATTATTAGTGAAAAATTTCAGATCAAAAATTCAGTATGAAGGGGTGGGATGAAAAGTTCATAAGTCTGTTAATTGATGACTTTTTTGACCAATGGGATCCGAATGACTGCAACATGAAGAAAGTGTGTGGACTGCAAAGGGGAATATGTTTGAAAAATAAACTATTATGGTCAAGTCGGCACGTGAAGAACACTGATGTCCCACTAGGATTTTGTAGTTAAATAGCAATGAAACGTCTGTTCAGTACTTAATTGGATGATCACTCCGGTTGCTTACTGTACGCTGCTGTTTGCTTGAGTGCTTTGTTTATAAAGAATGACTTGAAAAGGGTTGATATGCTGGTGAGAACAAAATAACCAAAAAATAACGCCCATTTGATCACATTCTGGTATGTCTGGAAAGGGATAATTAGTAGAAGTGAGCAGGGTGGTACAGCTTGAGTAGGTAGAATAGTGGGAGGATACTGGTGCCAATGTCGATCGTACGTAGTATTAAGCCATTAGTAGTATGGCATTGTACCTCAACATGGCTCAATATTGTTAGGGTTGACAACTAAGCCAAGTGCATAGTTATTGTGAAGGGGGAGGACCCAGGTGTATAGCATATTCTTAACATTCACATTCCATGAGAAGTATCTTGGTTCAGCCTATGAACTTTTCAGCCAAGGCGCTCCTATAAAGCCTTATTTGGTCACTTCATGAGAGTATCTGGTCAGCTATAACTTTTCAGCCAAGCCCTCATATAAACCTCATTGGTCACATTCCATGAGAGTGTCGGTCAGCCTATGAACTTTTCAGCGCAACCCTGCATATAAACCTCATTTAGTCACATTCCATGAGAGTCTCTTGGTCAGCCTATGAACTGTTTTCAGACCAACCCTCATATAACCCTGCATTTGTCACATTCGCATGAGGATATCTTGGTCAGCCTATGAACATTTTTCTGTTACACTCGCTATAACTTAATTTTGGTCAGCATTCCCATGGAGAGTATCTTGGTGCAGCCTATGAACTTTTCAGCCAACCTGCAAGTATAAATCCTCATTTGGTCACATTCCAATGGGGAGTCTTGGTCAGCCTATGAAGCTTTTCAGCCAGACCCTGCATATAAGACCTCATTTAGTCATATTCCATGAGAAGATGCGTTGGTCGGAGGGGCGGGCCTATGAACTTTTCTGCTAACCTCATGTCGGTCTGGAATATGGATTTATTTGCTTGATAGAAAATAAGATTTCAACACACCTGAATCATTTCCTGTATCTAAGCTATGTTTACGGTGGGGTATATATTTAATGCTAAAGTAAATTGGGAAACATACATTAAAGGGATAAAATCATAAATTATCTTTTGTCAGTAGTGTTACATAATTTATCTAATTTGTATGTACTTACTTAGAGAATCTAAATATAGTAATTATCTGTTGCAATTGTAAAAGAGTTGCTACTTTTTACTTGATAAATATTTGTTCACATTTTGCATTAGCAATTTTAATTTTTCTTTGTACATATTTATATAGAAATGAAACTTTTAATTCATTTTTAAGAAATATAATAATTTGAATAAATTTCTTTAAAATTTGACACCAACTTATCTTATGCTGTGAAATCATGAAACTAGTTGAATTTTGAGAAAAAGAAATCCTGCTAATAATGATTAATTCATTTATTCTTACAAAACCCGTGGATGTGGGTCTAAGACTTCAACAAGCTTGTATAGCGGTACTAACAGTTGGCCCATGGCAGTTAAGCGCTTCTTTGCTATACCAGCGAATGTTGTCGTAGGAGGGAAGGTGCTAATGTGGCAGATACAGCTAGTATGCGCAGTGTCGATGCTGAGATGGAGTATACTAAAATAAGGTTGAAGATAAGAGTACGGCAGTTTAAGGAAGCTCAGCTCTGAGTTGTAATTCTTCGCCTTCTAGAGGCTAATGTTAACATAGGCAATGGCTAGAGGGCCGCAGTTCTACTCTATCTAATCTATTATACCTCAGCAGGTGAAACGGGGTCGGGGGATTGATTTTACTTCTGCTAAAAGTATTAAGTGGGCAATGAATCAGCTGCATTGATATCATTTTTACATTGAGAACCGATATTATCTATAATAGTGTTGCACGTCTAAATCTATTTAGTGTTGAAAATTATTTTCTTTGTTTTTCTGAAAGTGGTTTGTATTAGCTAAATCCGCAAATTCTGTTTAATACATAACATTACACTAATATTTCATGATATATGTTGGGGGGTAGTTTTAGGGACCTCAGTTGTCTCTGCACCACTACTTATAATTGGCTATCAGTTATTAAGATGAAAACTAACTAAGTATTAATATTATAATGCTAACTTCCATTATTTACTGACAGAAGTTGCTTTTATTGATTGATTTATATATGATAATGATAAAATCAATGTAGATCAATTTATATAGAATCAATAATCAGCCAGTTCAGAAATTAAGCTTATTTATTTGTGTAATATTTGTGTTTGCAACTGAGAAATCAAAGATGTAATTTATAAAGCATATGACTATGCTTTTCTTATTGATGATTTACCTATAACTAGAGTATTTCTCTAAATAGGACAAGTGAATAAGTCATTGTCTCAGTTAGGAATAAATTTCAAATGTGTTTGCTCTCTCTATATAATATATATAGATATGTAATATAGTAAAAATTTGAAAAAAAACACAGGTTCAAATAAATGAGTGATAATTTATTCAGCTAATGCTGCAGTGTTTGGCAATAGCTGTTAATAGAGTGCTTCTTCAGGGCTTGTTGATATAACGAGGAAAGTAATAAGTTTTCATCACAAGAACTAATAGGTGACATTTTGATAAAACTTTAGCTTTTCGCTATAATGCAACAAAAGGCCGCATGGAAGATGGCTAGCTAACAGATTGAAA
>CM042160.1:29212549-29220049 GCA_023376005.1 Doryteuthis pealeii | reverse complement strand
ACACACACCCACCCACCCCAAATACATTTAACGCCCTAAGTTGGTTGTTTTCTTTCAAGTAACACCGATGTGGCGCCGAAGCTTGGGGGTCGTTATTTCATAATTCACCGGGCAGCAATTTCGGAGGCAGGGGACCGGGACGCACTTCCTCATAAATTACCCTTTTTAAACTCCTACACAACATGCCAAATAAGAGATTCTGCCTATCTATTATTTAACACAAACAAAAAATGAAAATGAAAATTCTCAAATAACATTAAATTATACGACCAATGAACAATTGATTTAATACTGAAAATAAATGACATTTAGGATACTAGTCTTTATAGAAAGGAAATTAAATAAAATAAAAAAGAATAATAAAAAAAAATATGGATGTATTTTAGATTATTCTTACCATTCTCAATAATTTTGGATAGATTTCTGTATGATGATGAGATGGAACACAGGGACGTTGACTAAAAGTGAACATTGTGACTGAAATTCAAAACTCACTACATTGTCACAGTTCAGCATATGAGCCACAATATTGTATACCACTTTACTTCTTCGTCTTTTCTATGTCTTTTCTGACGTCTTTTCTATATTACGTCTTCTTCTAACATCTCTTCTATCGTCTTGACTTCGTCTTGGTGGTCGGTCACACTTAACTCATTTCTTCTTCTAGATCAGTTTTGTTACCAAGACATTCACCAACCACAAAACTGTATTATTTTCTTAAGCTTTTATTTACTTAACTATACATTTCATGTAACTAAATATCTGACTAACATAGCGCGCGTATGCAGTGGGTTCCAGTTAAGGCAGGACATCTTTTCTACCTGACGTCTAACTGAAAACTGAGGACCCAACCAGGTCCCACGTGACTTCACGTATTTCGTGGGCTTTCTGTACTATTCCATGGAAAGTCCCGCCCGTGATATGAAAAAGCCATCCCTTTAGAAATACAGGGGATTGACAATAATCTTATGCAACCGCATAGATTATGTAACAATAATGCCATGGGGACTTCCCTAGTTGAGAAAGGGATTCATTGACTATACGGACATTTTTCTGAAAATCTCACCATTACCAGTTGCATAAAAAAGTGAGCCATCTCTATGATTGTTACAAATAGGCTCTTGTTTATCATAGATGTCAATGCTTATCCAATGATAGTGCTTTGTAGCTGAAAACTTGCTCTATCTAATGGTGTTCTTCTGCTCTATACATATGTATTAGTTTGTATAGAAATGCATAAGAGGCATTACTTGTTGGTGTATATATGCATTTACCCAACCCCTCCACTACAGGCAGAATGTGACACTAGGACAATTTTTAAGCAGAGAACACCTGGTTTAAATTCAGAGTTTTACTTCTAGACCAGTTGCCTTACCAAGACTAAAGAGTCCAGTCTGCCCTACTATTTACCCTTAGCTAAAGGGAAGAGAGATTAATTCCTTTCCCAAGGGTATTAATTCAAGATGAAATACAAATAGCCTCTTGAAGGATTTGAACTCACCTCATCAGGTCCATTTCCTATGATGAGTGTTGCCACATCTGCCTCCAATATATATATATATATATATATATATATATATATATAGTGAAATATAATTAGCTATATTTATAAGTAAAGAGTGCTCAATATCATAGATAGAACTTGTCTATCTAAGTTAGGGTAGACTAGTTGTGAAGTCAAAAGCACTTGGTAACTGACAGTTTTTGTCTGTACGATTTCCAAACCATATATGTGACCACACTGTAAAATATGAAATAGTTGAAGTACATGTCTACAAAGGGTACATGTCTACAGAGAATTAAATTGCAGCTATATCATTAATGAAAATTCTACACTTAGAAATAAAAAAAAAATTAAACAAATTAATTAAATTAAATTAATTAAAATTAATGAAAATGATATTTTACTCATTATCATAATAACAGACAAATAGTTTGTAAAAAGTAATTTCCCTTTTAGTGGCCTGGATTACTTCATTGTTTGGTGGTACAACTTTCACTTTATCAAAGAGACATATATATTTACACATTTACACTCACACACTCACGCATATTTGCACACATACACACGCATATTTGCACACATACACTCATACACACACACACATATTTGCACACATACACACACACACACATATTTGCACACATACACATCTACACACATACATATTTGTACACATACACATCTACACACATACATATTTGTACACATCTACACACATACACACACACACATATTTGTACACATCTACACACATACACACACACACACATATTTGTACACATCTACACACATACACACACACACACATATTTGTACACATCTACACACATACACACACACACATATTTGTACACAACACACACACACACACATATTGTACACATCTACACACATACACACACACAACACACACACACACACACATATTTGTACACATCTACACACACACACACACATATACACTTACACATCTATACACATACACACACACACATACACTTACACACACATATTTACGCAAATACACTTGCACACACACACACATATATTTACACACACTCGCACACACATATTTACACACATACACTTACACACACTCGCACACACATATTTACACACATACACTTACACACACTCGCACACATATTTACACACATGCACTTTAACACACTCGCACACACATATTTACACACATGCACTTTAACACACTCGCACACACATATTTATACACTTACACACACACACATATTTACACACTTACACACACACACATACACACACACACACACATATTACACACATACACACACACACACATACACACACACACACACACACACACATATATGAGAAAGAGAGAGACAGAGAGAGAGTTAGGATAAGAGATAAATGGTTTAGTCAACATTTTCTCTGGCTGATTAGCAGTAAGAAGAGGTTAAATATGGATTATCATTAAGGTACTTAAGTCATCACTAATTGATTTGCCCTGTTGGTTGGACTTAGAATATGTCAACTACATCTTCTGCTGATGGTAAGGGCTGAATACAGTGGTGAGGCCTCAGTCCTGAAGCTCTGGACAGAGCTCTTTATTGACTCTTTTTTGTCTTTACTCCCAGGCCAACACTGACCTGGAGTGGTAGTACCTATTAGAGTTCCATCTGTAGGACAAGCTGTAGGTTAAATAGTACTTACCTCAGTTGATAGAGCTTTCATCAAGGAACCACAAGGTATGATACCGGCCAACTCAGTGCAGGATTAGCACAGCTTGAATCTGTGCAGTAAAGTGGGGAGCTAATGATAGGTGTAGCACTCCACCTCAGATGCAAAAACAATTTCTCTGGTCTAGTGCTAATGAAAAGGCCAAAACTCCCTCACTTTCTGGCTGATACCAATGACAGGCCACTCCATCAACTTTATTTACTGAAGGTATATCTTGTCGGACTCGGAGCCCTCTCGAACTCAGGAACCTTCTTGTCATAATTGGACACATAGTGTAGTGGATATAGGCATTAGGTTAAGACATTTCTAGGTGACAGTTACCTCTAGGCAGCAGGTTCAATCCTGTCAAGGGCGACAGTAACATAGAATAATAATTAACATAGCTTAACGCTTGTACCCAGCTATGGTTAGCGGAATGAGAACAGGATACCCCTTGGATTGAATAAAGGGTTGGGTTCAAATTTCTGTGATGGCTCATGATTATGACAAGAAAGTTCCTGAGTCCAAAAAGAAGGTTCCCAAGTTTGAGAAGGCTCCTGATCTTGCAACATATACCTGAAGAAGGCGGTTGAAACATTGTAGAGATAATAAAGATGAGGACAATAGTCTGAATAATCCAAATAATCCAAATTATCAAGCCTAATCTCAATAATTCAGAGAAATAGTTTATTTACTGATCCTTTACAAGGATGCCTTTGGCATTAAATAACCCATGTGGGTTGATATGCCATTAAACCAAACCCAATCAATGTTTCAATATTGAAATATCTTTTACTGCACCTAAAGATATAGCACTGAAAGATTTTGATTTACTTTGGTGTCTTTGTTTAATGGCATATCAACCTTTGTGGGTTATTTAATGCCAAATCATCTATCTGTCAATCAAATAGATCTGTTTGGAAATTGCTTAAGCTCAGTCGTAGAGCAGCGGCCTAGGAATATCAAGTTTCCAGGTTTGATACTGGCCCTCACCAACTCAGCATATGAGTAGCACAGGGATCTATGCAGTAAAGTGAGGAGCTGATGGTAATTGTAGTGCTTCACCTCAGATGCTAAAATAATCTCCTAAGTCTAGTGCTAGTGAAAAGGGGATAGACTGGCTGATACCGACATTAGGCTGCTCTGCCTACTTTACTATCACCATCAACTTGTACTGATAGAAAGGACTCTCTTGATATCTATCACTATCAGCCACCACTCTTTGCAGGTCCTTTACACGGCATCCAGTGTCTACACAGAGATCATAAATATATTTTTTGATGGTCAGTCAACACTGATGTTCATGTGTATGTGTCCACAGAAGAACACCACTTATCAGTTTGTTCCTGCTTTTCCAGAATGTCTTCTTCATCTTACTTGGATGGTTTCACTTATGTATGATTTTTTTACCTTGACTCATATTGGGAGTTTTTTTCTCAAGTTCGAAAAGATGGTTCCCAAGTTCTAAAAGAAGGTTCCTGAGTCTGACAAGAAATACCTGAAGAAGGAAGGCACATTGGCTGAAACGTTTTACAGATAACAATGAAGATGAGGACAATAGTCCGAATAATCTAAATAATACTAATTATCAAGCCTTATCTCAAAAATTCAGAGAAATACTTGATTATTTATTCATTTCAAATTGCTGTATTCATTGTGTGTTTATCTATGTTATTTGTGTTGCCAAAACAACCACTTCTTCCTGATTCAAGTTTCTTGAGTAGCCTGGTGTATATAAGCTGACAACTTGTTAATTTGCTTATTTGTATAGAATTTGCTTATAAAAAAATAAGATAATTAGAAAAAAATAAAATTGAAAATGGATAATTATGTTTTATTATTTTAATTATCTGATTTCTTTTGATCTTGATTAGTATTTGTTTTGTTGATAGCTTTTATGATTTGGTTTTGTCTTGTCTTGTTTTACGGCATTTCAACCTCAGTGGGTCATTTAAAATAAATATAAATTAATAAAGTTTTGTAATAAATCAATTCTTAATGGATAATACAATTTTGTTTATAAATACAATTTTCTTTTTAACCCATAGATGGGACCCTAACAGGTACTACCACTCCGGGTCAGAGTGGACCAGGGAGCAATGGTGATGAAGGGGTGCTCCCATTCCCCAAACCTCCAAAACTGGAATCTCACCATCAGATAGAGTTTAACATCATTCCCAGGATATTTAGACCCTCAGTCACCGCCTTTTAGCACCCATATGATAAAAAGGGGTTGGGGCTTGCCATAAGGGCAATAGGGTTGGGAAAATCATATAGGTGCTAGGGCTTGACGTGACCAACTGGTTGATCGGAGGGGGCCTTTCCGACTGCCCGTCTAACCCAATATAGGGCCAAATGTATTGCAAGTCATGAACTGCTCATCTACCTGGGTTCTATCCTTAAGCATCCCAGGTCGCTTACCATGGCCAACAGGTGACCCCATTGGGGAAGTCTTACCCCTCTGCAGAGGTGCAGTCGATGCATTCTAACGTCCCAGCCAACAGAGCGGATAGCTTTTATGATTATTTTCATTTGTGATATGGGTTTGTCATATTCTTGTAAATTGGCAAGGTTAGCTTTATTTCAAATAAAATGAACCCAAAATTTACTAATTTGTTTTAGTTTCTTTGTTTAACTCTTAACATCCTATACCACCTCATTTCACCTGGATTCATGTTCATTTTTCTAATCTTCCCCAAATGATAGCCTTTGTTTAAATGTAATATTAAACATATGTAAAAGTCTTTGATTTAAGGGAAATAACAGGGAACTTTAAACAAAAAGGCCATTTTAAGCCATTTATTGATAAATCCTTATAGGAATGAGGATCTAGACTTAGAAAATTCTCAACAGGATTTAAGAGTTAAAGGCATATTAACCTTTGTGGTTTATTTAAGGCTCAAACTGTTTTGTAGAAGAATAGTATCAGTACTATTCAACACATAGCTGGAGGAATAAGGGGTTTCATACCTTTCTTAAGGGTATTAGTCTGAAAGAAAATTTAACAGTACAACTGGATTTGAACTCACTTACTACAAAGTTGCTGTCCAGCATGTTAGCCACTGCACTACAGGGACACTCCAAATTAAATTTGCCTTTCTTTTATTGCTATTTTTATAAGTTATATTCAATTTATTTTTGTTTGGAATATATGTTGTTATCAACCCATCAAATTTAGGAATTCGAATATAAATAGACAATTACTTATCTCAGAATGTTATTCTATAGTTTAAATTTTTTGTAGTTGTTATACATGTAATTGTTGAAATTTCCACTGGAACAGCTAGACATATATACATATACATACATATATATATACATATACATACATATATATATATTCCCCCTGCAGTCCCCCTTGCCTCATTCAAAAGTCCTAGCCCAGCCCCTCCTGCCCTTTTAAACTAAGACACCTTAAAAAAAAAAAGTTGAGAAATCAAAGCCACTATTTCTTGGGAATTTTTTCAGTAATATCAATGTTTTTGCTCATGTCTGAAGATGCTGCAGTAATGCAGTTGAAATAAATTATTACAATGAAGCAAATTTAAAGTTTTTTCCCTTTATTTATTTTTTCTTTTTTCTTTTGGACAAGTGAGATCATGTTAATTGATTATTTTTGGTTAGGTCTTTTCTTTTTACTTTTTTCCCCTTGGAAGTTATTTATAGTGTATTTTTACTTGCAAATTATTTACCTGTTTTTTTCCTTACCGTAAGGTTTTACTAATAGGATTAGTACAGTATAGAATATATGAAAAAACAAAGGATGTTTACAACTGCATGGGCTCATCAGGAGAGAATGTGCAAACCGTTTCGGGGCCTATCTCTCGACGGTTTAAAAAGCAACACCGGCCCTATCTCTCACTGATATGAGGACCCTCGCAATATCATGCATCAACCGCACGTGGGTCGGTCATCAACAAAAATAAGACGGGAAAAATGACCATTAGCAAAAACAGAACGCTGCTAGTCAATCGTTGGAATTAATCAAAAAATGCACTGTCTATATTAAAAATAAAATGAATTTTATTTAAAAATAAAATGAACTTCATTTTTAATTTTTGTTTTTTCATTATATCATATTCACACTGTCCGATTAATTTCCATTTTATTTTCACATATATATATATATATTGAGAGAGAGAGGGAGGGAGAGAGAGAGAGGTGTAGTTGGTTCTTGGGAAAAATAAAAGATATCAAACATAAAATGAGTTTTCATGTTCATTAATAAGAACAAGAAATGGATGCAGAGAATAAACAAGTCAACGAACAACCCCAGCTAATACAAGACAGCCCAAAAG
>CM042160.1:29147549-29207549 GCA_023376005.1 Doryteuthis pealeii | reverse complement strand
TCCAGTTTCTAGTTAATACTACTATCAATGTGAGTTGGACATTCCCCTCCTCCACTGAGACAGCTTGCAAATTCTAGCCACTCTGAAAAGTCATAATACATCAAAACAGGACTGCATGTGAATGACGTTATATATGCTCCCCACCACTGGGTATTTGAGCTCTCTGGAGGGGATATTCAATGATGGCTGCTGGTTATATTTAAATTCCAAAGATGTGATTGAGCTCTCTGGCAGCCTTTACTTGTGTATGTATCTATCAGTAAAATTCTCCTATGCTATTTAGTTGTGCTGATTGGTCAGAGTTTAGAGGCTCTGATTAATGATAAATCAGTCTAGTTTCAATCCCATCTAGAGGCAGCTTGAATAAATACATGTATCTAGTAAATGCATATATATATATATATATATATATATATACAAACAGAATCAGTAGTTAAATGAAGTCTGAAGATAACAGAAGATCTGAAACGTGTAGCTTAAGAAAAATAAATAAAAAATCTTTTGAAAAGCAAAATAAATTTGGCAAATCTTTTTTTTTTCATAAAATATTTAGACCTATAACAACACTTTATACACACACACACACACACACATTATATATATATATATATATATATGCATGCATCAGATAATGTTACAATGAGAAAGCACAAAATAAACTGATAATATATCTTAAAGTGCTTTTCCCAAATGGCCTTAACAGGAAAATTAATCACCCAGAACATATTATTTTAGAGACAGATAAATAATTAGGTAAACCGCATAACTAAATAATGACTATTGATCTATCTATTCCAATATATATGTGTGTGTGTGTGTGTGTGTGTGTGTGTGTACATGCATGAATGGTAACAAGTGTTTCCATGACAGGATTCAGCCATAAATTGAGAACTCTACATATAAAGATTCGTGTGAGACAGACAAATCATATCAACAAGATATGTAATCATTATCTATTTAAAAATCAGACTTGAAGAGGCAAATGTGCCAAAATGAATTTATTTCTGATGAACTAAGGTATATATATGTATAGTCATAATGTAGTATATATATATATAGTAAAAGTAAAGTCGGTGGTGAAAAATGCCACAATCATCAGACAGGTGAAGAATGTAAATAATTCTTTTTAGTTTTCACTTTTTTTACTTGTGAGTGTTCAAACACTATTGCCAATGTTTGCTTTTCCTATGACTTACATATATATATATATATATATATATATATATATATATATATATATATATATATTATGGACTCTCTCGTCGATTCTCAATGCATGAGGGTTCACACAGACAATGAACACCATCACAGTGATTTGTTTATAGTGGTGAAGGCGTGTGTTGGACCACCCACACTTTTTGCCACAGTCTATAGGAAAGAATTGGTGCATCAAGGGTTGCCACAAACCCAATCAACGACTGACCGCAGGAATTTTTAATTCAGTGTAATCCCTCTCCTAGACTGAGCCCAGTCTGCCCTACTATTTAACCCATAGCTGGAGGGAGAATATATGGATTCATACCTTTCCCAAGGGTATTAGCGCTATGTGAAATGCCAACAGCTTCGTCTAGGAATTGAACTCAAATCGACGAGTCCATTTTCCATGACTCTAACCATTAGCCCATGCACCTCCATATATATATATATATATATATATATATATATATACACACACAGTGATGCTGATAGCTTTTTGATTTAATGCATCCTGAGACACATATGTCTGCTTTGAATGAAACCCTGGGAAAATCTATGGGTCCCAACTAAAGCCGTCTAACTCCTACTTAGTAACCTATCTTATGTAATTCGTTTCAAAGAAACTTTTCAAATGTATTTACCGTAAGATTGAAATGGTGAGGAAGGAAAAAGAAAAACACTGGAATACATTTTACTGCGTCCTTTTAGATGCAGGACAATACACCTATAAGCATCTGTGTGTGTGTGTATATATATATATATATATATATATATATATATAAAATAAAAGGAATTAATCCGACAGTGTGAATTTGATATATTGAAAAAACAAATGATGTTTACAAATGCTTGGGATCATCAGGAGAGAATGTGCACCGTGCAGTTAAAACCGTTGAGAGGAAGGCCCAAAACGGTGCACATTCTCTCCTGATGATCCCAAGCATTTGTAAACATCATTTGTTTTCAATAATCATATATATATATATATATATATATATATATATAAAAGAAATGTAAATATTTAATGATGAAAAGGTCTGTTAAGTGATTTTAATTTTATTTTAATTTTATTGAGTGCAACACGTGTTTTGGATGTTTAACATCCTTTTCAAGGTATACAATGAGTGTATATATATATATATATATATATATATATATATATATATATATATATATTTTGTGTTTGTATAAGAAGATTCAATGGGTGTATGTATTGTGTGTGTCCTGGTATTTGTTTTGTGTGTGGGTGTATGCATATACAATATGTTATGTTGCAACTTCTGAAAAACATTCAATATAAACAAAGAAAGAAAAAGATTATATATATATATATATATATATATATATATATATATCATCGGATTCAAGCTAAAAAATATTGAAAAACATTTTTCCAAAGTAAAACTGATCTCCCAAAATTACTGATATCAGAAAATGAAAAAAAAAACAAAAAAAAAAAAAACCACCTTGCAATACAAATAAAAAAAAAAAGACCTAATCCCAAACGCCAACAATCCTCCCAATATATTTGTAATCCACACTAAATATTTAAATAAAACAAAATCATCCGACAATCCACTGTTTTCTCTAAAAACAAAAAGTGATTGAAAGCAAAAGAAATAGAAAAAAAAAAACAAAACAAAAGAACTCTTCTAACAATCGCTCCCTGGAAAAGCAACGCCCCCCCCCCTTTATTTGTTGAAGAAATTAATCTGACAATTTGGTAGACTCAGTTGAAATTTGAGTTGCCTTCGATTGGAGCTGTTTTTTTGTTTTTTAAATATTCATCTGGAAACACATGTCTGGCAATCAATTTTGTATGAGTAGAGCATCATGGGAGAGTTCGTTGAAGTGTGAGATATCAAACATTACTTGATGAATAACCCATGAAGCTGTTTGAATGACTGTGAGGGCATTATTGTGAAGAAACATTTTGTTATTGTTGTTGTCCTTATGTTTGTTATAAGCGGTGATGATGGTTGTATCTCGGATTAAGGTTTCATCTTGGGGGTAGGAAATGGAGTGATGTGTTGGGGTGGGTGTCTCTAGTGCATTAGATTATAGCACAGCATGATGGAAGAGGTAAGGCTACAAGAGGCCACTTTTACCTCACCCATACATCTTGCCCAGGCTTTTTAACCCTCTACTCTACCTCTCTTGGACCCCACTTTTTTTTACGATTCTGCTGCCAACTCAGCATCTCACTCATCTTTTCCTGTCACACCATTTAGTCTCTCATTTTCCCCGTCTCTCCCAAGCTGTGTTTCCAGCTGCCCATTTTCTTCTTTTTTTTTTTTTATACATTTTCCTAATTACAATGACCATTTTTATGGTATTTTCTGAGCTTCATTTTCAGCACTTTGTGTCTGTACAGACACTACGACCATTAACCTTACCATTATCGTTATTATGTTAACAAATCTCATCCTTACCATTAACACCTTAATCGTGAAATCTTTTAGTTATTTCCCTAGTGAAAGGTTGAGCTTATAGATTCCAATCATTAATGATATTTATCTCGAGCAAAAAATAGACACGACTCATTTATATTAATAACTAGGAAGTGTTTGTCTATCTTCTCTAGATAATCAAACACTTGATATAAAGCTACTAAATTTTATATGCATACTTCTTAGATACAGGGGAAGTTTTAATGCAAAAATAATTCTTCATGGCGAGAGGTGAAATCTCATTAAGAGGAGGACTCAAATAATAAACAATTATCAACAGGAAACCATGTTGCTAAAAGGTAGGTATTTACCCAAGCTATTTGCCATGGATACGATAGGACACAAGGTCTAAGTATGGGGCATCCAATGAGGATCAAACTCACTATTCAGCAGTAATGGATCTTCAGGGCAACTTGCTAAGCATTACACTATGATGGGACATCTAAGGTATTTACTCGGCCTGTTTACCATGGCTAGGATGTGACAAGTCACAAGGGGTATCCAGTGAGGATCAAACTTGCTATTTAGTAGTAATGGATCTGTGAGACTAGCTTGCTAACTATTATGCCATGATAGGATGCTGAATTTATTTACCCCACCCAGTCATGAGGTTACACAAGGTCACAAGTATATGACATCAAGTGAGGATTGAACTCGCTATTCAGTAGTATTGAATCTGGGATACTAGCTTGCTAACCATTACACAACAATAGGAAACCCTCAAGATATGTTAATCATTCAAATTTAATATTTAAGAAAATTTGAATTAGTTATATACTAAAATGATTATTCCCGTAATGAATTAGGTTTATATATTACTCTTCAGGGAATATATTACATTTAGGGAAGCGAGGTGGTGTACTGGTTAGAGTCGCAGTGGACTCGTCAAGCCAAGTTCAATTCCTGGACGAAGCCACAGTTCACATAGCGCTAATACCCTTGGAAAGGTATTAATCCAGCTATTCTCCCACCAGCTATGGGTAAATAGTAGTGCAGACTAAACTCTTTAACCTGGATTAGGCAACCAATCTAGGAGAAGAAAAACTCTGAATTCAAACCTGGTCACTACTAGAATATGCTCAGGACTACTCGGTGATCTATTTCAATTTTTAAAAAGAAATTAAAAAAAAAGATTTCTTCAAGTGTGGAAATGTCAATGGTTTAGCTCAATTATTAGAACATCTGCCTCGGAAACACAAGGTTCCAGGTTTGATACTAGCCCTCGTCAAATCAGTGCATGAGAAGCACAGTTTGCATCTGGGGAGCTGATGATAGGTGTGGTATTCCACCTTAGATGCAAAAACAATCCCCTAGTTTAGCACTAATAAAAAAGGGATAGACTCCCCCACTGTCCGCTGATACCAACAATAGGCCACTCCACTGACTTTACCTTATTTTATTATTTACTTAAAACTAATAATCTAGAAAAAATGTTTAAATGAACAAAGCTCTTCTTACTTATTTGCATTAAATAATATTTCTTTACAAAACTCCATAGAGTTATATAGGAACAATGTTGATTTTTAAAAATAATAACATTTTAATGTTACAGTCTTCATTGCTTGTTAATGATTTATGCTAAATAAATCATTAATTTATTAATGATTAAGTTATATATGATTGTATTCATATGATATATATATAATTATTAGAATAATATATTAGATTAATTTAGATAGATCCAAAATGAATCTCTAACCACATCAGCATGAATATGGCAAACCCCCAATGTGAAAACAAACCAACAAAGTCTGGTGGTTTGTGAGATACTGCTGGGGCACTCTAGGTTAGTTAATCATGCCTGAACCCAGAGTCATCATCTGATGAAGGCTTTCCTGGGTAGAATGCTACTGTATAAACAGCAGTCATTGTATGAAGTTATTATTAGAATAAAATAATATATATTATGTACATATATTATATATATATACATAATATATATTATATACTGGGTTGGAGCATACTTATTATTTTTTTAATTGTTGAAAAAAACTGCAATAATTATAGACCAACCCAATATGTATGAATCATAATATAATATATAGTATATAATAATCTATATTATAATATAATAAATATGGTATAATACAATATAATATCTATCTACTACACACACACACACACACACACATATATATATATATATATATAGAGAGAGAGAGAGAGAGAGAGAGAGAGAGAGAGGAGAGAGAAAAGCAGTTGTACGGCCACTTGCCCCCTATCACACAAACCATCCAAGTAAGATGAACAAGACATTCTGGACTGCTGGGGAGCAAGCATGCATAAGCTACATTCTCCTGTAAACACTTACACATGACAGACCAGCATAAACCTACTGCAATCACCTCTGTGCGGATTCTGAAGGCCTTGCAGAAGTCTAGCAAGGAGCAATGACTAATAGGGATGTGTGATGAGAGAGAGTCATGAGAATTTGTGCAGTTAGCTTGTTTTCATAAAAATAGATTTAAAGGTGTACTTATCTAGAGACAGTACTGTGTATGAACCTATGAAATATATTTAAAAAAATTTTTGTAGATCTGCTTATAGCAACCCAATCTATTTCCTTTACTGTATATCTTCAGCTCTTCAGTGTTCAGCTATCTATCCATAATACCATTGTAATGGATTTGGTGTTATAATGGGATATGGGATATGAACATCCCTAGAAGAAGAGAAACTCTTCCTAATTATTAATATCGATTCCTTTCCATTGAATTTGGTTAGAGTTTTTCTTCTTGATCTGCATTTCCGTTATCAAATTTACCATCATATCTCTGTGGCATCATTACCATAAAAATTACCATTTCTGTCTCCAAGGAATCATTAGAATCATCAGTATCTTTGTAAAACTAAAACTTCCCAAGAACTTACAGCTTGAGTCTATACGATTTTCCCCACTCTTGCTTTTCCCTTTTGTATATCAGAGAGCACCTTGAGGCTATCTATGACAACCCATCAGATATTGCATATCTCTGATAAGCCCCCTCCTTAACCAACCAAATACTCTTTCCTCTTCAGTGGGACATGCAAAGCTCTCCAAGATTCCCGGAGACATCTTGCATCTCCTCTGCCTACAACCCCAATCACATGCCTTCTTCATTCTCCTCTTCCCAGCCAGCCCTTCGTTGTAACCAGCTAGCCAAGCTAACCAGCCCAGCCCCAAGTCAATTATCTTGCTTCAATTTCCCTCTTTATACCTGATTTCTGTTTTCTTTCCTCTCTCTAAACTCTGCTTGCATGGATTGTTTGCCAGCCAAGCATGAGATGAAGGAAGAGAGATCTGGGATCTGTTGTCGGGTGTGTCGTCTCCCACAGATCCTGAGAGCAGTCAATCGTAACATACCTCCTTAATTATCACTAAGCTATTGTTATTATTTCTGTCATCATCTGTTTCTTTTCCATCATTGTTTGCCTTCTACTTCATCCCATGATTGTTTGTTTGTTTACACTGTTGTTGTTTCTGTTGTTAGTGGTGTTGGTGGTGGGTGGTCGTGGTGGGTGTTGCTGTTGATAGCAAGTTTTATTTGAAGCTTCTCTTCATCTGTAAAGAAGAACCCACAATATTCCATCAACCAAAAATCTCCATTTCCTCAAGTGATTCCTTTCAGCATACATCATACAGCGAGAAAATAAAAGTACATACTTGCGCAATGTGTCATTATTAAAAATCTTTCTTTAAAAAAATGCTGGACAAAAATATTTTAACGTAAAAATAAACCCCTGAAATTATTTTACAGTGGTCCATAAAATAAGAGTCAGAATAATCAAATCAGAAATTTTTAGAAATGTTTTGGAGGTCCGTACTGTTGTAAAACAAAACAAATATCTCAGTGGAGTGGAGTGAATATGATTCTTCTTTTAAATATCAAAAGGTTTTTTTTTTTTAGCTAATTTCCCACCTCCAAGCAATATTTATTAAAAATTTATTTCTACACCACCGGAGGTGGGTTTTTGTTGTTTTTTTTTGCTAGTATATCTAATAGCATGAAAAAATGTTTTAACGCAGAACCATCAAGTAAAAGTTTGCTGATTTTCATTAAATATTAAAGTTTTTTTGTTTACATAATTCCCCACCCCTAAGCAATATCTTTTTAAAATTTATTTCTACACTGCCCGGAGGATGTTTTATTTTTGCTAGTACATATAATAACATGAAGAAATGTTATAATGTAGAACTATCAAGTGCGTAAAACGTTTGCTGATTTTCCTTCTGAAGATTTCTTGTAAAGACATTTAGTATTTCATATTTATCTTGGTTTTGTTTTGGTCTTGTTTCTTGAAATTCCATCTAGCTTTGGCTTAAGTATTTTGTTAGAGAGTGGTGCAGATATACAGTAGCACTGACGCAGATGCAGCATGGAAAAATTCTTGCTTTATTTTATCAGAGAGATCAAATTTTCATAAGATTGATAATCTGTCTATAGCATGCCTTTCCTATGCATACACTGACATTGCATTCTGCAGATGAGATATTGCTTCCTATGTATGTGAAATGGTCTACCAATTTCTTAGGCTGTTCATCCAACTTGTTTAATGCACATGAACTCTAATAGAGGCAAATGCATCTTGCTATATTCCCCAGGCTATGCAGTAGGGATTCAGCCTAGGCAGGTGTGCTTTTGAAAAGCACTAGATTAACTGTGTAGTCTGTATCTGTAATAGTTTCTGCAGGATGTAATTTACTTCTTGTTTTTTTAGAATGAAAACCTTTTCCTTCATTAGATCTAATGACATTTATAACACATAGTCTATGTAGATTATTAATGTGTAAACATAAAATTTTAACAATACATGTTCTTATATATCTATCAATATATTTATTTAGTCATCAGGGTGGCCTAAAGTTGGTATCATCCAATCAGTGAGGGAGTCAATCCTCTTTTCACTAGCACTAGACCAAGGAGATTGTTTTTTAGGTGGAGCGCCACACCTACCATCAGCTCCTTACTTTACTGCACAGATCCCTATGCTACGCATATGCTGAGTTGGCGAGGGCAGGTATCGAACTAGGAACCTTGTGATTTCTAGCCGAACGCTCTACTGACTGAGCTAACCCGGCCCTCACAAAACAGACGTTTTTAGTGATAATACTTATCTAGAATAATTTTGTTACTATGTTTATTAACTATTTTATGTTAGATATTCATATTCTGAATTTTAAGTTTTTAACACTAGTATTAACATATTGTGCTGGTATGCATTTTTATTCCTGTTTCTTTTAATATAAATAAATCATAAAAACTTGAATTTTTAAATTGAAAATTAATTGATAATAGAAATTTTTGTTTTTCACAAGTTTTGAAGATTATTAAATAATCTGACAAAAGATTTAATCTAAAAATAAAATTCCATTCCCCCTCCTCAGTTTATTCACTGGTACTAATGTTGCAAATACATTAGAATCTCAGAAAATAAACTCATGGAAGAATCTAAATTCTGCTAATATATTTATGTCTAAAATTTTTCAGTGTGATTTTTTCGTGAATTAGTATAATACAATTAGTCAGAAAAAATTATCTACAAGATGATATAACTAAGACTTTGGGGAAGGCATGAAGCCACTTTCTCCCTCTCATTGTAGAATTGAAGTCGGGAACCCTTTCACCTTATAAAAAATGTCATCCATCTTTGGCATTTGATAATAGGTATTGTTGCTTGTGCTGGTACCATGTAACCCATTATAAGTGGTTGCATGTCACTGTGAGGAGATGAACATTAATAGTTGACTAAATTGTGGAAAGCATCCAGTATATTTATTTCTTATGAGCATTCAAACAAACTAACAGTATGCGGTTTTAAACAAATCCTGAAAGCAGCACCCTACAAAAATGCACATGGACTCAAATAAAAAATGCTAGAGGAAAAAGCTAGATGGGAACTACACAATAATACTGCATGCTATTTTGAACAAAATCCTAAAAGCAACACTCTACAAAACAGCAGCTGTACATCCAATCACATAAATCAACAAAGATGAGCAAGACATGCTTAGCACTGCTGGAGAAGTAAGGGCAAATTCATAAAAAATATTCATCTGTAGACTTTAGTGTTGGCTGCCTAACAAAAACTTACATTCATAAGCTCTGTTCAAACACTGGATGCTGTCTAGAGGCCTTACCAAGAGAAATAGCTAATAGGGACAGAATGTGAAAGGATGATGATGAACAGTTTACTTTGGTTTTGTATATTAGCTTATAAACAAAAATTTGAATTGAGAATAGTTTATACCAAGTTTAAGTAGGGCACTTCAAGTTGAGTAATGGTTAACGAGCTAGATTAGCAGCCCATTGGTAGTGAGTTCAATTCTCACTGAGCACCCCATACTTCTATCCTTGTTCCACATCTAAACTAAGCTTAGTAAATAACAAAACCAAGCTTAAGTAGTATATACCAACCCCTCGTAATGAGAAGGATCAAGAGTTTTTCTTCTTCAAGACTGGTTGCCATACCAAGGTTAATGAGCTCAGTCCACCCTATTATTTACTCATAACGAGGGAGAATGGTTGGATACATACCTTTCCCAAGGGTATTAGCATTATGTGCAAACAGCTTCATCCAGGATTTGAACTTGGTTCACCTAGTCCATTTCCTACTTGTGTTTTCCTTCTCCATGGCTGGTTGTCATACCAAGGTTAAAGAACTCGGTTCACCCTACTATTTACTGGAGGGAGAATGATTGAATTCAACCCAAAAGCATCAGAACTATGTGAAATGCGAACAGCTTCATCCAGGATTTGAACTTGCTTCACCAAGTCCATTTTCTACAATAGTAACCATTACACAACAAGCGGCTCCAAATACCAAGCTTAAGCATAAACTTATACAAGGTTGTATCCGCTCTAATCCACACATCCCCTTATAAGACGTGTACTTCATAACTTTTTATAAGGCATATGAGATCGAAATTGATATTACAAGATTTGAAGAGTGTGCAACAAACAGATAATACTGAAAATCTTTGTGATTGACAGACAGACAGAGACGGAACAACAGAGCATTCAAAGGAATCAATGGAAAGAGATGATCGGACAATTGTTATTCCTGTTTGGAACGACACTGGCATGGCAGTCTCCATTTTCTCTGGAATTGTCACTGCAAAGTGAATGCTGAATTGACTATACAATTCTGTCTGCAGAGGCAGAGAATTCTTTCAATGAGCATTGCTTCTGACCAAACTTATTTTCTCTGTTCCCATTCCCCAAATATGGAATATTCCCAAATGAAAATTGGCTGGAATCTATGTTAGTAGAATTGTTCTTTTCTTTGACCTTATCTTCTTTTTTTGGGTCTATAGAATCTAGGACTCTGTTATATGGAACAAATAATAAATTGGTTGTGCTGTATTGGCTACCCAGCCAATGTAGATGGAGAAATACAATTTAAATAGGTTTCCTAGGGATAAATATTATATATATATATATACATATACCTAGGGGTGACATTTTTATTGTTAACTACTAAATTAGTTTTCATGGACAGAGAAATGTTTCATAATATTTTCTGTTATATATATATAATGTGTTGTGTGTGCATAATTATATATATATGTGTGTGTGCATATATAATATATGTGTAACATCCCGTGTTTGTCTACTTTTCTCCACATATTTTCATTAACCTCCTCATATTTCTCCAATGTGTGTGTGTGTGTGTGCATATATATATATATATATATATATATATATATATATATATATATATATGTGTGTGTGTGTGTGTGTGCGTGTGTGTGCATATATATATGTGTGTGTGTGTGTGTGTGTGGTGTATATATATATATATATATATATATATATATTAGTCATCATTGGGGTGGCCTAAATTGGTATCAACTAGACAGTGAGGAAGTCTATCCCCTTTTAACTCACACTAGATATACATATATTAATATTTATATGAGAATTTTTTTTCCAAATATTCCCCTTAGCATTCCATTGAGTTTCCTATTAGACAAAGCATCTTTGAAACACTTCTTTTGATCTGGTGTAAAGTGTTGCCCTCATATTTTTAAATGTTCAATATCATCAAATCTTTTGACCTGAGATGAATTTTCAGTTTTAGAAACAAGAAAGTTGCATGGAACTAGGTATGTTGAATGCAGAATGTTTCACTTGCACAACTCTGTTTTTCACCTATTGTTTTTCACCAACTATTGTTGATCAATAATAATTAAAACTGATATATATATATATATATATATATATATATATATATATATATATATGTGTGTGTGTGTGTGTGTGTGTGTGTGTGTGTGAACCTATTGACTTTCTGTTTAAATCAATAAATAAATTAATACATATGTATATTTATACACACATATTTATTATATATATTCATCTTATATTTAAAACGTATATTTATGATGTTAAATGAATATTTTGGGCATAAGTTAATGTTGTGTCTCATCATTAAATGTTAACTTATTCATGTAATACATTTATTAATTAATACCTTCATTTGTTTTTTCAGTCTTTTTATCACCTATTTATTTTTTCATACTTAATTTACACACTAAAGCAAAGGCATAATTTCTGTTGTCTTTTTATAGCAGTCACACTTCTTGGATTAGACATTGTAAAGTATACTATGTATAATAGCTTTATGTTTCTGATCTTGTTTCGCTTATAGAATATTCTCTTAAGTTAGCGAGTTATATTTAATTATGACCGAGACACCACAAATATAGATAGACAGACGGAAATTATGACCGAGACACCACACAAATTATGACAGAGACACCATATTGGACAGACGGAAATTATGACAGAGACACCACAAATATAGTATAATATTATGGGACAGACGGAAATTATGACAGAGACACCACAAATATATTATGACAGAGACACCACACGACAAAATTATGACAGAGACACCACAAAAATATAATATTAGACAGACGAAATTATGACAGAGACACCACAAATATAGTATAATATTGGGACAGACGGGACAGAGACACCACAAATATAAATAATATTGGGACAGACGAAAATTATGACGAGACACCACAAATATAGTATAATATATTGGGACAAATTATGACAGAGACACCACAAATATAAAATAATATTGAGACAGACGGAAATTATGACAGAGACACCAGAAATATAGTAAAATATTGGGACAGACGGAAATTATGACAGAGACACCACAATATAAAATAATATTGAGACAGACTGAAATTATGACAGAGACACCACAAATATAAAATAATATTGGGACAGACGGTAATTATGACAGAGACACCACAAATATAATATCGAGACAGACGGAAATTATGACTGAGACACCACAAATATAATATATATAATTATCGAGACAGATGAAAATCATGACTGAGACACCACAAATATAATATAATATCGAGACAGACGGAGATTATGACAGAGACATCACAAATATAGTATAATATCGAGACAGTCGAAAATTATGACAGAGACACCACAAATATAGTATAATATTTGGTACAGATGGAAATTATGACTATCTAAAAATGATAATTTATTAAATTCATACACTGAGAGATTCATATTTTTATGGTTATGTTTTTTTATGTATTTTCTATCTTTTAAACCCTTAAAGAAATCCGATCTAAGGAGGATTATGTGTCTTTCCTTGAACAAGTGTCTAAGATCCGGTTGAACGTTGGCAGGAATTAGTCAAGTACCTAACGCTTGGTAGATTGATGATGTCTTATGAAAAATTAATCCTCTTCAACACTGTGTAGAGTCTACCTAAATATGTACATGCTTATATTAATACCAGGCACATGCCATAAGTAAATTACTAAAGAGAGGCAGGCAATCAATCTATATAAGGAAGATTGTAAACAAAGGCCGTATTACTATTAAAAAGGTATTTAAAAAGATATTTTGAAAATAAATTTGAGTGATACTTTGGAGGGGGAGAAAATTTTCAGTAAAGTTTTATATTAAAAAAACATAAAATTAATTTAATTTAGTTTTCAATTTCTATTCTTTATATTCAACAACATTTTTTCTCTACAGTGAACACAAGACAACTTAAACAAAGGCAGAATTTCTACTGACTTCATTGTCCATTATCAAATGAGGCTTGTAGCAGTGTCCTTGACAAGTAGACTACACATTGTGACACTTATTATTGTATACTTAGTTGAGCGAGTGTGACATAATGGTTACCATTGTAGGAAATGAAGAAGGTAACCTGAGTCAAAAACCTGGATGAGACTGTTTGCATTTCACATATTAATATATACTAATATATGTGGGAAAAGAATCCACCCAACTGTTCTCCCTCACCTTTATAGCTTTACACCTTGATATGGCAACTGGTCTTGGGGAAGGAAAATTTCTGAATTCAAACCTGTTAAACTCTTCTTAAAAATTTACCTTGTGTCACATCCTGCTCATGTGGAGGGGTTGGTAAATACATACTAAGGTTGAAAGACATAGTAGAAATGTGTCTAAGATGCAAATAATAACCAAGGTGAATATCATAATTGCTTCATGAGTGTGATCCTCACTGAGTGTTCTTCTAAAGTTGCTTTGTTCCAAAATAAGCCAGGCTTAGCAATTATTTAAAGTATCTATTATTGAGTAATGGTTAATGAATTCATTTATTGATTAATCCTGACAGAATGCTCTATTTTAGTGGCTTTGTATCAGTCAAAGCTAATCTTAATAAATATCAAGGTTTGTCTTGTAAACATTCTGCTAGTTTGGTCCTCATTGGTGCTCAATGAATTACCTGTTATTTACATAACCATCTTAACCAATAAACCTGATATTTGAGGCTTATCACTATTTTACTGGACCTTGTAAACTCTATATTTTTGGCTCAGGTTGATCATATGAAATACTAATAATAAAAGTTAATATATCTATTTACCGAACCACTCCACACGAGCAGGATATGACATATTATGGTCCAGTTTAAACTTGTAAAGCATAAGTTCCCAAATTAGACAAAATTTCATGTTCATCTGTGTGGTTTTCAAATCATACATGGAGTGAAGCAATGAACAATGTGTCAATACGCTTACTAACATGATACTACCAACCATAATAGATACCTTTCAGAGCTTCAACTGCTATGATCAGTTAAAAAATACTGTTAAACTTTTGATTCACCTGTTACAATCTTTTGGGCCATCCTGTAGGCCTTAAGCCAGAGCGCTTGTCCAGTGGAATTGTATCCTTGATAATCCCTTGGTAAAGAGTCCTGAGTATTGGTAATTGTTTGCTAATCCTGAGTATTGTAAGTCCTTCCTCAATAAGTGCAATTAGAATTATGGCCAGTGTGGGGGTTTAAGTAGTGTATCAGCCATGCAGTATGGCTAGTGATTGTCCAGAGGAATAAACCACATCACCTTGGCTAGTCTATAAATCCAGGTGGGGAATTATAGCACACCTTATATCCAAATATTCCAACATCACCCAGTAATAAAAATCTTAATAAGTTTAAGTAATTATTCAGAGCTTTTAATATAATGATATAGTTCAAGAAATAGATCTGTCATCTGGAATTAAATTTGGATGTATTTTATGCTTGATGTTTTGATGATTTTTTTTAGTTCAGGTACAGGGAATCTGAGTGCCAAGGAGCTAAGGGTTCAAAAGATTAAGCAAGATATATTTACTTACAGTCTGGTTTGGCAATAAGTTAAGTGAACCAGTTGCTCCCAATTACACCTTCATGTTTTCCTTTATTATACCTAACTTTTTCCTTCATTTGTTTTGCATGTGGTTCTATTAAATATTAATCCTTTTTAAACACATCTATTTGACCAATAGATGAATTTCACATATCGCTAATACCCTTGGGAAAGGTATGAATCCAATTCTCCCTCCAGCTATGGGCAAATAGCAGGGTAGACTGGGCTCTTTAACCCAGGTAACCGGTCTAGGAGAAGGAAAACTAAATTCAAACCTGTAAAAAACTCAGCTTAAGAAATTGACCTTGTGTCACATCCGGCTCGTGCAGAGGGGTTGGTAAATATATATTTGACCAATAGATGGGATCCTAACAGGTACTACCACTCCAGGACAAAATGAACCTAGAAGTAATAGTAATGACAGGGTACTCCACAATTCCAGATCTCCAGAATTGAAGCTTCACCATCGGTTGCGGGTAACTGTCATACCTAGAACACTTCTTTTTGGGAAAAGGGAGCCTTACTTCTCAGAAGAGGATATAGTCAGTGTATTTTAAGCCTTGTCCCAACAGGACACAAGGCCAGCAACATGGAGCACTCAGTGAGAGTTAAGAACTATTTATCAGAAGGAAGAAAACATAGGATTTATAACTTGAAATTGTACACAACTGGGGATATCACTATTTTGAATTCCTAAAACCAGTGTCATTGCATTAAAATACTTGTAAATTCCAAATGTCACATAGAAATAGTTTCATATGTTTATTCCTATTTACTTACCAAAGTTTATAATTATAAAATTGTCGCAAAATTTGATAATATTGATGTTCTTCAAAAAAATTGATGTCTTCAAAAAATAAAAAAAAAGAAAAAAAATAAAAATAAAACCTTCTTTGGAAATGTCTGTATTTCAACTGATTGATTTTGTATTCTATAGATCTGGCAACCGACGCTAAAAGCAGACGGTCTGAGAGTCCCAGGGCTATTTGCTTAAAAGAAAAGAAAAAATATAAAGATAGAAAAAAAAATGAATCACAAAAAAAAACGAAATGTAAAGCAACAAAGTTTAGCATTCTTTTATTTTTATTTTGCTGAACTCAAATACTGCTTCGTGACCCATGATACTTCGAAATAGTTTTCTTCATCTGGGAATTTTTTCTCCAAGTGTGGATAAAAAAAAAGGAAAACTGAGAAATTAAAAATATAAATAAACTAGCTGAAGTATCTGTATGAGCCAGGTAAGAAGTCAAAACTTGAATTATAATTTGACTCTATTGGCAAGGCTTAGAATATACTGATTGCATCCCCTGCAGGAGGGTAAAACACCCCCTTTCCTGAAAAGGGTGTCCTGGATATAATACTGAAAGGCATTTGATCATGAGGCTCCAGTTCTGGAGATTTGAAAAGTGTGGAATACTCCTTTATTGCCATTACTCCCAGGTCCACTCTGAACAAAGTGGTTGTTGGTTGGTTGTTTGGGTCTTACGGCACATCAACCCATTGGGTATTTTATGCTGAAGACTTTTTTTCTTTTTTAACCCATAGATGGAACCAAATGGTTACTACTACTCCGGGTCAGAGTGAACTTGGGAGTAATGGTTATGAAGGGGTACTCCACATTCCCTAGAGCTCCAGAATTGGAACTTCACCATCAGAGTTTAACGTTATACTCAGGACATGAAGATCCTCTGACACAGCCTTCTAGCATGTATATGATAAAAAGAGTAATAGGGTTGAGACAATCATATAGATGCTAGGGCTTGACATGACCAGCTGATTAATTGGAGGAGGCCCACTCCAATCACCCATCTAGGCTACGTAAGAACCAAAGTGGAATGTTGCATCCCACTTTAATCCTTACCTAACCTAGATGGGCTACCAAAGTGGTAGTACTTGTTAAGGTCCCAACTAGGGGTCAAATAGATCTGTTTAAAAATCATTCATATTTGATTGAACAGCTTGCAAAAAAAAATTGATAAAACTCATAAGAAACAACTACACAAAAAATTAAAATAGGAACGTATAATGAAAATGATTTCCTAAACTTTAGGCATAAAATAACCCTAAACAGGTTGATTGGTTTGGTTTGTTTTGTGGCATTTCAACCTCAGTGGGTCATTTAATGCCAATAAAGTTTTGAAATAAATCAATTCTTAATGGATAATACAATTTTTTTATAAATACATTTTTCTATTTAACCCATAGATGGGACCCTAATTGGTACTACCACTCCGGGTCAGAGTGGACCCGGGAGCAATGGTGATGAAGGGGTGCTCCACATTCCCCAAACCTCCAGAACTGGAACCTCACCATCAGATAGAGTTTAACGTCATTCCCAGGACATGTAGACCCGCAGCTACCACCTTCTAGCATCCATATGATAAAAAGTAAACAGGTTGACATGCCATTGAACTCAAGCAATCAATAGATTCAATCACAGTTGGTTATTTTATTATCTTTCTATTTTAAAACTTTAAAACTAATTAAAAGATAAATAAAAGTAACTCGGAAAAAATTCTTATACAAAGATGCTGATAGGTCTGCATCCTGTATCTCTGATGCACAAAAATATAAAAGGACACAGTAAAATCATATTGATGCATCACAGTGTTTTTTTTTTCTTCCCTCACTATTTCAAGCTAACTGTAAATACATTTCAATAGTTTCTTAGAAATAAATTACACAGGATAAGTTACAAGGTAGGAGTTAGATGGCTTTTGTTGGGAACCATAATTTCCTTAGGGACTCATTCAAAGCAAATATATGTGTCTCAGGATGCACTAAATGAAAAAGCTATCAGCATCACTGCTTATAGGCAATCATTATAAAAGAAAAAGTAGCAAGTACATGCAAAGTAAAGGATCAGTTTTATATTAAAATAAATTATGAATAACCTCAGATAAGACATGAAAACAAAGCAAGACAAACAGACAAACATAAAAAAAACTGTTTTACTTTTTTCATTATTCTTAACAATGCTTATTTTACTATCTTTATTAACAATAACAATCTTTATACCAAATTATTACAAATGGTTATTATTACTATATACATATTTACCAACCCCTCCACACTAGTAGAACATGGCACAAGGTCAATTTCTTTAACAGGTTTGAATTCAGATTATTTTTATCCTAAACTAGTTACCTAACCAAGGTTAAAGAGCCCAGTCTACCCTATTATTTACCCATAGCTGGAGCGAGAATAGATCTATACATTTCTCAAGGGTATTGACACTATATGAAATGCAAACAGCCTCGTCCAGGATTTGAACTTGTCTCAACATATCCATTTCCTTCAACGGTAACCACTACATCAGGTGTCTCATTATTACTATATGAGATAAATCCATGTAATGGAAAATAAATTTGTCAATTATATTTTATATTATCATATAAATTTCAGATTTATCATTATCATAAATTTTAGAATTTTATTGTGTGATTTAATTGTTTAATTAACAATGAATGATTTTTGGATTTAGTTTGGAAATTTGAATCCTGCATGAATGGTTCCTCTTAAAATAATATGGCTCTTTACTGACTATGATTCAAATTTCCAAACTAAATCCAAAATCATTCATTGTTAATTAAACAATTAAATCACACATTAAAATTCTAAAATTTATATGATAATAATGTTATATAACATGTGAGCTCAGAGCCGAATGATCTTATGTCGAACTTGGACAAAACTGGAAGACTGGCCTTTAGCATGGGTGAAACAAGGTTTTTAGCATGCATATTCAAAAGACAGAAACGTTACTGGTGTAAAAACTCAAAATAAGAAATTATGTGGTCAAGAATGATTGGGTACAGTGACTGGTATATGTCATGTGCTAGGGTAACTTTGAGATAAAAAAGATACATTCTCTCTATCTCGCTACCGCATAACAGATGTATCCCTTTGCTCTCCTAGTTTTCATGCAAAGTACTACATTCAAAGATAATCCTTATAAGATAAAAACAATAGATTATTTTTCCTTATAAAGTGTTGAGTTTTCTTCTTTAAAAAAATCTATACATAACAATTATTTTTTATTGCTAAAGACCTACAATCTATGAGAACACAACAGGGAACAAAAATTTGTTTTTTAAAACCTGGACCTGGGAGTAATCACAATAAAGAGGTACTCCATACTCCTCATATTCTCAAAAATGTACCCTTACCATTAGATGCAATTAACTGTCACACCTAGGACAACCCTGGGGTGGGGGGCTTCTTACTCTTCTGTTGAGGATACAGTTAATGTATTCTAAGCCTCTCTAATATGGTGGACAAATCAAAGAATTTGAACGACTCATCTTAGAGTTATAAGATAAGCTATAGATAGATATTTTTTACTGCAAGTAAATGTAAAGTTGCCGGGGCGGCCTAATGTTGGTATCAGCCAATCAGCGAGGGAGTCTATCCCCTTTTCACTAGCGCTAGACCAAGGAGATTATCTTAGCATCTGAGGTGGAGCACCACACCTACCATCAGCTCCTTACTTTACCGCACAGATCCCTGTGATACTCATACGCTGAGTCGGCAAGGACCGGTTTCAAACTAGGAACCTTGTGGTTTCTAGCCGAATGCTCTACCGACTAAGCTAACCCGGCCCTTTACAGCATTATATTCAGAGTTTTCCTTCTGCTGGACTGGGTAACTATCCAAGGTTAAAGAGACCAGTCTGCCCTACTATTTACCCATAGCTGGATGGAGAATATACGGATTCATACCTTCCCCAAACATATTAGTGCCTTGTGAAATGCAAACAGTCATTCAGGATTTGAACTCTAGTCGAATTGTCCATTTCCTACTGCTCTAACCATTACACCACTCACCTTGGGAAAGATAAGCATCCACTTATTCTCCATTGGGTAAATAGTAAGGCAAACTGGATTTGTTTAACCTTGTTGTGGCAATCAGTCCAGAGAAGAAAAACCCTGAATTCCATACCTGTTAAACTCTGCTTAGGAAATTGAATTTCAGCACCAGCTTTTATCCATTATACCAATTTATTGATTAGTGTATTATAATTGGATGTATTGATTTTCATAAAACTTTTCCTAATTATTACCATAGATAATAATATGATTTAATAATTTATAGTAAAAAGAACAAAAAAATGGATAATAGAAAAAAGATTGTCTGGTTGCTTTTAAAAAAAAATTTTCTTTTAGTTAAGTTCAGTTTTAATGGTTATGAAATCGACCAATCAAACCATTATTTCTTTATGGTTTGTTTGCTTAATATCATTCATTTTTTAAAAACCCATTTGGGCCTAAAAACAAAGCATCAATTTATGCCATTTTCTTTTTTCATCTCTTATCATAAATTTCTAAACTTCATTCTTCTCTCTTTGCTTGGTTTGTTTCTCATTTTTCAACTTTCCTTTTTAAAAATTTCTTTACTTCTTTCCATGCTTTCTTTCTGTTTTTTTTAATTTGAAAGGATTTCAATCAACCAATGCCTCTGTGTTCTCTACAATTCCAGACAATTGATGCTATTATATCAAACTCACAGACACATGTGTGTGTGTGTGTGTGTGTGTGTGTGTAGAAAATAGAAAAAAAATCCCCAAAATATGAATTCATTCTTGATGGTGAATTTGATGCTAAAACGTTTCGATTTTTATTAGACCTTCATCATGACATTAAGACAGAAAAGGTGTTGGAATACTTTGTATTTCTATTTTCTACATACTATTTATTTCCATATTTTAATATATATATATATATATACACCAAACCCTCCACATGAGTAGGATGTAACAAGGTTAATTTCTTAATTGGAGCTTAACAGCTTTGAATCTAGTTTTTCTTCTCCTAGACTGGTTGCCTAATAAATGTTAAAGTGCCCAGTCTGCCAAACTATTTACATTACTGGAGAGAGAATAGTTGGATTCATACCTTTCTTAAGGGTATTAGTGCTATGTGAAATGCAAATGACTTGTCCAGGATTTGATCTCGGGTCAATTTTATTCCCTATGACGATATCCATTAAACCATATGCCTCCAACAATGTTTTTATTATTTACTTCATTTTTTATGATTACATCGTTTGATAGATCATTTGTTTAATATCATATATTGTTTAAATCTTTTATGTTTTTACAAGATCATTCTTAGTATCACCTACATTCTTTGAACTTTTTACGGACCACACTTGATTCGTTATTGAGTGAGAGTCAAATGATCCTCATTCAAACTGAAGCATTTTGCCCTAATGAGTGAAATATCACCATAACAAAAGAAATGGTAAAATAATAAACACTCATCATGTCTGTGATTATTCCTGAAGATTGCCTTAATATTAACAAGGGTAAATATTCTTCATATTTTTTTAGGTCTTTCTGAAAAAGAAGAAAACTATCTAAAATGATGAAAAATAAAATCTACTTCAGTATAAGAGTTTATATATATATATATATATATATTTGTTTTCTTTAAGTTTTTTTTTCTTTCTCATAGATTTATTAATTTCAGCCCTTCACAGATATTTGGTTGGAATCTGCTTATTCAAAATATTGCTACTGACTTTCTTCCCTCTTTTGCTAAAGATTTCTTCTTTTGAATGATTTTTTTCTTCTGTTTCTTTATCTTCAGTATCAAATTCCCATTTTTTTCTTCCTTTCTTTTTGATTTATATCTTCCCCATATAATTTGACTTCATATTTTATCCTTGGAATAATAAGACATTCCTTTTTATCGATGACTTCTCTTTAACAATCTTTCTCTTCAGTTTATTCTTTTACAAAGTATTCAAAGGATTCTTAAGAAACTTCTTTTGAGTTTTCTTTTGGTTTTATATCTTATATTATAGTAAAGCTCCTCTTTTTTTTTACATTTTCAAATCCTAATTTTTTCATTTTTTTTTTTTTTTTCATCTCCTTTTAAAACTTTGAAATCTTCCATTTTTAACAGTTTTTCTTCTTCTCTTGCCACTTGTTTTTTTTTATTTTCAATTTTATGTTTTTTTTTATCTTCTCATACTTCTTTTTCGATTTTATATCCTTATTCCTCTTATCCATCTCTATTTCTTCTTTCTTCATTTTCATCTTCTACATCTTCTTCAACCCTTTCTTCTTTATTTTTTTCATTTCCTTTTTTGTGTCTTTATTTTCCGTGTTCATATTTTCTTTTTCTTTTTTCTTTTCACTTTTTCTTTCATTTCTCTCTCCTTCATTCATTTCTTTTTTCTTCTTCTTTTTCATATTTTTTATCTCTCTTCATTTCTCTCTTCTTCATTCATTTCTTTTTTCTTCTTCTTTTTCATCTTTTTTATCTCTCTTCATTTCTCTCTTCTTTATTCATTTCTTTTTTCTTCTTCTTTTTCATCTTCTTTATCTCTCTTCATTTCTCTCTTCTTCATTCATTTCTTTTTTCTTCTTCTTTTTTATCTTCTTTATCTCTTTCTTCTATACTCTCTGTTCTTCTTTCATTTCTTTTTCATCTTCTTTATCTGTTTTTGATACTTCTTTCTTCTTCTTCTTTTATTTCTTTTTCTCCTTCTTTTTCATGTTTATCTCTTTTTTTCTACACTTCAATTTTTTATTCTTCTGTGTTTGGTTCTTTTTATTTGATTTTTTGTTGTTGCCTCTTTCACAATTATGCTTTCTTCCCTTTTAACCAGTTTTTTTAAACTCTTCACAAATTTTCTTCTTTTTATTTATAAAATGAATTCCAATATCAGACTTATAACAAATATACTCAATTTCATATCAGATTTATGGGAGCCAAAAAATGCTCCTATATTTCAGCAAGGAATATTCCAAAAATACTATTAGTTTGAAGAAATAAGACTAAATAATTAATAGCTGATGGAAGGGCCTCATTTTTCACACATCAGAAGAAGCAGGGCAATTATTTTAGTCATTTCACTGGAAAAGAAGTGCATCCTATATTTTGTTAAATATGGTAATTATCACTTTTTTATAGATGTGGTTGAAGCATAACTAATATTATTTTACATTGGTGTTTTTCTTTTCAAAATTACTAGTAGTAATGGTAGTATGACTGTTATTGTGGTTGAAGAATATAATTATTATTTTTGTTTTCTTTAAGCCTTTTTGATTTTATGTCAAATCTTATTTATCTTTCCCTATATTTAAAAAATGCCCAGAAGAAGTAGACCAGAATGGGGGAAGGGTTAGATGGGAATGGGACAAAACTAGGTCATTCACCAAAAAGAAAAATAAATGGTAAAAAATAGCTTTTTCTACATCATCAATTGAAGGAATGAAATTGAATTCTTACAGAATAAATATTGCCAAAAGAAAAAAAATTACCCTGTTGACATCAGTCTTGAACTTTCATCCGCCCCACAAAAAATAAAAAATGAAAAAATAAAAAGGAGAAAAAAAAGAGTGAATACAGCGACTATAAAAACATGAAAAAAATTGTTAAAAAATTTCTAAAAATATATTTAAGCAAATAAAGAAATTATGAAAAAAAGGAGAATAAAAATATTGTAATTTTTTTTTTCTTAATATTCTGACCAATAAAAAGGAAAAAGAAAATCAATAGTTTTCGGTTTTTTTATCAAATCATTTCAAGTTCACACTAATTCAATAAGTAATATCTCAATTTTTCCCATTGTTATTGTTATTATTCCGGGAATTCAACTGGCCAGAATTACCATTTTTGTTTTTGAATTTTTTTTTTATCCAAATGTTTCAGCTGATGTACTCCCTGGCCTTTCTCATATCTTTGTTCAATCTGGTAAGGAATTCTGAATGGAGCCAATTATTCTGCTCATAATTTTTTCTGATAATTTTAAGATCCAGTTAATGATATAGTTGTTATTTTTATGCAAGGCTTGGCCTCAGGGATTCTGGCACCCCAGGCAAGCTGAACTACAGGGGTATTCAATGTATATTATTATTTAGTTATGTTTTACAGTTGTAGAAAAAAGAAAAAAAAAGATTAATTAAAATAACCAAGTAAAAGAAAACAATTCTAACATTGTTTCTGAATTTCACTTCATTACTTGGTTGGTTGATTTTAAAGCAAATCAACCCTTGTAGGGTTATTTTAAGCCAAATACAGTTTAACAATTATGCCTTTCAATTATATACAGTATAAAAATATATGTTCCCAATCATTCTAAACAAGTAGACACTTCATACTTAGTTGCAATATTAATATTTTTAGAGTCAAAGAATTGATAAAGTCAAAACCATTTTAAACATTGTCCAAAACAGATATATTTGACCCATAGCTGGGACATTTACAGGTGCTATTATTTAGTGGACCTGGGAGTAATAACAATGTAAGAGTGACTACACATTTTCCAAAGATCATGAACTGGAGCCTATGCAGTTTAGTATCTTGCCTAGAACACCCTTTATTTGTTTTTTGGTGGGTGGGGGTCCCACTCCTTTGCCAAGGATGCAGTGTTTCTAGGCCCTGCTAATAGGCCATATCATATTTGATGAATATAACAGATTCATTATTATAATAAAGACAGTGTCCATTTACATTACTGATAAATAATTATTATCTTTACATGTTTTTGCCATAAAAAAGCAACAACAAGAAAAACAATGAGAGTACAGAAGCATCATATTACATTATACGAATTTGATTCATTAGTAATTTTTGATTTTAATGATATATAAAATGGTTTAGTGGATGACCTGCTGGACTATGACAACTTAGTATGTGAATTCAAACTCCAATAGTGCTATTATGTATTATGTTCCCTTTGGAACTAATATTCTCGGAAAAGATACAAATCCCCCAGCTACCACAACTGTTCTTCTACAAGGATGGCTTTGGCATGAGATAACACAAAGGTTTATATACCATTAAGCAAAGAAACCAAACCAAACCAAACCATATCTATGTATGCAGGCATATATAGACATATATCGTAAAATTGTATTAAAATACAAATAATAATTTCTACAATATTTTTCATATCAGATGATATATATTCATACCTTTCCTGAGGACATTGGCAGAAAGTAAAATACAAACATCCTCTCCCAGGATTTCAACTTGGCCCACGGATGCCATTTTTTTAGAATAATAACTTATATATATATATGTATGTATGTATGTATGTATTGAAGTGTGGGTTCCACATATGCTTCTTATATAAATTTGATGAAAATGGCATATCCAATATATTTAACTTGCTATATACACTCTTAAAAATATTTGAGGTCTTTTATACAAGTATTTCAAGCAATTCTATGTGCCTTCTTATCTATTAATCGTTTACCCTCATATCTCTCATTATATATATATATATATATATATACACATATTTTTTAGAATGGCCTACTGTTGGTAGCAACTGGACAGTGAGGCAGTCATATATATATATATATATATGTATAATATCAACATAAAAACTCACAAAGTTTTCCTACTACTCAAGTTTCATAAATGTCAATTCTCAGGTAGTATCATTGAATTATTTCTCCATTTATATATTTTTATTTGCACACACATACATACATACAACATATATATATATATATATATATATATATATATATATATACACTGAATACATATTCAAGTATTTTATTTTGTATATATATTTTATTTCATATGTATATACATTTTCATGTATTTATATAATTTTGTTTTTATATTCATATATAGATATATGTATATAAAGATATTTCAATATATATATATATATTATATATATATATATATAACATACACCAAGAGATATAGGCATTCATTGATAGCGATAATGGTATATATGCACATTCAAACATATATAGATGAGATGTGAGATTGGTTTATCATGCATTCCCATGGAAATGAATTAGTTCATGCTAAAGAAATAAAACAATACAGCAAAAACAAAACAAAATAAAAACTACAAAAAACAATTTATAATTTTCTATTGGAAGTTAGATTCATTTGATTGTCTAAGAGACTGATAGATATAAAAATCTGCGATTATCCAAGTCCATTCTTTGATTCAATAATAGGTGTCATGGGATCAGGATCATCTTTCTAGTGAAATCCCCAATCCGCAAAGCCGATCTTCCTATATGACCCTTTCTTTTCAGGGGGCAGAACACTTTTTTTCTCTTGGTCTCTTTTATATTATTGTCAACCAATCAGATAATGTTAATAATATTCCTATATCAATTTACAGACAAAACAACTATATTAAAAAACAAAGACAAAGTATTTACTGAAGTGCTATTGAGGAGGACGAGGAAGTAAAAGAGGATGAGAATGAGGAAGAGAAGGAAGGAAAAGAGAATGAGGTGTTTGTAATAATAAAAAGAAAGTTAAAGGGCAAAATGAGATAAGAAATGTTTTGTGTTTTGGGAAAGCTTTGAATAATAATCAAAATAAGCCATGATAGACAGAATCTCACTCTGAGGAATATTTTCACAAAACATTTTTCTCCAAGTGTTTCATAAAATTCCCAAATGTGTAAGTATACAGTAGTACATGTACAGCTACAGCTTCCAATTCCCATTCTATTTTATCAAAGAAATTAGATGCTGCATGAAATTTGAAATAAATCCTGGAAGCAGTTCCCTAAAAAAAAGCAACTGTATGGCCACTTACCTCCTATCATGCAAACTATTCCTGTAAAATGAACTGTGCTGGAAAAGTAATGACGAACTCATAAGTGATGTTCTCCTGTGGACACATACACTAACTCTCTATTACACAACCAAGGTAGCTATTAACTAAGCTTAGCTTAGTTTGGCACAACACAAGAAATTGGAGCACCCAGTGAGAATTAAACTCACTAATGATGGTATTATTATCAAACATTATACCATGTAAAATATCCAAAGTCATTCACTAAACTGAGCTTAATTTGGCATAAAGCCAGAAGTATGGATTGGTTTCTTTGTTTAATGGCATATCAACCTTCATGGGTTATCCAATGCCAAAGCCATCCTTTTAGAAAGACAGATGTGGTGTGTGATCTTTACCATCATAGGAAAATGACATTGCAAGATGAGTTCAAATCCTGGACGTGGCTGTTTACATTTCACATAGCCCTAATGCTTGTGGGGATTTAAAATTAAATAAAAAGTTCTTAGCGTCTGGACGCTAGCGCTGAGACTTAATGGGCAAATTAATAAAGTCTTGATCTATACAGCTAAAAAAAAACAAAAAAAAACTCACTGATGCACCCTTACAGTAGCTCCGCTACTTGGGTGGAGATGTATTTTGGGGATTTAAAATTAAATAAAAAGTTCTGAGCGTCTAGACGCTAGTGTTGAGACTTAACGGGCAAATTAATAAAGTCTTGATCTTTACAGCTAACCAGTCGTGTCCTGTTATTTCTCTTCATATCTTCATTTAATATACCCTATATGCTCTTGGTAAAGGTATGCATTCAACTATTCTCTATGGGTAAATAGTAGGGCAGACTGGGCTCTTTAACCTTGGTTAGACAACTAGTCTATGAGAAAGAAAACACTGAATTCAAACTTCTTAAACTCTGCTAAGAAATTGACTTTGTGTCTCATCCTGCTTGTGCAGAAGGGTTGGTAAATATACATATATAGAACAACAATAGTGGTACTATTTAACCCATAGCTGGCAGGGATAAGGGAATACTTACCTTTCCCAATGGTAGTAGTCCAAAAAACTGAATGTAATAATGAAATTGGAGTCTGAACTTACTTATTACAATGCTGCAATACAACATGTTAGACACAGGGACTCCACCCAGAAGTATGGGGCACCCAGTGAGAAGCAAACTTATGAGTTCTATTGGCTCTCTCTATATATCTGTGCATGCACTCTCTCTTATCTCCTCCTCCATATGTGTATGTATATAGTTACTTAGCTACTATATTAATCATTAACGATACACATATCAATTATACTTATATACAGACATAGGTACATATTAGTTACACATTTAAATGCTCCTTGCACACAATTCATGGGTGTGTATATGTGTATAAGCTTGTAATTATATATGTTTTATGACTATGTAGATGTTTTAATTATAAAATGAAACGAACAGCCTGGTTAATGGGGGTCAGTTTTCAGAATGAAAAATAATCCTTTTTTTTTATTTGTTTTTTTTTCTTTCTCAGATTAGTTTATTGAAAAAAATGTTTTGATAAGATACACAGTTCAATGTCTCCAGTCCTTGATTATTTAGTGATACTGATATCTGATATCCCCCATATCAATAGCATTTAACACTATATCTATGGCTTATAGATTTTTGCTAATATCATTATACATTTTCCTATTTCTCTCTTCTTATGGAAATTTATGTGCATATAATAAATACACACACACACATGCATATATATATATATGAGAAGTAAATACACACGTGGTGTGTTTATGATATGGCTTTTTTTAGTCAACAATTTTTGGGAGAATATGTGCTTAATTGAAGTCGTACCTAATTTTGAAAGTTAATTAATTAATAATTAATTAATAAGGCGGGCATACCTATTTAAATGTAAGGCTAAACAAATCGAGAAAAATCAATCTCTGTATGTACATTTCGGTCTATTAGGTCTCATCAGCAGAGCTATAGATAAGAAAGCCGCCTTGTGCGTGATTAATGTAGGGGTCACGATACTCGCCTGTCAGCTTGACAGTCGGGTTTCTAATCATGCACAAGGTGGCTTTCCTATCTATAGATCTGCTGATGAGGCCTGATAGGCCAAAATGTACATACAGAGATTGATTTTTCTCGATTTGTTTAGCCTTACATTTAAATAGGTATGCCCACCTAATTAATTAATTATTAATTAATTAACTTTCAAAATTAGGTACGACTTCAATATATATATATATATATATATATATATATATGTATGTGTGTGTGTGTGTGTGTGTGTGTGTGTGTGTTTGTTGAAAAATGATGAGTGATAGTGAAAAATAGGAAAAGTAAGGATGATTTATTGATATTTAACAAAATATTCTGACACTAAGTGTTTCAACAGATTACAGTATTGAACACTTATTTAAAAAGAATATGTATTAGGCATGTTTTCCAATCTTCAAAACACAGGCCTAATATGTATTTATTTTAAATATGTGTTTGATACTGTAAATCTCCAATTGAAACACTTAGTGTTGGTATATTTTGTCAAATATAAATAAATCATCTTCAGTTTTCCTATTTTCACTCTCAATCATAACTTTTCAACATGCTGTTAGGTTCATTTCTTTTGCATATATAATATATATATATATATATATATATATATATATGGGAGAAATGTGAGGAGGTTAATCCGACTATATATATATATATATATATATAAGGGGCCGGGTTAGCTCGGTCGGTAGAGCATTCGGCTAGAAACCACAAGGTTCCTAGTTCGATACCAGTCCCCGCCAACTCAGCATATAAGTAGCACAGGGATCTGTGCGGTAAAGTAAGATGATGATGGTAGGTGTGGCGCTCCACCTCAGATGCTAAAACAATCTCCTTGGTCTAGCGCTATTGAAAAGGGGATAGACTCCCTCGCTGACTGGCTAATACCGACTTTAGGCTGCCCCGTTGACTTTACTTACTTTTACTTATATATATATATATATATATATATATGTGTGTGTTGTGGGGGGGGGTTCAGAAAAATGTATATAATTTTGTAATCTAATAACCTGACCAACACTTGTTAAACTAAACATAAAATATTACACATAGACTTTTATTAGTTATTAAATACCATACCTATGATCATAAATGAGTATATTCCAATTCTCATAAATATGGAATAATAGGCTGACTAAGTAGTCTTATACCACTAGTAGTGGTTTACTTTCTTTATGCTGCTAGTGAATACTGTAATTTGTTAATATTATGAAAATTCCATTTCATTTCCAACCTCCTGATTATTTTTCATTTAGTAATCGTTGTTAGGTTACAACAAGATTACAAAAAGAAATTTTTCCCAAATAATATGTACATCTCAAATGATTATATATATATATGAAGTGGTCAAACAATGTGTTTGAAATGGCGAAGGTCGACAATTTTTTGGGAGATTATGTGCTTAATTAAAGTCATACATAATTTGTTAATTAATTATAATTAAATGAATTAGGCATGCATATCGGTTTAAATGTGTATATATATATATATATATATATGTAGCCCACTATATTACCTATATATATATATATATAGTTATTCATTTGTTAGTATTCGAGAAATGAGAATAAATTGCTAAATTACTTTTGTAAGAGCTGTATTTATTTATAATAGTGTACAATATATTTATGGTGCAACTGTTACCATTGGTTTCCTGGCAGCATGCTTGCTACCCTTCATTACGATAAATCGCCTGTTTAAGAAATACGTACTACTGTTTGTGGTGGTCGTTGTTTCCTTTAATATCTTGTGTTTATTTTGGGCGTGTGTGACTCTTGATGATGTTTATTTAGTGTATATCTCTCTTGTCATGTTAGCTTCTGCCTTCTTGTGTTTCCTTTGATCTTTTTATCTATACAATATATATATATATATATATATATATATATATATATATTAAACTATGATCAAAAAGTATCAAGACATGTACACTAGTGAGCAACTTATACTACTGTCTAGACATCTTGACTTCACTAGACAAACTAGTGCCAATTCTTAGTACTTTTTGATCAGTACCCAAATACTTTGAGTGTGAAAACATAAAACATTTTCTTGTTTCCTAAGCTGAAAATTCATCTCAATGGTAAGGTATTTGAGGAAATGTAGGATATTAAGAAGAAATACAATGATGCATCTTTGGACGATATCAAAGAGATGTTTTAAAGTGCTTTGATCACTGGAAAACTCATTGGAATAAATGTGCTAAATGTTAAGGAGACTTCTTTGAAGAAAATTAACGTTTCATCCACTATTAATTTTTTTCTTAGTAAGTAAATACAGCTTCAGTCTCAATGCCTTTTGACCATACCTTATATATATATATATATATATATATATATATATATATATATAGAGAGAGAGAGAGAGAGAGAGATGAGTGTAATATATATATATATATATATATATATATATATATATATATATATAGGGAGTCATAGGAAATGGACACGTTGACCAGAGTTCAAATCCTCAAAAAGGCTTTTTTTAGCTGGTGAATAAGAATTTCAATAATTTGACAATAAATTTCATGAAAAATTTCTCACTTGTTTTATCTCTTAAATATCTTGATATTATAGTGTAATATTTATGCTACTGGTTTTACTGATAATTTGAATTTTATTTACTGGTGAGTATACCAATTTTAACTAATATATATATATATATATATATATATATATATATATATATATATATATATATATATATATATATGTGTGTATGTGTAGAAAGTTTGAATGAATATTTTCAAATAAGGATTTACTCTGATGAAGGTCGAATTTTCTTTGTGTGCGGAACTTTTCTACATTTTTTTCTATTATTATTATTTCATTTCATTTGATTATTTAAAAATAATAATAGTTTGAATAATGTACACATGGATAAACTCCTGATTGAAACACGTGTAAGTAATATTGATTAAAATATCATATATTATCCATTTTATACTTTTCTTTCCTTTGTTCATTCTTTCAACATTATATATATTATATGGTCATTCTCATATGACCACCATTGAAGCAAGAACTCAATCCAACATCCTGAAGAAAGTCTAACAGACCAAAACGTTATAATGTCAACATCACTACCTACAATAAACATCCATCTTGTACAATATCCTGTGTTTGTCTACCTTTCTCCACATATTGTCAGATTAATTTCCTCTTATTTCTCCAATATATATATATATATATATAATATGTAATATTATGAAAAATTGAGAAATACAAGTTCATAACGAGTAATGTTTATTTCGCCTATGCTGCAGTGTTTTGATCTGTTTTAATAGATCTTCATCGGGGCTTTCATTAGTTTGAGGGAAAAAAAAAGATTCACAGAAAATAAGAAATCTTCGAGACTCTTTTGCACTGATGAGATCTATTGAAACAGATCAAAACACTGCAGCGTAGGCAAAATATACATTACTCATTAAAACTTCAATTTTTTCATATTATTACATACTGTTGGATTCACTAAATTTTCCTCACACACATATATATATATATATATTCAAGGTCTGTCCCAAAGTATCCAGCCATGAATTGGTCAGTGTACCAATATACTGTACATGTATGTGTGCGTGTGCGTGTGTGTGTCCATGGTATGTACACAAGATTTGTCACAAAAGTATCCAGTCATTTAATATCAACAAAAGAATTGTTCAACAACAGAAAGCATGCCTTACCCCAATGTTGTTTCTATTTCTGAACAGTCTACAAAGTTCTCTTTCATGATCACAATCAGGTGCTTGACTATGATCCCCTTGATCTCATCCAAAGTGTTTCAATGGCACTTTTAGCTTTGAGAAATGCCAGAAGCCAGACGTAGCCAAATCTGGACAGTACAAGATGGTAATTGACCTGGGTGATACAAGTTTTTTTTTACAAAATACCTTGCAACAGGCAAGAACCATCTATTTTCACAATGAGTGCAGGCTCACTGCTGACTGAGTAACCCCATGGGAGTATTTTCACATATGGGCTGTAAGTTCTCTGATTGAGTGCCAAGTTACATGAAAGTTGCACAATCAGTTTAAAATGGCTGGATATCTTCCAGAGAGATTTCATATCTATCCGCCTGTCTATCTGTCTGTCTCTCTTTCTTTCTAAAATATATATATATTGAGGAGGTGCATGATATAATGCTTATCATCAAAGGAAATAGACTCATCGACTAAAGTTCAAATCCGGGATGTAGCTGATTGCATTCCAGTACATTCCTAATACTCTTGGGGAAGGTATGCATCCAATTATTCTCCCTCCAGCTATGGGTCAATAGTAGGGCGGACTGGTTTTTTAGCCTTGGTTAGGTAACTAGAATAAGAGATAAAAAACTTAATTCAAACCTGTTAATATATATATATATATAGTATCCAATTGCTGCTTAAACCTTTTCATTGAAGTGGCATCAGTAAATAATCCAAAAGTGCTCAATTTCATTAAAAACATAGAGCAGTAATAATAATAGTAGTAGAAGAAAAATTAAGGTCTACCATGGTTTCAACAAAATGATTTCATCAGGACCCTACCCTACGCTTAAATAAGTTGATGTATTTATATATATGTGGCCTTTTGAGAAAAATAATGTAGTGTTCAACCGTTATCATCCAAAAAATATATCTAAGTTTAATTAAGGAAATTACTTAGTTAAGCATATGGTAGGGTCCTGATGAAATCATTTTGATTGAAACCAGGGTAGACCCTTAATTTTTCCTCTGCTCATATATATATGAAAAATAGATGGAAATTAATCCGACAGTATGAAATTTAACATTTTGAAAAAACATATGATGTTTGTTATGTAATTGCTGACAGTACTGTTTCGACCAAATTGATAAGTTGGTCTTCATCAAAGAGCGACATAGATGGGAAGAAAGATATCCGTTAAAAAGACTGTTTACAGAAACGAACGCTGAATTCAACCGCTGAAATTTTTGAAAAATGCATGTTCTGTTTTAAAAATGCATGTTCTGTTTTAAAAATAAAATTAATTTTGGTCATATATATATATAGATTGGTCATATATATATATATATATATTATATGACTAATATATCATCATCATAGCTTGGCTTTGGAAACAATGATTTTAAATGATTTTTATGTCTGCTGCAATTCCTCTGGTGGCCAGCAAGGAACCCCAGCCAACAGAATATGCTGACTGCTACTACGCAGAGAAGTAAGACTCCTCCTCCAAATGGTCACCTGTTGGCCATGGTTGTGTGATCCATAATGCCTGAGGATAGGATTGTAGTGGATGAGTGGTCTGTGACCTAGGTACTAATTGGCCTTGTGACATGCAACGCTTCACATTCACCCTTACTTGGGCTAGATGGGTGGGTGGAGAGGCCCTATCATCAGTCGGCGGTTCATATCAAGCCCTAGCAATTATATGATTGTCCTAACTGTATTTTCAAAATTGCTCTCATGGCAAACACTCACCCTTTTTTATCATCTAAGTCAACCTCCAGTATTTATTAATACGCATAGAGTTGAACAAATTATATATATATATATATATATATATATATATATAATAAAAGTAAAGTCTTCGGTAAAGCCAGTCAGCAAGGGAGTCTATCCCCTTTTGAATAGCGCTAGACCAAGGAGATTGTTTTTTAGCATCTGAGGTGGAGCACCACACCTACCATCAGCTCTTTACTTTACCGCACAGATCCCTGTGCTACTCATACGCTGAGTTGGCAAGAACCGGTATCAACTAGGAACCTTGTGGTTTCTAGCCGAACGCTCCACCGACTAAATAGGGAAATAAATCCGACAATATTAAGAATATAATTTATTTCTTTATATATATATATATATACATATATAAATGTAATATAGTGAAAAATTGAAAAGACAAGTTCATAAAATGAGTGGTGTTTATTTTGCCAACACTGCAGTGTTTCGATCTGTTTCAATAGATCTTCATCAGGGCTTTTGTTAATTTAAGAAGAAATAAATTTATCACAGAGAATAAGAAGACTGTGAGTGTCTTTTGTTTTGTGAGTCAATCTATTTAAAAAATTGTTGAATGAAAAACAAAGTGTTCTTTGTATGTTTAAAAATATAATGAACGCTAAAACAATGGTTGTAAAATGTAAACAGACATAGATGCTTACTTACGTTGGGAGTGTGTGTGTGTATGTGAGTGTGTATAAAAATGTAAACATATATATATATTAGTATTATCTGTGTTATTCGAACTATTGTCCCCATCTTCATTGTTATTTGTACAACGTTTCGGCCGATATACCCTCCGGCCTTCTTCAAGTATTTCTTGTCGGACTCAGGAACCTTCCTGGACTCGGGAACCTTCTTTTCGAACTCGGGAACTTTCTTGTCGTATTTGGGAGCCATCACGGAACTTTGAACCTAACCCTTTATTTATTCCATGGGGGTATCCTGTTCTCATTCCGCTAACCATAGCTGGGGTAGGAGTTGTGTTAGGTTCAAAGTTCCGTGATGACTACCGAATACGACAAGAAAGTTCCAGAGTTCGAAAAAAAGTTCCCGAGTCCGACAAGAAATACCTGAAGAAGGCCGGAGGGTATATGGCCGAAATGTTGTACAAATAACAATGAAGATGGGGACAATAGTCCGAATAACGCAGATAATACTAATCTTCAAGCCTCATCTCAAACATTCAGAGATATATATATATATATATATATATATATATATATATATATATATATATATATATAAACAAGATTTGGTATTAAATAACCCACAGGAATTGATATGCGATTAAGCACAAACCAAACAAATAGCAAGAATCCTGCAAGAGAGGAGATCTGTCAACTATGAAAGCTGTTTTACAGCGTTGCATCTTTTCTTGAAATATATGTATTTCTGTTTTATTGTTTTGTAAAAAAAGATTACCTGGTAGACCCTGAGTTGCTATGTTTCCACATCAGCAGCTTCTATTGTCAACAATTGATTCACCAGGTTTTTAAGGTCCTTTTTTGTTTATCTCTCTGTAGATTGCCCCCTTTTTCACCCAACAAAGATCAGGAGAATTATACATAATTTACTGCATCAGAACACACTTTGTATTTGTTTTATCACTAAAAATAAGTTTATTTTCTAATAACACTTCATCAATTATTTCTGGAACCTAACAAATTACAAGCTGAATATGTAGTTCTTCCATTTTAGGGGTTAGGGTTTCACAACTGAAATGGCCGACCAAAACATGACTTCTTCAAAGTGAAACAAATAAGGGGAGGTTACTCTCTTTAGGGGCCGGGTTAGCTCAGTTGGTAGAGCGTTCGGTAGAAACCACAAGGTTCCTAGTTTGATACAGGCCCTCGCCAACTCAGCGTATGAGTAGCACAGGGATCTGTGTGGTAAAGCAAGGGCTGATGGTAGGTGTGGCGCTCCACCTCAGACAAAAACAATCTCCTTGGTCTAGCGCTAGTGAAAAGGGGATAGACTCCCTCACTGACTGATGATACCGACTTTAGGCTGCCCCGACGACAACTTTTTACTACTCTCATTTATGTAACTAATGTTCAGATTACCGATTTTTTTTTATGTCTGAAACCTAACATATTACATGCTGAATATGCATTTTTTTCACATCAGCATCCTCTATTGTCCCCAATTGATTCACCAGGTTTTTAAGGTCCTTTTTTTTTGTATCTCTTCTGTAGATTGCCCCCTTTTTCACCCAACAAAGATCAGGAGAATTATGCATAATTTACTGCATCAGAACACACTTTGTATTTGTTTTATCACTAAAAATAAGTTTATTTTCTAATAACACTTCATCAATTATTTCTCCATTACAAAAATATATTGATATATACACGAGCACATTTATAAATATATGCATATAGAAAAATGAAACTGCTTAATAGAATCCTTAGTATTTTCATCGTTAAAATCTATCAAAGCTTCTCTTTGTGCCAACATGTAGAGAAGTCATAACTGGAAAAAGTTATCTTTTCAGGGCTGCTTATTTATTTATTTTTTTAATTCTCCTTTTAATCTTCTGGGAATGGTTTCTCATTGTTTGACAACACAAACGTTTTTTTCATTTCCATCTAAAAATAATTTGGCTTTTCTCTCTGGTTAACTCCTTTGGGATGGACTCAACAAAATATACAAAGACAAAAACTTCTGTCTCAAATAGATATTCTGTAGTCCGTTATGAAATATGAATATTCTCTTTTGCAAAAATCTGTTTTCAATTTATCCATTTTACAACAGCTAACATATAAGGCCATAGTCATACTCTTTGACTAAACCTTATCTTGTTCTTGTGCTTTGCCATGTGCTGATCCCGTCTATAACTACTGATTAAACCCCTGGTTCCTGCTTATTAATACTCATGGAGTTGAACAAATTATATATATATATATATATATATATATATATATGGGAGAATATGTGCTTAATTGAAGTCAGTTAATTTAATCCCGCCTAATTATCATTAATGAATTAACTTTCCAAAAATTATTTTTGAAAGTTAATTCATTAATGATAATTAGGCGGGATTAAACTACTGAAATGTAAGGCTAAACAAATCGAGAAAAATCAATTTCGATTTTTTTAGCCTTACATTTGAATAGTTTAATCCCGCCTAATTATCATTAATGAATTAACTTTAAAAAAAAATAGGTCTGACTTCAATTAAGCACATATTCTCCCAAATACTGTCGGCTGAAAATAGCTAGATTTGTTTACATATATATATATATATATATATATATATATGTACATGTAATATAGTGAAAAATTGAAAAGACACAAGTTCATAAAACGAGTGATGTTATTTTGCCAACACTGCAGTGTTTCGATCTGTTTCAATAGATCTTTATCAGGGCTTTTGTTAATTTAAGGAAAAATAAATTTATCACATAGAATATTCTCTTTTGCAAAATCTGTTTTCAATTTATCCATTTTACAACAGCTAACACATAAGGCCATAGTCATACTCTTTGACTAAACCTTATCTTGTTCTTGTGCTTTGCTATGTGCTGATCCCATCTATAACTACTGCTTAAACCCCTGGTTCCTGCTAGATCCCCAAATTTAAGCAATAATGAACTGTTTGGTTAAGAAGAGGATGAGGGGGAAGAGGAACTCTCACAGTAGTTTTGACTAATGAGAAGAGAGACTCTGTGGTTTGAATTCAGAGTTTCCCTTTTCTTAGACAGGTTCCCATACCGAGGTTAAAGAGCCAAGTCTGCCTTACTATTTACCCATAGCTGGAAAGAGAATAGATTTATACCTTTACCGAGCTTATTAGTGTTATGTGAAATGCAAACAGACATGTGCAGGATTTGAACTTGTCTCACTGTGTCCATTTTCCAGATGGTTACCATTATACCAGTGCCTCCAACTTAGTACTTAGGAGGGTGACAACTTAAGAACAGAAGGTACCATAAGCAATCTGAGACCTATGTGCTAATTTAAGAAAAGCTTAGTAAATAAATAACGGTAACAATATATTATTTGGAACATCTCTGAAACTCCACTTTTGATATAGTGTGAAGTTCTCATATTTCTTTCTCAAATCTTAGCCTAGCAATGAATTTTTCTGTTTAGGAAACAAGAAAATTCAGACGAAGTTAGGTGTGGTGGGTATGGAGAGTGCTGCACTTGCACAATCCTGTAAAAATATTCCTTAAATAGGACTGTCTTCATAGGATTTTTTTTTTCAAATTGCTACTGACTCTAGAGAAAGTATATATGTCTTGATAGCAGTTTATATATCTAGGCATCATCACTTTATTATATAAGATGCTCAGCTGTGCACACATTTTAAAATTCATTAAATATAGAGCATCAACCTCAATAGTTTTAGATCAAACTTTATATATATATATATATATATATATATATATATATATATATACACACACTCACTCACAAGGTGTGTCAAAAAAGTATTGAGATTTTTAAAATTTTTTGACACACCTTGTATTCTGAAAAAAATAATGTTCCATTCATTCTTTATTTCTATCTTGGTAAATATAATTTTAAACTGGTACTTTTTTGACACACCTACTATTCGGAAAAAAAATTAATGTTCAAGTTACTTTTTTGACACTTTGTATATATATATATATATATATATATTGATAATATAGTTTGCTTTATTAATAAAGGGTGCTCAATATCATTGATAGAGCATGTATTTCTAAGTTATGGTAGCAAAGTCATGAAGTCAGCTGCACTTGGTAACTGACAATTTCTTGCCAATGCAATTTCCAAACCACAAGATTTGAATATCGAACAGGGAAGAAACTGTCAGTTACCAAATGCTGCTGACTTCATGACTTTGCTACTCAAACTTATATATATATATATATATATATATATATATATATATATATATATGTGTGTGTGTGTGTGTGTTATGAACAAGTGATATGGGAATTAGGGTATTTTTATTATTCATCTGCTTCCTCTCAGCTGCAACATAAGGCAGCAATTATAGCCCTCTACTGACCCCTATTTTGTGTTTTTTCTTGTGTTTTACCCCATGAGAGTTTCAACACTTTTAGTTCCATCATCACTCACCAGGTGATTTATAACCTGCCTTTCTTTCTCTCCTCAATTGTGATCCATCTCGGGGCAACTTTAGGTATTCATTCATTGAACATCCCCAGGACATGACTGTACTATTGTAATATATTCCTACTGCCTGTCCATGTATACATTGCTTCATTAGAGATCTTGTTTGGCTGGTAGATATTACAGATCTTTTAGAGACAGTAATTGTAAAAGAAGCTGACATTTTCTATGTTTTTTGTTGTCTCTGCAACACTTATTGCCATAGAAACAAATGCCCTTAATATTGTTGTTTTAAAGTCTTATATTAGTTTTGGCAGTCATTAACTTTTAACCTCTGGATATGATACAGTTTAATAAAGAAAAGCACTTCTACTATGCTTCCTATGTATGAATTCTCATGTCTTTTGACATCATTTTTATTTTCTTATGAGTTTTCATGCTGTAAGTTGGTAGAGCATTTATCTAGGAACTACAAGGTTCCAGGTTCAATACTGGTCCTCAACAACTTAGTGCATAAGTAGCTCAGCTTGAATCAGTGTGGTAAAGAGGGGAGATGATGGCAGGTATAGCACTCCACCTCTGATACAAAAGCAATCTCCCTGGTCTAGCACTAATGAAAAGGGGTAGACCCTCTTGCTGTCTGGCTGATACCAACTATAGGCCACTCCACCAACTTTACCGGGTTTGGCAGAATAATCTCTTGGGTGTGGTATATAAATAAAAAAGGAAATATAGATCCTATCTAAAATATAATTTTACAATAAGGAAGAACAATATTTTTCATTTTGTTTTTTTTATTAAACATTTATTGCCAGAGCAAATCTCTACAAACATAATCGGTGTTGAGGCTCGAGTCCTGAAGAGTATGGAGTCATTCTTTCATTGCTATTACTCCCAGGTTCACTCTGATCTAGAGTAGAAATATCTCTAATGGTCCCACATTGAATTGATGAAATAAAAACGGAAATACCTCCAAGTTGTAGCTATGTCAACACTATTTTATGGTTTAACAACTACATGCGAAGTAGTACCCTATAAAACAGTGGCTGAATGGCCACTTACCTCCCATCCCACAAACCATCCAAGTAAGATGAGAAAAACATGCTAGACACTGCTGGAGAAGTAAGGATGAACTCATATACATGGACACACCAGTGTTGACTGATCAGCAAAAACTTACATTCATAATCTCTGTGTGCACACTTGGTGTCATCTTGAAGACTTAATAAGAGAGATGGCTGATAGGGATAGATGGTAAGAGAGTCAAGGGAATCTGTGTTGTTGGCATGCCTTGATGATAATGATGATGATTATAATGATGGACAATACTGTGACAATTGAATTTAAATTTTGCTACAAACTGGTAAGTAAGTAAGTCATCAGAGTGGCCTAAAGTCAGCCAGACAGTGAGGGAGGAGTCTATCTCCTTTTCTATAGTGCTAGACCAAGGAGATTGTTTTGCCTTCTGAGGAGGAGTGACACACCTACCATCAGCTCTTCACTTTACCGCAGAGATCCCTGTGCTACTCATGCACTGTGTTGTTGAGGAGCTGGTATCGAACCCAGAACCTTGTGGTTCCTAGTCCAATGCTATACTGACTGAGCTAAACCGCCCTAAGTAACTGGTAAACTGTAGTAATAAATTTAGTTTGAAAAGTGTTAACTCCTCAGTAATATTCTCTTAAATATTGAGTAACAAAATAACAACAATACTTTCAATCATCAGTCATTGTTATTGGTTTTCAAATGCAATCTCGATAAAATAGATACAAAGATAAGAAACAAAAAAGAAGTGATAAATAGTCGAAAAATAAACTTTCTTGAATTTATTATTGCATTATTACTACATGAAAACCAATTTATCTACACATTTTGCAGGAGAGCAAAGTGTAGCATCAAGTAAACTGGATGAAATAGAATTAGCCAAAGATGATTGGTCTCAAGTTTAACTTTATTATTGTGACAATTTTTTTGTTTTTTTTGTATACCTTTAAGATTTAATTAAACTGTTAATTTAATTTTTAGCCCATGAGTTACGACCCATAAATCTGAACATGTGCACATCATTTTCAGTTTATGAATATCTTTGAAAATCTTTAATTATGAGTTTGAGAATATAAACCTAACTTCATTTTGGATTACTGCTGCATTAGAAGATTTTGGTGTTACAATCTTTTGGAAAATAATAGAAAATGGTAATAAAAATCCTTACAGTAACTATTAAGCAAGATTAGGTTGCAAACAATTGAGTTGTCTATATTATATATATATATATATATATATTATAACAATTCAATACTGTAAGATATATATATATTATGACAATTCAATACTGTAAGAATATATATATATATATATATATATATATATATATATATATATATATATATATTACTTTTACTTCAGGTCAGAGTTTGGAGTCACCCATTTATTGCAATTACAGCAACAAAGAGTTGAAACCTCAAAACTGGATGTAGCTTAGAGAGATTTACTCTGGCAATTAATTTTCATTGGTCACTTAATTTACAAACTTATCCATGTAAGCTGAAGATTTATCAACATTTTCCTCTCACCATGCATGCGATATTGACTGATCTTGTGTCTCAATTTGAAACTGGGAAACGACCATTTGAATATAATCAAAGTGTTCCAGAATATCAATTTCCTCTTGAAATATTTTAGCTGGTGCAATGACTATCTCTTCAGAAATACTTCCAGCATCTGCACAAAAATGCTCTTACCACTGTATAAGAACCAATTCTACCAATGTTGAAGTGATTCTGTGTACTGTTGGTTTGAACAACAGCAACTAGCTAAGCACAACTGAACCAGTGCCAAGACAGTTGGTACTTATTGAAATCAAGAATAGTCCATTCTTGCATTTGGGTGATTCCATTCCCTGAGTCCTGATTGGCTGCTTGGTTTCTATGATGTTATGAGGCTTCATAAATAACCTGGCATTTGTCAGTGGTATTGAAGCAAGATAGGTTTGTATCCAGCTACGAGTACTTGCTACCTTGTCCTACTAATTCGACGGTAATTGGAACTAGTATGATTATTCTACAATTTTTGTTTTGTTTTTTTTACCACCTTTTGATGTTTTTTTATCATAAACTTCTTAATCTTACTATCAATAAAAAATACATAATTTCTTAACATTGTATGTTGCTGGTGGATTGAACCTTTTTATGAACCGTATTTTAAATTTCCATTATAGATTTTCAAGTGGATTTAGATCCAGACTATTTGCTGGCCATATGATTGATTTTATATGCCTTTCCTGGATAAATCTTTAATCTGCTTTGCTCTGTGCCAAGATGCATTATTAACTTGAAAAATGATAATTACCAAACCAATTTTCTATCAGGGGAATGAGAAAATTATCCAGGAATTCAATGTATACATTGATTGTTGAGGTAATGATTGCTATTTTCTGTGGTCTTTTAATTGTCATGAAGCCTCATATCACAAATGACTTGGGAAATTTACTTGTTTTCTTCAGGCAGCCATCTTTTAATATTTCCTTTGAATAGTACCATACAAAAGTTCCATAATTATTGCATTACTCAATGAAGATTCCTAATTCATCATTGAATATCATTTTCATCCAATTGTCCACATTCCATAATTATTACTCTTTTAGACTATTGAATCTTGGATTAATAATATTTGTCACAACATAAATTCTTGCATTATTTGTGTAATGAAACAAATAGCTATTAAATTTAATCTTTGACAAATAATATATATATATATATATATAAGAGAAGAGAGAGAGAGAGAGAGAGAGAGAGAGAGGGTGGAATGAAAAATGTTCACCTGAATTAATTATTAATTTTTACAAAAATATCTTATGGAAATATTTCCTGGAAAACCACAAGCTTATCGATGTATTTAAAAAAAAATGAATTATCTTCAGAATGACAAAAAGAAAAGTAAATTTCCTTACATGAATTTAGAAAGATTAGAAGAAAGGCACACACATACACACATGTAGACTAACGCCCACACCTAAACACACACTCTTACACACTCACACACATATAGTTTATGTATACAGGTTATTTTGTTAAACATTGTTACTGTTAAATGCTAGCTGAGTTTGCCTATGGATGTTATACATTTTGTTTTCTGCTACTACTGCCTGCCTAGACAAGTAAAGTAATTATGGGAGAGTGGTTTGTCAAAGTGTTCATACAAAGTAGGGAATATTACACATAGGGATTGAACATTATATAATGAAATATGATATATAATGCACTTATTTATATACTCTTTTTCATATATATATATATATATATATATATATATATATCAGATTTATGTTAGCAAAGACATAAAGTCAACAACAATAGGTAACTTTTAGTTTCTTGCCTATGCAATTTTCAAACCAATACAGAAAAACACACATATATATATATATATATTTTAATTTTCATAGTTGTTAATTTGACAAAAATATTGTTCCTGAAAAATGTTATTTTTTCTCATTTGCAATGACTTTCTGTCACCATAGTGACAGACTTTTAATGTATCCATTTTGTAAAAAAAAAAATTGAGGGGGAAGAAGATTCTACATTGAGAACATTTTTCTGTTATGCAATTCACATTATTGATGATTATCCATCTGATGAGACTTGATTTGGGGAGCTTTGTTAAATCAATTTAGATTTATAAAGGCCCCAATTTTGGTTGAAATAAATTTATTATGGAATAACGGTGTTGAGTTTTTCCTTCCTTTCAAAGATATATATATATATATATATATAGTGTGTGTGTGTGTGTTTTTGGTTTGTTTTGTTTTACGGCATATCTACCTCAGTGGGTCATTTAATGCCGATAAAGTTTTGAAATAAATCAATTCTTAATGGATAATACAATTATTTTATAAATACATTTTTCTATTTAACCCATAGATGGGTATATATGTGTGTGTGTGTGTGTGTGTAATGCCTTTTTATCTCTAATTATTCATATATACGAACTTCATTAATTTATAAATTTGATCTTATATATTTGTGTTTATTCTCTATATATTCTATCTCTATTCATATCTATCTCAGAGTCTGTTCATATCTTACTATGAGTGTCTTTAGCTCTCTCTCTCTCTCTCTCTCTCTCTCTCTCTCTCTCTCTCTCTCCAAGGTGTTCAAAATTGTTGATCCTTATTAAAAATCTTCAAAGATATACTTTCCCAGAAAAAAAAGCTCAACATAAAGTTGAAAGAATATTTTAGTCATGTTCAGAATACTGAGAATTTAAGAACCATGCAGACACAAAAAAAAATCATTAATGTTTTTTTTTTGTTTTTTTTTTTATTAGAAACCTTACACATGTTTTTCAATGAGAAATTCAAGTGCTATATTTTTTCAAATGATCGTGCAAACATAGTATTGTTGACTTGTATATTTTTGTCTATGTTTATAAAAATAGCAAAATATTATGAATTAAAAATGTGTGAAAAGTTATATAAAATATGAAGAGACATACAAGTCCTAGTAAAAATCGGATTATTGTTCTTTTTTCAGGATATTTCTAAATGCTTATTTGTTTATTCTTTGTTTTGTTTATTTTATCTCCTCTGTGTATTGTTGAGTCTGTTTTGTACATCTGTCAGGCCTTCATTTTTAAGCTATAACTTTATGGCCTTTTTCAGCTTATTGTCTAAACAATTTAAAATGATGACATCTTCATTATTGTAGCATCTTAAAGAAAACAGTAAGAATAAATGCTAAATACAAAGAAAACTGAATTTGCTCTAAGAGAAAGTAAAAAGAAAGAATAGAACAAGAAAGTAAAAAGAAAGAATAGAACAAGTTGATAGAAGAATGATATGAATATAAGGAGAAATAAAAGAACAACATTAAAAACGAAGAAAAAGAAAAATTTTAGACGAGAATGATAAATAGAAAAGAATTGGAGGTAAAGGGAGATAGGAAAAACAGTAGAGAAAAAGAAAGTAGATATAAAATTGAAATAAGGTAAAAAAAGGAAAATAAAAGGAAAAGAGAAGAAAAAGAAAATGCTTGAGTAAAAGAAAGGGAGGGTGAAGTGAATAAATGCGAAAAGAAGCAAAAAAGAAGAGAAAGAAGAAAGAGAAAATAAGGAAAAAGAAAGAAAAAGCTGAATGAGAAAAAACAGGTATGTAAGAAAGCAGAGAAAGAAATGAAGGAAGAAAAAGATAGAAAAGCAGAAATGAACAAGAAAGTTTAAATAAGAAAGAAAACGAATATAAAATAAGAGAAAAGATGAAAGGGAAAGGAAGAAAAAGAAGACTGTATAAGAAACAGAATATAAGAGTAAACAAAAATGAAAGAAAAAAAAAAATAAGAAAGAAAGAAAGAAAGATTGAATTTGAAAAAGGGTAAAAAAAACAAAAGAAAAAAGAAACAAAATAAATGTAAAGGTAGGAGGGACAAATGAAAGAAGGAAAAATAAAAAAGGAAGAAAATCAAAGTATGTAATGAAATTTGTCTTCCTTCATTTCTTTCTCCACGTTTTTACTTAACTGTTTTTTCTTATTCAGTTTTTCTTTCTTTATCATTTTTTTCTTTTCTTTTCTTCTTTTTTCTGCATTTATTTTATATTCCCTTCACCCTCCTTTTCTTTTAATAAAAAATTTCTTTTCTTCCCTTTTCCTTTATTTTCTTTTTTCAATTTAGATAGAGAAGATCAATGAGAAAATGCAAGGGAAAAGAAAGAGAAGAAAATATGTTGGATGAAAGAAAGAGAAAGCTTAATGTCAGTTGGGAAGAGACTAAAACAAAGAAAATAAAAAACGAGAATAGGAAAAAAGAACCTAGAAAAGTAAGGACCAAAAGTAAAGATAAATGTAGAGGAATTAAAAGAGAAAACGTGCATGTGTATGCATGTGTATAAATGAGTGTGTGTGTTTGTATTTGTATGGATCTATAAGAAATAAAGGAGAAGAGAAAAATAAGAACAGGATAGAAAAAGAGAGATTAAAAAAAAGAGAAAGAAGACTATCCATAGGTATAATAAATTAAAATTAGACAAACCGAATATGAATAGAGAAAGGAAGATAGAGAAATTAAACTGAAATAAAAAGATGAAATGAGAGAGAGGGAGAGAAAGAGTAAAAGATTAAAGATTTATATGATAGAAGAAAAGAGAAAGAAAGAAAAAAATGTAGAAAGAATAAATAAAAGAGTGTGTGTGTGTGAGAGAGAGAGAGAGAGAGAGAGAGAGAGAGAGAGAGAGAGAGAGAGAGAGAGAGAGAGAGAGAGATATGGAAGGGATAAAGAAGATAAATAGTTAGAAAGGAGCGAGATAGAAAGTGAAAATGAAGAAGAAAGAGAGATGCTGAATGAGAGGAACTAACGGGAAGAGAGAGAGAGAGAGAGAGAGAGAGAGAAAAGAAAAGGAGAAAAAGGAAAGATGAACAGAGAAAGAGAGACATAGAAACTAAACTGAAAAGATGGAATGTGAAATAAGAAAAACGAGAGAGTAAAATTGAAAAAGATTAAAGATAGATATAATAGTAGTAAAAGAGATAGAGAAATACAAAAATGAAGAAAAAAAAGAAATAAAAGTGCAAATAGTAAAAAGAGCAAACAATAAAAGTTGGAAATTCAGTTGACTGTCTCCAGGAATAATAAATATTAAGTGGGAATTATTTTCCGAGATGATTACACTTCATGCTTTTCTTTTTCTGCTTCCTTGAACAGTTTCTTTTTTTTATTTTTTTTTATTTTCTTTAATATCCATTTTCTTTCATTGTTTGGTTCTTCTGAATAATCATTTTTGGGGTTATGTATTCTAGAATTCATTGCTTTCTTGACTAAACATTGTTGCTTCACATTTTTTTATTGCCCCTTTTTACTGAGTGTTGAGAATTTTATTCTCTTCTGCTTTGATCTTTGCGAATTTTATTCCTCCAGTATCTACCCTTCATTTTCAATTCATGACATAAGTAGATTTCAATATGTATTTGAAGGAGCGAGAGTACAAAAAAATGTTTTCTTATTAAAAGTTGGGCCATCAAAAAGCAGTTGAAAGGCACTCTAAGAGAAACAATTGGGGAAAATAAAGGTTTTCAAAATAAAAAAAGAGAAAAGGAAAAAAAAAGAATTTTAGAAGGAATAAAGCAAAGGAAAATTAAAGTGATGGTTGAGAAAAAGATGAAGTTTAAAAAAAAGAAAATGTTGAAAAAGAAGAAAATAAAAATATAAAAAACTGAAAGACAAAAAGAAGGAAATAAAGAGTGAAATAGATTATTATGGATTTATTTATTTATGATTTGATGGAACAGAAAGAAAGAAAAAGAAGAATGGAAGAAAATTATTTTCAATATGGGAAAGATTGAAGAAAGAAAGGATAAACAAATAGAAAAATCAAACAAGTTTAAAAAGTAATGAAAAAATGAAAAGTTTTTTTTTTTAAACTCTGTGCAATAAATATTAGGAAGGAAAGATAAGAGAAAAAAATTAATAAGAAAATATAGACAACTGCTAGAAAGAAAAAGAAAAAGAAAAGGGAAAAAAGAATGAAAAATTGAATAATGAAAGAAAGAATGAAAGAAATCAAGAATGAAAGAAAGAAATCGAGAATGAAAGAAATAAATTGAGAAAGAGAGAAAGGAATTGAGAAAGTAAGAAAGAAATTGAGAAAGAAGGAAAGAAATCGAAAAAGAAGGAAAGAAATCGAAAAAGAAGGAAAGAAATCGAAAAAGAAGGAAAGAAATCGAGAAAGAAGGAAAGAAATTGAGAAAGAAGGAAAGAAATTGAGAAAGAAATTGAGAAAGAAAGAAAGAACTGTAAAAATGGCAAAGTAACCAAAGAATGAAAAAGAAAAAATGATAAACAATTGAAAAAAATCTCTGACAAATTGAGGAATCGAAAAAGAAAGAAACAAAGACCAAGTTAGAAATGGAATGAAAATTGCAAACAGAAAAAAAAAGACCAACGGAAAAATCCAAAAAAAATAATTGGAAGAATTAATGCAAAGAAAATGCAGTCACCTGTTCTGAAAAGTCAGGTTTGTGTTTCCCAGGTGAATGTAATCATTATTTTAAAGATTGTTATTTCAATATTTAGGAAGAAATAAATTGGGAGAATAAAACCATTAAAAAATGGAGAAAACAATGTATGATAAAACATATCAATTACAAAAAATTATGCAAATATCTTCCTTGTTTTTACTCTCATTATCCAGAATAACTGCAATATTGTTGAGGATATTTAAATGCTTTCAAAAAAAAAAAAAAAAAAAAAAAAAAAGAACAACAATCATCATCATCATAAGAATCTTCTATTACAATCACCACCGCCATTATTCTTGTTGTACGACCACCAACTTATCCCTGTCCTACCACCACCACCATCATCATCCACTACTTAAAATCATCACCATCATAATCTTTATACCATATCATCTTTACATATTTATCAACTCCTCTGTGTGAGTAGGATATGACACAATGTCAATTTCATGAGAGTTTCCCTTCTCCTAGATTGGTTGACTAACCAAAGTTAAAGTCACTAATCTACCCAACTATTCCTCCATAGCTGGAGGGAGAATAATTGAATTCATACCTTTCCCAAGGGTACTGGCACTATACAAAATGAAAACAGCCTAGTCCCGGATTTGAACTCGATTTTGGTCCCGTTCTATGATGATAACCATTACACCACACACCTTGAACCATATCATCTTTATACCATAATCACCACCACCACCATTTTTTCCTGTCACAGGTGCCAGTGGTCAGTGTTTGATCACAGGCAAATCTATAATCATGAATTTTGTATTTCAAATCTGGCAAGCCCTCTTCCTGAGAGATTGGTGCCTTACAATCTTCCTTTCACAATTACTCCCTGTGCTAAGTACAATAGATATTATGATTAAATGTTTAATGAAACTCTTTACAAGTGATCATTTTGCTTGCTTTATAAAAGATTGTTAGAATTCAACAGATTTTTACAATGAAAAGAGTAAACATTACTAACTGATAATATTAACAGTTCTATATGATTACACAATCATCTGCTCTTAAACAGATCCCTTATCACCAGAACTTTTTTTTGTTTAATAATTAATTTCCATGACAACCAAATTATGCTGGATACTCGTAGAGAAGCAAGGATGAGCTTATACGTGACATTCTCATGGAAGTGCGTGGTGTAATGGTTAAAGTCATGGGAAATGAACTCGTTGCCCTGAGTTCAAATCCTGGATGTGGTAATTGCATTTCCGTTAGCGCTAATACTCTTGGAAAAGGTATGAATCCTACTCTCCCTCCAGCTATGGATAAATAGTAGGGCAGACTGGGCTCTTTAACCTTGGTTAGGCAACTGGTCTAGGAGAAAGAAAACTCTGAATTCAAACCTATTGAACTCCACTTAAAAAATTGACCTCATGTCACATCCTGCTCATGCGGAGGGGTTGGTGTGTGTGTGTGTGTGTGTGTGTGTGTATATATATATATACACACACACCAACCCCTCCGTAGGATATATATATATATAAGCGACACTTTCTTGTAGGCATCTACACATGGGCACACCAGTGCAGGTCGACCTGCAAAAACCTACATTGATTAGCTCTGCGCAGATACCAGATGTTCTGCAGAGGACCTTCCAAGAGTGATAGCTGATAGGGACAGGGCATGAAGAAGAGTCATGAAGATCTGTGCTGTTGGTATGACAACATGTGTAAAATAAACAAAAATTCATCTTTTCTCCATGCCCAGCCAAGTATGTTGATGCAATATAGCGTTATTCCAGGTGTTATTTAGATTTTTCAGACTCGTCCTCATCTTTATTGTTATATACACAACATTTCAGCTGACGTGCCCTCCAGCCTTCTTTAGGTGTTTTTCGTTGAACTCGGGAACATTCTCATTAAACTCAGGAGCCTTCATGTCAATTGAGAGCTTTCACAAAACTTCAAACCAACTCCTTTATTCAATCCACTGGAGTAGACTTCTCATTCTATGACCGACTACAAATTTTAAGCTATGTTAAGTATTATATGTTATTATCGCCTGTGGTCAGGATTGAACCTGCAACCTACAGATGATTATCATAAAGAACTGTATTAACTCAAATCTTATATCTATTGTACCACGTGTTCACCAAAAAACACCTGATGATCGGAGGCGCATCTGTCAAAGCATTGTGTATATAACAATAATGATGAGGACAAAAGTAAAAAATATCTAAATAATACAAATTATCAAGCCTCAACTCAAAAATAAAGACTAATAATACCATTATGCTATTTTTGAATAATGTGATGTTTCTCAGTCACAGAACAAGTTATGTTGTATTTTCATATTATTATCACCATGACAAAGATAAGCTTTCTATATTTCAAAATGTCTCAGTCAAACAATGTTTCTTTATTTCAATTCATCTGTATCAAACAAAGACATGGTTTCCCTATTCCAAATTGTTTGGATCAATGAAAGGACAAGGTTTCCCCTAATACAAATCATTCAGGTTGAACAAAGGAAATGGCTTCTTTATTTTCAAATGTTTGGACCTTTTTCAACAATGTGTGTTGCAATCTCCTCACACCAAAGTTCTTCAAAGGCAAAGATAAAAGATCAATGTGAATGTCTGAAAATGCTTTAGAAATAATATTAATTATTGTTTCCCCTGATTAAATCTATACCAGCACCTAACGATGTGTACTTAATTGGTCATATGAATGGTAACATGTTGTATTTTGTTAGGTGAGGCAACCAGTCTAGGAGATGGATAGTTCTGAATTCAAACTGCTTAAAAGAATTTACTTGCTGTTGCATTCTGCTTATGGCAGAGGAGTTGGATTAGTATGTGCCCTTAGCATAACAGTTTTCATCAAAGTAAATTGAATTGGAGAATTTGGGTTCAAATCCTTGACAAAGCAGTTTGCATTGTACTTTGCCCTTGGAAAAGGCATAGATACATCTCCTCATGTGTGGGTTGGCCAGCAAAACTTACATCAGTCAGCTCTGAAAGGATACTGGATGCTTTGCAGAGGACCTGCCTGGAGTGATGGTTGATAGAGACAATGGAGAGTCATGAAGATCTGCGCTTTCTGCATGACTTTATGATTATATATATATATATATATATATATATATATATATAAAATTACAGTTACATTTTAATGCTAAAGTGTTTTAATCAATAAAACACAGTGCTTTATGCACAAAAATGCAGAGTAATATCACAATATTTTCAACTATAACATAGAATAAAACAAGATAAAAATTCATGACCGAGTTTTATGTGGCCAATCCATAGATGAACCAGTATCAATACCTGAAGATCAGCCACATAAAGATTCAGAGTTATGAATTTTTATCTTGTTTTCTTTTCTATTTTATTGTTGAAAATTATATATATATGTATATATATATATATATATATGGGGGGGGGGTGATGCAACTTGATTGAATTGTAGATTAATTAGAAATCTTTTTGTTATTGTAATAAGAAATACTACTTGAAATGAATATCTCATGTTGTCATAACAGCAGACTTATTACTTAGTAGTGAAACCAGGTTGTTAATACATTGTAAAAAGTTTCATATAAAATTTCAAAACTGACAGAACTTAGATCAAATATTAGTATTAATACAACAAAGACAAAAAACCAGACAGATTTTAATTCAATATTTATTTGTGTTTTGCATTTGTTGTATTGTTATTATTATTCATATTAGGCCAAAATTAGGTTTATAAACTGTCAACAACTTCTATCCCATAATAGTGGTTATATTTAGAATAAGAAATACATACACAAACAAAAGAACTATTTTAAAAAATGAACTATTGCTATATTTATTTTTACTTTCATCTTTATTAACTGCACATTTTTGTTATCATACTAAATATATATTAATTGCTGAAAGAACAGATACTATACTTGAATCTCTGTCCCAATTCTGAGGAGCAATGCTCTGGTCCTAAATAGAAGTACTTGCAGTGAGAATTTGTACCTTGACAGAATATACAAATATTAGCCTTTGATCCAAAGCAAAATTGCTGGTAAGTAATATTCTGGTTCTAAACAAAATGCACAGATATTAGTCTTTCTGTCATTGGAACTTAGTATACAATGACTATTCCCTGCAGAGGAGTCACACCCCCTAAAAGGGAGGGGGTATCCTGGCTGTGAGTCTAAACTGCATCTGATTGGGAATTTCCAGTAGTAAAGCTGTAGGATGTGTGGAGTGCTCCTTAATTGACATTACTCCCAGGTTCACTCTGACCTGGAGTAGTAGTATATGTTAGAGTCCCATCTATGGGTCAAATAGATCTGTTTGAAGATTATTTTATTCAATTGGAACAATAGATTATTTGTAGGGAGCTTCAACATCTATTTCCATACCCTCAATATCCATCATTGTTATTTGCAACAACTTAATAGAATAAGTTATTATTTTTTGAAAAATACCCTTTTACAAATACAGTGTGCAGGCTCTTGTTTATTGCTGGTAAAAGATACAAGGCCATGGTGGTAAACATGTGCAAAATAGTGTTTTGGAGCTGAAAGCTTGCTCTATCCAGCATTGTTATCATGCTCTCTGAAGTTTGTAAGGGGATAAATAGAAGGCTTTAATTTCTATGTAACTCTTGTATGTATTTACCCAACCCCTTCATCGTGACACAATGTCAATCTTAAGCAGAGTAAAGCTGGTTTGCATTCAGAGTTTTCCTGCTCCTAAACTAGTTGCCTAACCAAAGCAAAAGAACCCAGTCTGCCCTACTATTTATGCATAGATGGAAGTATTAGTATAGATTGATCCATGTTTTTCCCTTGAATGTTATGAATTCCCCTACCTTCATAAAACTCAATTTGTAGGAAAATGTTTCTTTTTTGATACTTAAAAAGTATTGAGCACATTTTTAGTTTTTTATTTCTCATTCTATTATTATTTTAACTCTTTGCCTACCAAATTTTTCTCATGGCTGTACAAAATTTTCTTGGTATTTTTTACCTGTTTGATGGGATATTTCAAAGTTTATTATATATTCACCCCAGAACTCATTCTATTTGAATAAAGTCTTATTATTGTAATCTGAGTCCTTCTCAATTATAATGAATTAAATATCAGTTTTTGTGGTTTGATTGGGTGATGGGAGTGCTGCTTTGAGTGGTTTAAAGTAGACAAAGAGTTAAAACACACATACACTCATACACACATATATGTATATATATGAGGTGAGGTAAAAGGAAAGTGAACAAAAATAATGACACAAACAAGTCCAAGTAGGAGAGAAATATTTTGTATTTCTGATGCAAAGAACAACCTCATCAGAAGGACAAAATATTTCTCTCCTACTTGGACTTGTTTGAGTCATTATTTTTGTTCACTTTTCCTTTTACTTCACCTCATACTGTCGGATTTTACTCCATCCCTCCTATCTTTATATATATATATATATATATATATATATATATATATATATATATATATATATATTAGTATGGTTGTACAGTGAGATTTTGATGATCTCAAATAGAATCATCCCTTACTTACCAGTAATTTGAATTATCTTACACATATATATATATATATAACTTTATTAGACTAATTTTGCAGATTCAAATCCTGTATTCTCTTTTGTACCAAATAATCAAATATTTTAATTCAATTCTATACTTTTAATATTTTGCCAGTGCACAAGTGAGTTAACAAGTTGGCCTTTTGCATAAAGTGAAACACAAACAGCCTCATCCAGAATTTGAATTCCAGTCCCAGATTACATTTCCTATGACAATAACTGTTACGACATGAGCACCTCCGAAGTTTCTCTAGTAACATTGAAGATAGAAAAAAAATACTGATTAAGATAAGAAGAGTTATTTGAATTTCAAGATGAAATATTGTCATAATTAATATTTGACTAGTTCTCTTTATTGTTGCTTTTGATCACAACACACTACTTACATTAACGAACCGAGGGTATCCAACCTAGAATAGTGCGATAAAAAGCAACAAGATAAAACCTGGAGAAAAGGAATAATAAAAATGAGGATAGTCCAAAATATTCACTGAATATTAACAACTCATCTCAAAGTCTCCAATAAAACAATGAAGACAAGTATCGGCTAAAAATATTCTTTGAATATTAACAAGAGTGAAGATGGGAATTATCCAAAAATTTCATTGAATATTAAAACTCATCTTGAAATCACAAAAGAAAACCAAGAAAATGAGAATAGTCCGAAAAAATTACTGGAAGTTAAAAATTCAACTGAAAATAGGAAACAAAAATAAAGATGATGAGAGTCCAGAAATTCATTGAATATTAAATAACTCATTTCGAAATCTTTTACCAAATCAGTGACACATTTCACTTGAGTGGTAACATCATTGTCAAATGCATATGCCATTTTAATTCAAAATTTAAATACCATTCTTAAAACCAAATAAAATCAGTTAAAATATGCCACACAAGCATAATTCCCATCAAAATGACAGGATCATTTACATACGGGACAATATTCCTGGCTTGGATCTGAAGTAGTATCTGTGCATTCTGCCTGGATTTGAAGTGTTGTTCACAATCACCTCCACTCAGGATCAGAGATTAGTATTTAATTGATTGGGTGGTTTAATAGTATGTCAACCTGTCTAGGGTTATTTTATGTCTAGAGGTTTGAAATAGGTAGGATGTGACACAAGGTTGCAAGCGTAAGGCATACAGAAAGTATTAAACTTGTTATTCAGTAGTAATGGTTTTCCAAACTATCTTGCTAACCATTTCACCATGATGGGATGCCTGAAATTACACAGCATGTTTGCCATAGGTAGGATATGACACAAAGTTTTAAGTATGGTGCATCCAGTGAGGAATACAATCCCTATTCACTAGTAATAGATCAGCAAGACTAGCTTGCTAACTATTACACCATGATGGGAAACCCTGAATTGTATTCATTGTACATTTTTTGTGTAATTATGTCTTAAGACATTTTTTTTGCATGGTTTTATCAAATAAAAATAATTTTCAAACAGATCTATTTGACCTATAGATGGTACCCAAACAGGTACTACCACTGCAATAACAATGAAAGGGTGCTCCACACTCCCAAGTTATCCGGAATTGAAGCCTCACTATCAGATGAAGTTTATTGTCATAACCAGGACACCCCCTTTTTGGGGAGTCTTATCCCTTTGTAAAAGGATACAATGTATTCTAAGCCATTCTGACAGGATCTCATCTTTAGATGAGTCTGGTCAAGTGATGTATGGAGGGTGCTGCATTTGTCTTTTTGTCATATATAAATATTATAAATATATATATATATATATATATATATATATATATATATATATTGTTAAATAATGCAGCCATTTTTTGTCTGCAAGTTTTGTCCTTTGTTTTTTCATATTGCCAGTTTATTTTTATAATATCTGGCGAAAATTGGCTGATGTATTTGCCATATGTCATAGACCAATTACTTTCCGCCCTATCGTGGGCCATCTTCAGGGTATTTTGAAACCGTACAACAATGGGCTACTCCATTTTCTATAGGTAGTGTTTATTATTATTGTTCTTATTATATAATACCCTGAAGATGGCCCACAATAGGGCAGAAAGTACTTGGTCTATGACATATAGCAAATACATTAGCCAATTTTTCGCCAGATATTACAAAAATAAGCCGGCAATATGAAAAAACAAAGGACAAAACTTGCAGACAAAAAACGGCTGCATTATTTAACAATATATGCCTACAAGAAAAAATGCTGCCTTAATACACATATATATACATATATAATCGATACATATATTAAGGGCAGTTGTGTGTATAAGGACAAAGTAAATATATATACACTTTAAATATCACCAGGGCTTGGTTTGTGAGCAAAAATAATAGAGATTTGATTTATATTCGTGATGATAATTAAAAAATAAAAATGACATGATTACAGCATGGAATGTTTTGTTTTTCATTTAATATTTTAGATAGTAGATATTAACATTTCTTTTCAGAGTAGCTGGATCAATGCAGGGTTTATTTTTTTACATAGGGATTTAAATGGGGCATCCCACGAGGATTCAACTCATGATTCAGCAATAATGGATTTGTGGGATTAACTTTAAAAAAATCCCCTCTACCCAAGTGATGCCGAGTAGCCGCTGCTAGTATATATATATATATATATATATGGGAGTAAATATGGAAATTAAATCCGACAATATAAAGAAAATTTGAAAAAACAAGTATTCCGAAATTGGGATGAATTTAATAATCGATGTTTAAAACATTTCGGTTACATTGAACCTTCATCAGGATGTCTCTTGGGGTGAAGAAAATGATGGATGTTTTTATATGTGACAGGAGATGAAAATCTTTTTAGTTATGTAACTGTATTTGATCAGCGTTTTAATTTTGAAAGGCAAGTCGCGATCTACTCACGCGAAGGTGTCATGACGCGTGACGCCACTCGAAGAAATGCAAAAGACGAGAAAAAGTATTAATGGACTGATTATTTTTAAGAGAACATAGGGAAACAAAGTGGGAATAATAACTAAATAAATAATTAAATGAAGCCTGGTATTTAGTAATTATTTAACACTATTTAACTAGAAACGGAGATATAATAAATAATACATGTCGGTTATTAAGGGAACAAAGTGGGAATGATAACTAAATAAATAATTAAATGAATAATTAAATGAAGCCTGGTATTTTGTAATTGTTTAACACTATTTTAGCTAAAAACGGAGATATATTGAAAAAACCATGTCGATTATTAAGAGAGGGCAAATGCGAAATTGCACAGGCTTCAAAAATCTGTCGTAGTCTTTTGTTATGAATATGGGCTAATATTGTGGCATCATTGAAATTGAAGTTATGATTAGTTTCAGACATATGTTGGAGGAGGGTGTTCTGAAAATTGCCCAATTTAATATCGCGTTTGTGCTCATATAAACGCTTCTTGAGAGTTCTTGCTGTTTCCCCAATGTATTTTTTGTCGCAATCTTTACATGGAATTGCGTAAACACCAGCCTCGGATTTTATAGGATGGTGAGACCCCACATTGAGTAAGCTTCTAATTGATTTGGATGAAATAGTAACGATTTTGATACCAAGGTGGTGTAAATTGTTTTCTATAGAGTTAGTGGAAGGGTTATTAGGTAAAACTATGTATCTATGGGGAAGTTTTGTTATATTAGAAGATGTATTAGTGGGGTTTGTGACTGTTTTCCTTTATGGATTTTGAGAGCTTTGGATTTAGCAGATTGTATGAAAGATTTAGGGTAAAGAAGATTTATAAAGGAATTTTCTATATAATTGAACTCATCGTCTAGGTATTTAGGAGTGCAGATACGGAGGGCTCTAAGATAGAAGCCAATAATAATTCCTTTTTTAATGCTGGTATTGTGGTGTGAGTAAAAGTGTATGTGGTCATTTTTACAGGTGGATTTATGGTGGACTTTGAATTCTAATTTGTCTTATTTTTTATGAGTAAAATATCCAAAAAAGGTAAAGAATTATTGGATTCTAATTCATGCGTAAATTTTATGGTGTGTTCAATTTTATTTAGGCTATCAGTAATCTTGTTTATGTCAAGTTCTTGTGGTAGATGAGTAAAATGTCATCGATGTAACGAAAATAACTAGAATTCTTTGGAATTATATAACGAAAAGGGCCAGATTCTAGAAACTCAAGATAAAGACATGCGAGAACCCCACTGAGAGGGGATCCCATGGGCAAACCAAATTTCTGTTTATAATAGATGTTGTTGTATTGAAATAGCAATGTGATGTGCATAAAGTACAAATTTTAATTATTTAGAGATGGATAGAGGTAAGTTAATGTTAATTTTTGATAGGTGATTTTGTAATCGTTTTAAGCATTTGTCTACCGGAATATTAGTAAACAGAGATTTTATATCAAGACTAGCTAAGGATTTGTTTTTTATATTGATGTTGGTTAATTTGTTGAGAAGTGAGCCAGAATTAATTATGTGTGCTTCGCTAATAGTACCTAATAAAGGGATAGGGTTTTGGCTAAGTATTTGGCAATATTATGGGGGGCAGAACCAATACCAGAGATAATTGGTCTAAGAGGAATATTTGGTTTATGGGTTTTGGAAGGCCATAAATCTTTGGGATAGTGGAGTGGTAATTTATGAGCGAGGACCAGAATTTGTCCTCCTTGGAAATTATTTTTTATACGATGTATTGAAATTATGTATGTTTTTTGTGATAGTTTGTGGAGAGATTTGTTCATATGTGTTATTGTCATCAAGTAAGTCCATTAACTTACGGTTATAGTCACTGGAATCCATGATAACAACACCACCACCTTTATCAGAAGGTGAAATGACAATGTTGTTGTTGGAGGATAGAGTTTTTAATGCGGTCATGTATCTCCTTGGTAAGGTGTGTTCCTCAGTTTGATAGCTGGTGGAGGCAGCTATAATACCCTGTACAAAGCCTTTGTTAAAATCAGAGTCATGATGTTTATAGTTTATATCAATCAATTTTCCCATGTTATGGGTTTTGATGCCGGTGGCGATATGCACATCACATTGCTATTTTCAATACAACAACATCTATTATAAACAGAAATTTGGTTTGCCCATGGGATCCCCTCTCAGTGGGGTTCTCGCATGTCTTTATCTTGAGTTTCTAGAATCTGGCCCTTTTCGTTATATAATTCCAAAGAATTCTAGTTATTTTCGTTACATCGATGACATTTTACTCATCTACCCACAAGAACTTGACATAAACAAGATTACTGATAGCCTAAAATAAAATTGAACACACCATAAAATTTACGCATGAATTAGAATCCAATAATTCTTTACCTTTTTGGATATTTTACTCATAAAAAATAAAGACAAATTAGAATTCAAAGTCCACCATAAATCCACCTGTAAAAATGACCACATACACTTTTACTCACACCACAATACCAGCATTAAAAAAGGAATTATTATTGGCTTCTATCTTAGAGCCCTCCGTATCTGCACTCCTAAATACCTAGACGATGAGTTCAATTATATAGAAAATTCCTTTATAAATCTTCTTTACCCTAAATCTTTCATACAATCTGCTAAATCCAAAGCTCTCAAAATCCATAAAGGAAAACAGTCACAAACCCCCACTAATACATCTTCTAATATAACAAACTTCCCATAGATACATAGTTTTACCTAATAACCCTTCCACTAACTCTATAGAAAACAATTTACACCACCTTGGTATCAAAATCGTTACTATTTCATCCAAATCAATTAGAAGCTTACTCAATGTGGGGTCTCACCATCCTATAAAATCCGAGGCTGGTGTTTACGCAATTCCATGTAAAGATTGCGACAAAAAATACATTGGGGAAACAGCAAGAACTCTCAAGAAGCGTTTATATGAGCACAAACGCGATATTAAATTGGGCAATTTTCAGAACACCCTCCTCCAACATATGTCTGAAACTAATCATAACTTCAATTTCAATGATGCCACAATATTAGCCCATATTCATAACAAAAGACTACGACAGATTTTTGAAGCCTGTGCAATTTCGCATTTGCCTCTCTTAATAATCGACATGGTTTTTTCAATATATCTCCGTTTTTAGCTAAAATAGTGTTAAACAATTACAAAATACCAGGTTCATTTAATTATTCATTTAATTATTTAT
>CM042160.1:29130049-29142549 GCA_023376005.1 Doryteuthis pealeii | reverse complement strand
ACTTATACATATATAGGAATATGTATATAGACATGCATACATATATATATAGGTACATATATATAAATACACATGTATGTACATATATATATATTGAGAGAGAAATAAAGTGAGAGAAGGAAAGAAAGAGAGACATACACATAGTAAAGTTACCTTGAGTGTATTGAAGTGTGTGTATATGTATATATATATATATATATAAATATATATATATGTGCACATACTTACACATTCAAAATCATGCATACGTGTACACTAATGGAATAATATGTTTAAACAAACACTCATATATACACATAAAATTATATATATTATATATTGCATATTCTCATACATACACACATATTTTAATACACATCAAAGGGTGGGGCAGAAGTTAAAGGAGAGTCAACACTATTAGGCATGACAAAATACTGTCACATTTCTTCTGTCTATCTATGTCTACATACATATGTGTATATATATATATATATATATATATATATATATATGTGCATGTGTGCGTTTATATAGGTGTGTGCATGTGTAAAAAAATAGGCTAGAAGTATAGAGCACCTTTTAAGAATTGAACTTACTACTAATGGTCTGCTAGTCTAGACTGATAACCATAACACTATCTTTATGCAATTTACAGAAATGCTTTTTAAATTTATGTGTGCACATGTGTGTCTGAATTTACATCAACCACACAAGTATATCCATGTATATATAATATAAAAGATGTCTGTCTATCTGCATGCCTGTATGTTTATTTGTACAACAACTGAGTGCACATCTCTTTATAAAGGAAAATTGGTGGAGACCAGCAACGACCAAAGTTCAATAAAATCCACACTATTTTTGTCTGAAAGAACGTTAAAAAAATTTTTGACCCTCATTTTTCATAAAAAAAGATACATAAAAATATCATATGGGTGTAAATCAATGATATAATAAAAATTGATTTAAAACTGATTAAATAAATGGCAATATAAGAATGGATAAACATGATAAAAAGCAAATAAATAAACAATTTAAAAATAAGAATATATAAAGAATAAAAGATAATCAAAGAAATATTTAGAAAAAGAACTTTTAATTATGTATGTTGTTAAGAGATTTGTATTATCTGCGTTATTCGGACTATTATCCCCATCTTCATTGTTATTTGTACAACGTTTCGGCTGATATATCCTCCGGCCTTCTTCAGGTATTTCTTGTCGGACTCTGTAACCTTCTCGGACTGGAGAACCTTCTCGGACTTGGGAACTTTCAAGAAATACCTGAAGAAGGCCGGAGGGTATATCGGCCGAAACGTTGTACAAATAACAATGAAGATGGGGACAATAGTCCGAATAACACAGATAATACTAATCTTCAAGCCTCATCTCAAACATTCAGAGAAATGTTAAGAGATTTATATCTAACTTTTAAAATCCATGTCAATACTGGATACCTCTGCTATATTTTTATAAAAATCAGCATATATCATGGAGGACTAACAACTATGATGGTCAATAGGGATGGGCGGTACGAGATAATCAAGTTAATCCATGCTGTTAGCCTTGATGATGATGATGATATACAGTGATATTTTGACTTATGAGTACCCCAACTTAGGAGTTTTTCAAGTTAAAAGTTGTCATTTGGTCAATTTTTTGTTTAGTATTGAGAGCTAAAATTTTAGTCGGTTTCAGATACGTTTGAGTTAATAAGTTCACTATAAACATTCAAATTTCTAAATTTATTCAACCAAAGAAAAGTGTTATTTATAAAAAAAATAAACATTAAAATATATTACAGCACATAATTCATTACATATTGGGCCGGGTTAGCTCAGTCAGTAGAGCGTTCGGCTAGAAACCACAAGGTTCCTAGTTTGATACTGGTCCTTGCCAACTCAGCATATGGGTAGCACAGGGATCTGTGCAGTAAAGTAAGGAGCTGATGGTAGGTGTGGTGCTCCACCCAGATGCTAAAACAATCTCCTTGGTCTAGCTATTGAAAAGGGGATAGACTCCCTCGCTGACTGGCTGATACCGACTTTAGGGCCGCCGTCGACTTACTTACTTTTTTTTATATCATTATAATTCTATACAATACCATGCTATGTTCTTATAAAAGAAATGCAACAAAAAATTATAGTGTTTTTTTGGGCGGCAGAATGGATTAATGATATATCAGTTTATTTCAATGAGGAAAATTGATTGGATATACAAGGAATTGATTTATGGGTAGAACTAATTAAGCTCATAAACAAAGTACCATTGTATATCTATTCTGTAAAGAATATATTTTAGTATATATATTTACCAGTCTCCACACGAGCAGGGTGTGACACAGGGTCAATTTCTTAAGCGGAGTTTAACAGGTTGAATTCAGAGTATTCTTCTCCTAGACGGTTGCCTAACCAAGGTTAAGAGCCCAGTCTGCCCTACTTTTTACCCATAGCTGGAGGGAGAGTAGAATTCATACCTTTCCCAAGGGTATTAGCGCTAAGTGAAATGCAATTACCACGTCCAGGATTTGAACTCGGGCGACGAGTCCATTTCCTATGACTTTAACCATTACACCACGCGCTTCCTAATATATTTTAGTATAACATTTATACCTTAATTTTAAGATATGTTTCTCTTTGTGCAGCAGTCCAGCATTACTACATGTTGTTTTCAGAATATAATTCTTAATAAATTTATTTCTGTTCATAAATTCTTTTTTTTTTCTTTTTCAATTTGCTGGTGTTTTATTCAGTTGCTTGAAGCAACCATTATTTTTATGTCACCCCAATATGCACCTTTGAAATTTTTGCATTCACTTCATGCCAATATGTTGTGAAGAATTTCCATAATATGAATATTGTTATCTTCATTGTATTTTGTCTGCAAGCAAAAATAAAGAATGCAATGAACTATGTCTTCTTTGTTAATCTTTTGCTCATTTCACTAGTGTATTCTGGAGTTTAATACATACATTTGTTTTTTAAGGTGATTTATTATTCAATGTACCTTTTTTCTAAAATGGCCGGTTGATCCCACACTTGAGAATAGACCAACTGAAACACTGGAACAAACAACATTACAATGATGAGGACAGTCCAATAAATAAATAAATAAACAGGGATATAATAGATAAATAAAAATGGAAATATATTAAGGGATCCAGGTGGTTGTTTTATTGTAAAATTATTGTTTCAATATCTCTGTTTTTAGCCAATTTGATATTAAACAAATAGAATATAAATAAATAAGCAGAAATGAAATAGATTAAATTAAATCAGAATGACTTCACTGGGTTTTTTTTTTCAATGATATCTTAAGCTACAATTCATTGTATTATTCATGTATATTAATTCCCTTTGACTCCTTTGTGGAACAAGGGTTGCAAACCTACATTGCCAGTGATTCTGTAGCAGTTAAAATAGCAAGAAGGTTTATCAAGTAGAATTGCAAGCTTAATGTGCACCTGCTTTCGAATTCATTTTCTTACCTTCTCAAATTGTGAGGGATCTAGCAATTCATGGTATTGGTTGATTTGATTATTTATGGAAGATATTTAATTGTATTCCCACTCCAAAATTAAAATTAATATATCCAATGATACACTAACACTGACTAAGTGGAAAGAAAGACAAGATAAGCTCTTTGAATGTATAGGAACATGTAATGCATACATAATGTAGATACAAAAAGTATTAATAAGAAACCTACATATTAACAATAAACAAGCAGTATATGAAAGGTGAACAAAAACGGTAAAAAGTCTAACTTGAGTTCTTTGGTGTCATAGCCATGTGCTTTATATTTTAATGCCAAAGCAAGAGACAAGAGCATTTGCTGAGTGGTTAGATAAAGACTCTACTATTCAATGAATAGAAATAAAAATGGACATTTTTAACTGTTCAAAGAACGAGCCAAAAAGAGGCTGAAAATGATGATGAGATTTCATGTGACAATGAGATGCCTAAAGGCCATGTGCTCAAAGTCCAAGGGAGAAATGATTTATTGTCTCCTTACAATGGCAGGGAAATGGAATTGGTAGGCAGAGTTCAAATTCTGACTGAAACAATTTTATGTTCACTTTGCACAAATGCTTTTGGGAATAGCATGAACCTTTTCTCTTCTTCAACCACCACCCCCACGCCATCCCAATGAGGAGTAAAATACTGGCTTCTCTATGTCAGATACTCATTCTTGTTTCTTCTCATGTTTTCTATCTCTGCTCTCTTCTTTTACACACCTTGTATTCTGAAAAAATAACGTTCCATTTATTAATTTTTTTTCAGAATATAAGGTGTGTCAAAGAGTATCATTTTAAAGATGTATTTAGCAAGATAGAAATGAAAAATAAATGGAACGTAATTTTTTTTTTTCAGAATACTAGATGTGTCAAACAGTACAAAAGAAATCGATACTTTTTTGACACACCTTGTTATATAAGAATAAAATATGCACTTTTTGACAAGAATTATTGCTACCTATATATAGAAATGTAAAAATGTTGCTTTTAATTTTTAAAGTTTTTTTTACAAGAAAGAAACAATTACAAATGTTTGTCTAAAAAAAGAAAACTACTTTCATCTAATATAATGTTGGCTGATGACACTGGATTACAAAAAAAATATTTTCTCTGAGGAAAGAATGTGAATAGGTGTTTCTTACTAATTTGGGTGTGTTGAATTCAAATTTATAAACAGTTTTGCTCTATCACCTCTAGTTTTCTGTCTTTTAAATAGTCTCATTTATATTTACGAGTATATACATGCTTATTTCAACAGTTGCAGCAGCTTATTACAGATAAAACAGGATAGATAAGAACATTGATGGAATAAATATACTTGATGACACAAATAACACAATTCATACTACCACAGGCAGTTAGAAGTGTGTTTTCTTAGATGATCTGCTGTATTTTGCCTTCAGGATGTCATGCAAGAGCATCCAACAAAGTAAAATTAAATCATATGTTAGGCAATAAAATGTGCGTCGTTCGAAATTGTAATACAAATATATACCCAAAAGATTGTGTAACACAATTGTCGAGGGACACCTTCCTCCTGCGCTGTGAGGGACAACAGCCTCCTGCGCTGCGAGGGACAACAGCCTCCTGCACTGACTGCCAGTGCACTACTGGCTGTTGATTGAGACATGTTGGCTACGCTTAACTGCCAAAATCCATCTTGATATATAGCTATATATATATATATATAATGTTATCACTTACATTTATTGCATAATAACTAAAAAAGAAGACATAAGTCACACAATATTAGAAATTAACCCTGAATGCATATATGCCTTTATGTACAGTATGTGTACAAAATGTACAGTATACATGTCTAAAAAAAATAGAGGTGATGAGTAAAAACGGATTTCAAATCTGAATTCAGCACCCGCAAATTAGGTTAAAACAGTTATTTTTGTAATTGTCTCAATTTCTTTGTAAACCAGTGTAATTTATAATAGATGTTTTTTTAAAGCAGTCTCATTACTTTCTAGACAGATATTTCTATGATAAAAAATCTTTTTCATATATTTATGGAGGACATCTTTCCAATTGGGTGTTGCTCCTTTCTACTTCGATCTTATTAATTCTTATAAAATCAGTAACACGAGATCACATTCCTTGGTGTACACTAATTTTTCTTACTGATCCCATTTCACATGCATGCATCTAATTACTATGGCTGCTTGCCTCATTCTTCATTATTCTAATGAACTGTATTTCCAGGGATTTGCTGTCATGTGAATTCTATCATCAACTAACATCATTCAGATGACCTGGGGTTAAAGCTTAGTCAATAAACTGGTGATTTTTCCTAGAGTTAATGGCTGAATTCAAATCCTAGCTACCTATCATTACACAATAATAGGCTATGCCTATTCTAGCTCAATCGTAGGCATCTAACAAGGAACCACAAGGTTCCAGGTTATGCAGCCTTTGCCAACTCAGCCTATGAGTAGACAGGGATTCTGCAGTAAAAGTGACGAGCTTGATGGTAGTGTGGTGCTCAACTCAACGCAAAACAATCTTCTTGGTGTAGTGCTGGAAAAGAAGATAGACTCCTTGTGGTCGGCTGATACCAACTTTCGGGCACCCAGACAACTTTTGCACTTTTTTTTATTCATGTATATAACATCTTAGCTTGGTTTGACTACTAGTTCTAGGAGAAGGATTTGTGACAAGTAGTAGATGCAAAATTAATGATACAATAATGATTGCAATTTTTACCTCATGACAACATAATCCACAAAATGGTTAATCAATCTGGGCTTTAACCACAAAAGATAAAGTATCCTATTTACTAACTCTAAGATTACTGTTTTTACTTTCTTCTTATTTAACCTTTTCTTTCTTCTTTCTTATTTAACCTTTTCTTTCTTTTTTTTTTTTTAATTTCCTTCTTTCTTTCTTATTTCTTTTCTTTCTTCTTTTCTTATTACCTTTTCTTCTTCTTTCTTCTTTACCTTTTCTTTCCCTTCTTTCTTATTTCTTTTTTTCCTTCTTTCTTATTTTACCTTTTCTTTCTTCTTTCTTATTTACCTTTTCTTTCGCTTCTTTCTCTTATTTACCTTTCTTTCTTTCTTTTCTTATTTACCTTTCTTTCTTTTCCTTTTCTTTCTTAATTTGTTTTTTCTTTCCTTTTCTTCTTATTTGTTTTTTTCTTCCTTCTTCTTATTTGTTTTTTCTTTCCTTTCCTTCTTATTTGTTTTTGTTTCCTCTTTCTTTCTTATTTGCCTTTTCTTTCTTTCCTTTTCTTTTCTTTAGTTGCATTTCTTTCTTTCCTTCTTTCTTATTTGCCATTTCTTCTTTCTTCTTCTTTCTATTTACCTTTTCTTTTCTTTTTCTTCTTTTTCTTATTTGTTTTTTTCTTCCTTTTTCTCTTTTATTTGTTTTCCTTTCTTTTCCTTCTTATTTGTTTTTCTTTCCTTTTCTTCTTATTTGTTTTTTCTTTCTTTTTTTCTTTCTTATTTTGCCTTTTTCTTTCTTTCCTTTTCTTTCTTAGTTGCCATTTCTTTCTTTCCTTTCTTTCTTATTGCATTGTCTTGTTTTCTTTCTTTCTTTCTTATTTACCTTTCTTTCTTTTTCCTTCTTCTTTCTTATTTGTTTTTTTTTCCTTTCCTTCGTATTTGTTTTTTTCTTTCTTTTTCCTTCTTAATTTGTTTTTTCTTTCCTTCCTTCTTATTTGTTTTTTCTTTCCCTTCTTTCTATTTTGTTTTTTCTTTCCTTCTTTCTTTCTATTTGCCTTTTTTTCTTTCCTTCTTTCTATTTGCCATTTCTTTCTTTCCTTCTTTCTGAGTTTGCCATTGTCTTCTTTCGTTTCTTTCTTTCTTTCTTATTTACGACCTTTTCTTTCTTTCCATCTTTCTTTCTTTATTTCCTTTTCTTTCTTTCCTTTTTCTTATTTATTTGCCTTTTCCTCTTTTCTTTTCTGTCTTCTTTCTTATTTATTTGCCTTTTCTTTCTTTCCTTCTTTCTTTCTTATCTTATTTGCCTTTCTTTCTTCTTCTTTTCTTTCTTATTTGCCTCTTCTTTGTTTTCCTCTTGTCTTTCTTATTACCTTTTCTTTTTTCCTTCTTTCTTTCTTATTTGCCTTTTCTTTCTTTCCTTCTTCTTTTCTTATTTGCCTTTTTCTTTCTTTCTTCCTTTCTTATTTGCCTTTTTCTTTCTTTCTTTCTTATTTACCTTTTCTTTCTTTCCTTTCTTCTTTTTATTTATTTGCTTTTTCTTTTTTCCTTCTTTCTTTCTTTTTATTTGCCTTTTTCTCTTTCTTTCTTCATTTCTTATTTAATTTGCCTTTTCCTCCTTTCTTTTCTTCTTTCCTTTCTTATTTATTTTTGCCTTTTCTTTCTTTCCTTCTTTCTTTCTTATTTATTTGCTTTTTTTTCTTTCCTTTCTTATTTTCTTGATTTATTTTGCCTTTTCTTTCTTTCTCTTTCTTCTTATTATTGCCTTTTTTTCTTTCCTTCTTTTTTCTATTTGCCTTTTCTTTTTTCCTTCTTTCTTTCTTGATTTGCTTTTCTTTCTTTCCTTTCTTTTTTTTATTAGCCTTTTCTTTTTCTTTCCTTCCTTCTTTTTCCTTATTTGCCTTTTCTTTTTTCCTTTTTTCTTTTCTTATTAGCCTTTTTCTTTCTTTCCTTCTTTTTCTTATTGCCTTTTCTTTCCTTTCTTCGTTTTTTTTGCCTTTTCTTTCTTCCTCTTGTTTTTCTTATTTGCCTTTTCTTTCTTTTTCCTTCTTCTTTCTTATTTGCCTTTTCTTTCTTTCACTTCTTTCTTCTTATTTGCCTTTTCTTTCTTTCTTCTTTCTTTCTTATTTGCTTTTCTTTTTCCTTCTTTTCTTTATTTACACCTTTCTTTCTTTCCTTCTTCTTTCTTATTTGCCTTTTCTTTCTTTCCTTCTTTCTTTTCTTATTTGCCTTTTCTTTCTTCTTCTTTTTTCTATTTTGCCTTTCTTTCTTTCCTTCTTTCTTTTCTTAGTTTGCCTTTTCTTCTTTTCCTTCTTTCTTTCTTATTTGCCTTTTCTTTCTTTCCTTCTTTCTCTTTCTTATTTGCCTTTTTTTCTTTCCTTCTTTCTTATTTACTTTTCTTTCTTTGCCTTCTTTCCTTTCTTTCCTTCCTTCTTTCTTATTTATCTTTTCTTTCTTATTATAACCCATCGTTACTCTTTACTCTAAAGTTAATCCTTTAAGTCATTCCAGGGTAATGCTAATAATATTTGTACATTTTTGTTTCTTTCTTTAGGGCTAAAGGAATATCTACTTCAGGTGGAAAAAAACATAAATTCTAATAGATTTATAACTCTTAATGATGTGCTACTTTTATCTACTATAAAAAGCTTTCTAGATATCAAACAATTTTGGATATGTCTGAAAATTTTAAGAAAATATGTTAAGAAAGCAGCTTTAATGCTTGTGGTGCATTTTAGAATGCATGCTGAGAGTTAGGTTAAAGATCTCTAAGTGAGAAAAGTGGAGAATAGGAAAAGGTAAAACAAACATGAAAGTACAAAGAAAGGAAATATAAAAAAAAAGAGGGAAATAGGGAAAAGGAAATTGTAAAGTGTTGATGTGAAGGACAAATGTAAGAAAAAATAAAGAACAATAAGGAAAATGAAGTGAAAGGATAAAAAGATCGAAAAAAGTGATGTGAAAAAGAAAGGAAAGGAAAAAAAGGAAAAAGATAAAATAATGAAAAGAAAAAGAAAGAACGAGAAAAGGAAAAGAAGATATGAAGAGAAAATGAAAAGAAAAAAATTAAATAAAAGAAAGAAAGGACAAATGAAAGAAAAAGAAAGAAAGGGACAGGGAAAAAGGAGAGAAAGAAAGGAAGACTAAAAGGAGAAGAAAGCAATCCAAAGAAAAAAACGGAAAGACAGGAGTAAAGAAATCGAAAAAGGGAGAAAGGGGGGAGAAAAAGGACAGACAAGTGAATAAAGGAGAAATAAGGGGTAGAATGTAAAGGAGGGAGGTAAGAAAAATTAAGAATAGAAAAAAGGGAAGGAAGAGGAATGTTGAAGAAAATAACTTAAAAAATGAACAAACTATTTCTTAGAATTTGAAAGATGACCCTGGAAGAAATATTTTAAATTGTGCAGATTCAAGTGGAAAACAAACAAAGAAGAGAAAAAATAGGGAATAAAATAGGAAAAATGAAATTGAAAGAAGAAATAAAAAGAAAAAATGTAAGAAGACCTAAGAAAAAAGAAAAATAAGGCTGTTTGTGAATGGAAAATAGTCAAAAGAGAAGATTTACTAAGAACAAAGGGAAGTTAACAGAAAAATAATAAAATAACAATAAATTAAGAAAAGAAAAAAAAAATGATTGTGGCATGTAAGAGAAGAAGGAAATGCGAGAAATAGCCTTTAAATATTGAAGAGTAAACTGGAAAATGAAAAATATTAAAGAAAAAACCCAAGAAACAATCAAATCAAATGAGGATTTAAAACAGATGAATAAAGATTAATAAGTCATACCACTCCCAAAATAGTGACAAACTAATAACAGGACAGTAGCGATATAATACTAAAATATAATCCGCTAGCTTTTTAAATCATCTCATCATACTCACTTTCGCTTTTGTGATTTTTGTTTTTTTCCAAAAGTAAGATACAAGGAAAATAATACAATGAATATCAAGGAGAACCAAACAACAACCAGTAGAAAATTAATTACTTCGACAGAAGGTTTACCTATCAATGGCAAACATTATTGAATTTGAATAAACTATACTTATAATGGGCAATGATAACTAGCTGTCAATCTCTGTGGAACAAGCGTTCAATCAAACACACAACGAAAGAAAAGAAAGAACTGAGAGGGTCATTAGATAAACAGTTTAGACTTAAAAACAGAAATTGAAGTACTTCAACAAAGAAAAATAAATATTGAAGTTATATTGTTTGAAAACAAAACACCAAAAATGAACAAAAGCAAAAAAGGAAAACAAAAAACTTATCGCTACAAAAGATTAGAATTTAAAAGTATATACTCAGTTGGAAAAATTCGGTTTTCTCTTTCTCAAACTGTGTTGGACTATTGTGGGATAAAATGGAAGACTAAAATTAGACGGAGGAAATAAAGCGTCGACAGTTTGCCAAGAGCTTTTAGTGGCTTCATAAAAAAAGTTACTTGTTTCGAAAAGAAGATATATTTAGATTTAGAATATTGATACTATATACTACACCAGGAATAAGTTGTGGGTGGAAAATATAAATACATTAAATACATAAAATCTATTAAGTATAGGCTATAAATCAGATGTATAACGATACGAAAAATAGGTGGCGCTCCCGCGGCAGGTTTTAAAATATTCAGCTATATATACTATACTATATAGAGTGTATATATATATATATAATATATAACTACGCAATTAGTCTGTACTGTTTTTATTCACGCAGCTCAGTGGTGGGTGAAGTTTTTTTGTGGTATTACAATTCCCAAGAGATTCAATGATCAGTGTGATCCGGACGGCTTATATACCTATAGTAATCATATATATGGTGTATCTTAGAGTGGTGTATATATAGTATATATATATATATATATATATATATTAGAGAAGGGCGTGAGTGGTGTAATGGTTTACTGTTGTTGGAAGAAATGGACTCAGACAAGTTGTGTCAATTATTCTTGCAAGGCCTGTTTTGCACTTCACATTGACTAAACCAATGCTTTACAGGACACCACGCTATCGCACTACAAACTATTCTTCCCTCCAGCTATGAATAAATAATACACGGAGCACTACTTACTAGGCGCTCTGACCTTGGTTAGGTAACCAGGCTCGGAGAATGGAAAAACTCTGAATTCAAACTATTAAACTCTGCTTAAGAAATTGATCATGGGAATCAGCGATTCTACTCAAGCGGTTGGTTATAGAGCGATAGTAATAGATGTTAGATAGATATTACACGTATTGTACTAAGTTTTAGACTTTTTTTAGATTTTAAACATTTAAGATTGAATTTAATATGTATAAGCACGTTGTGGCACTTTATATTAATCAAAGTGATGTATTCTAAACAAACTCTAGATGCTGGATTTTATTTTCAATAGCATTCATGCATTAAAAAACAATTAATTAATCAATCTCAAACTTTTGAGCTTTCTTTTTGTTACAGTTCCTTTGGACCTTCATGCATTATTCAGCAAGATTTCATTGAATCATAACACACAAGCTCTCTGAAATGACTTTATGATTAATGGTTTTCAACATATAAATCATTCATCTATTTTAAAGTCATCGATATCTTTAAATCTTACTTGAAATTTTAGAAAACAATAAAAAGTTGCATGGAACTATGACTGATGAGTATCGAAGTAACTGAACTTGTACAAAAAGAAAGCTCAAAAAGTGTGAGATTTGATTAATAATTGTTTTTTGAAATTGGCAATGGAATGTCTATTTGAAAATAAAATCAGCAATCTAGATGTTTAGATATCATCACTTTATACTATAAATTGCCAACTGTGTATACATATGAATCAATCTTGAATTTTTAAATCTAAAAATCATAAAAACTTTAGTTACAATACTGTCTGATAGAACTTGTATATCACATAACACAACCGCATGAAGTAAATGCGACCCATGATCAATTTTCTTAGAGGCAAGAGTTTAATAGGTTTGAATTCACAATAAGTTTTTCCTTCTCCTAGCCTGGTTATAACCAAGGTTCGAGCCTAGTACCCTTATTATTTATTCATAGCTGGAGGGAGAATAGTGGATTTATACTTTTCCAAGGGTATTAGTGCAATGTGAAGTGGCAAACGCTTGCAAAGGATTTGACCTGCAACTATGTCGGTCCATTTCTTTCCCAACAGTTAACCATTAGCCCACCACGCCTTCATATATATATATATTATAATATATTATATATACACTACACCATATACATCATCTAAAGATACACATAATATATATATCTATATATAAGCTCGATCATGATATTGAACTCCTTGATAATCACAAAACTTCACCACCCTGAGGCTCGTGTAACCCATCAAACTATTCGCTATTA
>CM042160.1:29090040-29129949 GCA_023376005.1 Doryteuthis pealeii | reverse complement strand
AGAGAGAGATCAATTCTGCAGCCTTTTCTAATGAATAGTGTGGCAAATGTGGTTTGACATGCCACACTCTTTCATTTCATAAACCTAAGCAAATTTTAACAGCATATTAGTTGGGCTCCCAAGGTTGTCTTTGGGTTCTCTCATCTCTCTCTCTCTCTCTCTCTCGGGTAATCTCTCGTCTCTCTCATCTCTCTCGAGTCATCTCTTCTCTCTCTCTCTCCTCTTTCTTTTTCTTCTTTTCTCCTTTCCTTCTTCTTTCCTTGTTGCTCTCTCTTTCTTTTGCTTTTTCTCTTTTCCTTTCTCTTCTCCTCTTTTCTTGTTCTTTCTCTTTTCTTGTTCTCTCTCTTTCTCTTTTCTGCATCGCTTTTTCTCTGCTCTTCCCTTTTTTTTATTTCCCTCTCCGCATCTCTTCTCCTCCTCCTCATCTCTCTTCTCTCATGTATGAGTTTGTGGTAGAAGTCTTTAAACTCTTTAGCTGATTTTAAATAAGTAAGGGTTGAAAATTTTTTTCTAACACTTTACTTAAAAATAACTGAACTTGCATATTATTAATGAAAAAGTTTTAATCATCCAAAGATGAAATTGAGTGAGAAGTAACCATTCTTTTTTTTTTTTTTCTTTTTTTTTTTTTTTCTAGATATTAATTTAAGCTAAATTTGCCATCTGCGGTATTACTGTATTATATATGATCTCTAAAAGCATTAAATAATGCAAAAATATTCAAATGTGATGTATTTACAATATAATGAAATCCTGGAAGGAAAAAATGGCCTATTGAAACAACTTTGAACTTAAAATGTAGACGTGTAAACAAACCATTTACAGATCTGTTCTTTTTTTTTATCTGCATTTTGCTGGTTTATCATCTGCAGCATTGCTGGTCCTTGTTTTATAAATGAAACTTATGGCTACAGAAAGCAAAAATTAAACAAACATGGAAAACCCAAAAAGTAAAAATAATAAAGTAAAAAAGAATCTTAAGGGGAGATTGAGATATTTGTTCAAACGGACAATCCAAATCCTTTTTTTCTGCGAAACAATTTTTTTAATTGCCTTCTATTTTGCTTCCAATCAATCTCAAATATTCTGCCAAAGCCAATGTAGTTGATATAATAAAATAAAAATGTCCGACTTTTCCTTGGAAATATTTTATAACTTACGTAAATTCCTTGTTGCTTTGTCCCAAAGACTTTTGAAAATAATGGAAGAGTTTTTAGTGCAGATAAACGAAAAAAACTATTTTGCTTCTTTTTTTTTTTTTTTTTTTTTTTTTTTGTACAAACAATTTAGAATGTATCACCAAAAAAAGCAGTTGCTAATTAAATAACAATTGACTGAAACTGAAATTTTATTTATTTTATTTTTCAAAGAAAGATTTTTACAAATCTTTATTTATTAAATTAGAAATAGTATAAAGGTAATATTAAAAGAAAAACTATCAATAATAGAAGTTGTGATTTACAGAGACAGAATAAACAAATCAATAAAAATGTTAAATCTTATTAAGAAATAGCAACTTTAGGGTATTTCAACAGCTCCATTCAATGCATGATTTTTCGCATTTGGTTGAAGCATTTCTATTAAAAACAAACACCACGGAATTTAAAAGCATCAATATGGGAATTTTAATAACTTTATTATATGTTATATAGTATACTTGTGAATAATCGGGATCATTCCATGTGGTAGATTAGCCATAGTGATAAACAGATATAACCACAATGAGAGCTCAAATGTGCCTAGTGCCGTAAGTGGTGAACAGAAGCAATATATCTTATTATAATGGAGGATTGTGGTTTTTCTGTCTGTAAACCGAAAGCTATAATTTACTAATACAAATCATAATTCCCCTTTTGTTTATTTACATCATATTCTTCCATGAATTTTTATTTTTTTATTTAAAACCCATTAATAAAAAATTGTTTTTTACATCATTAAGGACTGTTGACCGTATCTACATACTATACATGCAATTGTGGTTTATATATAACAACAAATAAGCGGTTTACAGTGTGGATGGTGAGGCAATTGCATTTTTGAAAATAAAATTTGATTTTTAAATAATATATGCTTAGTATTATTGATTTCCAATTTGTTTGGTTTTTATCTTAATTGAATATAGCAAAAATCCTTCGGATATAAAATCTTAAAAGAAATCCAATTAACAAGAAGAAATAACTGTAATATATTCCTTATACTTTCTTTCTTAAACTTAAATAGTTAAATTAGGGAAAATTTAACAAGACAGACGGGAGTAAACATAAAAATGGATGGAAGAGTTAGTTTCAAAGTTTTCTATTTTTCAAATCATACCCACTCTGTTCAAAAATCTTTTTTATCTGGCATTCTATTAAGTTTATCAGCCTTTTCTAATTAATATATTTTATTATTTAAAACTAAATACTAGCACCTCGGAGGGTGCATATATTTGCAGTAAGTAATAATTAAGGAAAACACTTTAAATTTGCTTCATTGTAATAATTTATTTCAACTGCATAATTACAGCATCTTCAGACATGAGCAAAATCTGGTTAATTACTGACCTCTGTAATAAACCATGATTTTGCTCATGTTGAAGAGGCTCATGATTATGCAGTTGAAATAAATTATTACAATGAAGCAAATTTAAAAGTGTTTTCCCTTAATTTTTATATATATATATATATATATTATATATATGTGTGTGGTGGTGTGTGCGTGTGAAGAAAAGGAAGGGAATCCGATGGTATGTAGTATATTAAGAAAATTGAAAAAACACAGATTTAAAAAAGTTGAGTGGTAAGTTTGTTGGCCGATGCTGCAGTGTTTCGACCTATTAATTAGATCATCTTCAGGGCATTTGTTGGTATATGGAAGGTGACAAAAAAATTTTATCACAGAATAACGAGAAAAGCAAGTGATAGTCCTTGTTCATCAGTCTGTTCAAAATTTGAAGTCTGAAGAAAGGCCGTTGAAAAAAGTGGGCGGTTTGAAATATGACGTCAAATATTCTCTTTTACAGTGTGAGTATGAGAAATTAAAGACAGTGACAAACAGCTCATATGAGAGACAAAAATGAAGGATAAGATATCAGTGAGTATCAAACTCATGACATCTTTGGCCTCAAGGAAACTCCTTTACCAACTAAACTGGTACTAACGAAGTCCAAATATTATAACTTATCTTATATTCTCATCTCTAATGCACCATGTTTTTTCCTTACTTTTTAAACAATAATACTATTGTTGGGTCAGTAAAATACATTTTTTTTAAATATATATGGACTTAAGAAGGAGAGCCTATCTGTGATGGAATATAACAATCATGAGTTGCGCCGGGTAGTTTTGGCTTTCATACCCAACAGACACCTATGGACCAGTTCCATGACAAGGTCAAAATAATTAATCTCTAAGTTGATAGATTTAAATAGAAGATACCAAATATCCTTAATTTCCCTCTTCATCAGATTGGTTTGGTTTGTTTTAAGGTATATCAACCTCAGTGTGTCATTTAATGCCGATAAAGTTTTGAAATAAATCAATTCTTAATGGATAATACAATTTGTTTTTAAAATACATTTTTCTATTTAACCCATAGATGGGACCCTATCAGGTACTACCACTCCGGGTCAGAGTGGAACAGGGAGTAATGGTAATGAAGGGGTGCTCCACATTCCCTAAACTTCCAAAACTGGAACCTCACCATCAGAGTTTAATGTCATTCCCAGGACATGTAGACCCTCAGCTACCACCTTCTAGCACCCATATGATAAGAAGGATTGGGGCTTGCCATTAGGTCAATAGGGTTGGGAAAATCATATAGGTGCTAGGGCTTGATGTGACCAGCCGATTAACAAGAGGGGGTCTCTCCGACCGCCCGTCTAACCCAAGAGAGGCCAAAGTGGAGTATTGCAAGTCATGAACTGCTCATCCACCTGGGTTATATCCTTAAGCATCATGGGTCGCCACCCACAGCCAACAGGTGGCCCCATTGGGGGAGTCTTACCATTCTGCAGAGGTGCAGTCGGCAGCCGACAGGGTGGTCCATCAGACTGGTAGGTCTCTGAAACTTGACTTTATATATTAGAAGGACATTTATATTGTTAGTCTTTGATTCTTTATATCATCATCATGTTGCACTTTCAGCATGGATATCCATGACAATCTCCCTCCATCCGTCCCTATCACTCATCATTCTCAGGAGGTCCTCTATGCAGCATCCTGCATCCGCACAGAGCTGATCAACGTACGTTTTTGCTGGTTGGCCCACACTGGCTTGTCCATGTGCTGGCTTCCACAGGAGGATGTCGCTTACGAGTTCATCCTTGCTTCTCCAGCAGTCTCCCACGTGTCTTGTCCGTCTTACTCGGATGGTTTGGGTGATATGTGGTAGGTGGCCGTACAGCTGTTTTCTCGTAGGGTGCTGTTTCCACGTCTTGTTCATGATCACCCAGAGCATTCTTGTGCAGCTCCCATCTATCTAGTTTATTCTCTAGTCACTTAGTTAGGGTCCAGGTGGTGCAACCATTCTTATTCATTTATTCATTTATTTGTTGTTGTTAGACTTAAAATGACTGCCAGGCTAACATGATAGTATTAATAGCATATTTTCATTTATTTTAAAGTCTTATTTATACTACTAAATAAATTTAGAGTCCAGGCTTGTTATTCTAACCAAAAAATGACAGGTGAAAGCATCAAGATTTGGAACATGAAATTTCAACATGATATTCATCACGTCAATATTGGAAATTTTAGATAATCTTGCAAGTTAATTGTCAAAATATTTGAGCAATTTGCCAAGATTTTGTCACCTTTTTGAATGTTTGTGGAAAAACAAGTCATTTGTCCTTGACTTTGGTTGGATTTAAAATCCTGACTTGAACCATCAAGAATAATTATTTTTATGGTTTTATTTTATTTTCATATCTTAAAATATTGATTTAGATAAATTTTGCTGACTGTGTTCATAATGATATTACACAAATAAAAGAAATAATAACATGACTAGTTATTTCGGAACCCATGAAAATCAGCCCTAAAAAAAACAAACAAGATTCTTCTAATAACATTATTCACTCAAATAGATTTTTGCTGATAGAACGAAAAATAATCTTTAAAAATCTCAAATGTGTTTTACTTCCCATTTTACAAAGAAAATATGTTTGTTTCAACTAAACAGCTTAATTTTGAGTGTAGATAATTTTTTCCTGTTTATTATAATATATAGAGAATTTGATAATACAACTTCAATCCCATAACATCTGTGTATGCAGAGTGCACTCGTCAGAATCTGTGATCTGTACTGCTGACCAAGTGCGTTATATGAAAGATTCTAAAGGCGACCAAAACTGGGGCTTAACCTGGGTCAAAGATATTTGTTTTGAAAAATATAATAGATAAAGAGAAAATATTGTTTTAGTTTTTATAGAATGGCCAGCTATCAAGTATCAGCTGTGCAAACCTGCAGAGCCACAGAGATTTACTGAATTGTATTTAGAAAAACATAGTTGGATACAAAAGTTCTTTTTAAAAATTAAACTCATAGAATAAATTAAACTCATAGGATAAAAATATATTATCTTAAAAGTAAATTGATAACCTAGAGTCCCAACGTGTGTGTATATATATATATATATATATATATATATATATATATATATATAAAGATAAATCTAATGAACCTACTATTAGTTTCGCTTAATGTTTTCAGGGCTAAGAGTTAGATCTTAGCCCTGAAGAGCATTAAGCGAAACTAATAGTAGGTTCGCCTGACTCATTAGATTTATCTTTATTATTTGCTCTACTTAGGTATTGAGCACTTTTTACTTATTAGCTTATTTTCCTAGCGGTTGTATGAATATATACATATCTTATATACATATAAATGGTTTTTTTCTTTTGGCCAAATACTGTACCAATAGATTACTTTTTGTTGGTACGACTATCTTGGTCTTTTCTTTTTTCCAAAAATTTTTTTCTCCCCAGTTGATGTTTGGTAGTATATTTTTTACAATCAAACTATTCGCTGGGTTTTTCTCCACGCAAGGATTTACCAACACGCTTGGTATATTATTAATTATATATATATATATATAATATATATATATATATATTATATATATATATATGAAAAAAACAAATAGATATATTCATTCAATAATGATATACACAGATCTCAAATTGTTCATTAGATATACTTCATTTAATGCATATACATGTGTATATATATATATATATATATATATATATATAATATATTAAATGAAGTATATCTAATGAACAATTCTCCAACCCACTTTATTATGTGTGTGCATATATATATATATATATATATAATATATATATATATATATATATATATATATATACATAATAATGTAGTTGTGGGAAGAAAAAGGAGAAAGGTAATCACAGACATGACTTTTTAATACCTCTTTCATCTCCAGGAAGTCTGATTGTGCAGAATCGTGGTTATAAAGGTGTTAAATGAGTGCAAATTTCAAGCTATTCAGCATTTGTTGACTGCAATATAACCTTACATTGTCATTATGCAAAAATAGAATAAAGTTCCTCTTTCAAGTCTTTTTCTGCAGATGTTTGAGTGCTTATATTGTCATAAATTGCTTTCATACATCGATGAATTTTGATTGGCATGCAACCTTCTAGCACCAAAACTTTTATCACTGATTACCTCTTTATACGTAACATCATCATCATCTTGTCGTGCAATTACCATGGATATCCATGACAATCTCTCGCCAACCCTCCCTATCATTCATTATCCCAGGGAGGTCCTCTATGCAGCATCCAGTATCCTCGCATAGTTGGCCAATGTAGGTCCTTGCCCACATTAGCATGTTCATGTGTTGGCTTACACAAGAGAACATCGCTTATGAGCTTGTCTTTGCTTCTCCAGCAGTGTCCAGCATGCCTTGTCTGTCTCACTCTGATGGTTTGAGATGGGGGGCAGGTGGCCATACAGCTGCTTTCTTTTGGGGTGCTGTTTCCATGACTTGTTTAAGACCGCATGCAGCATTCTTGTGCAGCTCCCATCTAGCTTATTCTCAAGGCGCCTTGTTAGGGTCCAATTGTTCTCACCATACAGCAGTACTGATATAACCACAGCTTGAAAGAATCGTCCTTTTAACTTGTCAGTGAGATAGGATTTCAATATTACTGATAATCTATTTGTGGCTGACCATGCTTTTCCTATTCATGTATTAACATCGCTTTCTGTGGATGAGATATTACTGCTTAGGTATGTGAATTGTCCTACTGGTATTAGAGGCTTACCGTTGAGTGTGGAGATGTCTCCTTTCTTTTTGAAACACATGAACTCAGTTTTATCGGCGTTCACATAGAGGTCGATATTCTTTGCTACCTTTTGCAGGCTATGCAGTAGTGACACGGCTTGTGCCAGTGTATCTGCAAAAAGTGCATGTTCATCAGAAAAAAAGGCCTCACACTAGGCATCATACTAATTACTAATTACACAATACCACCACAATGAACTGACACTAACCATATATTAAGATCATTTAATTAATAAGGGGAATAAGTCATTTTTTTTTCATAAATGAAATTGTGACTTCATTGTTTGGAATTGGTCTATATTAAAAATCATTTTAATCTTGCAAAAACTTTGTTTTTTGAGCCTATTCAAAATGTTAGCAAATTTGAATGCTGCAGGCTTGAGCAGAGGTATGTCATTAAATTTTGGGTGGTTGAGAAGTGCAAACCATGTGAAATTTACAAAAGAATGTGGGATGTGTATAGAGAATAATGTTTTAGTCACAAAAATGTTTACAAATGAGCAAAACATGAATTTGTTACTACAGGCTTGTGTTGAAAAGTCTATAGAGTGGAAATACATTATTTTGCTTACAGGACCTGCTTTTAGTAAGTTGTCACCCATTTATATATTGAACAGGCTTTTCACTGCTTAACTTTTGTGATCTCATGATTGGTTGGCTGGTTGGTTGGTTTTACTCCGTATCAACTCTTGTTTGGTCATTTAATACAAATGTTGATCTTCTTTTTTTTTTTTCTTTTGAGCAATAGTATGGTTTCAAATGACTAATGATAATCAGTTGTATACCATTCTTAATATATATACTTATATTGTTTCAAGTAAATATTTACTCATGGACAGGATGTGACACAAGGTCAATTTTTAAGCTGGTTTGAATTCAGTCTGCTCTCCTATTTACCTACTTGCAACACTCCACTTTGGCCCTTTCTTGGGCTACATGGGCAGTCAGAGAGGCCCCCTCTGATCGATCAGCTGGTCACATCGAGCCCTAGCACCTATAAGATTGCCCCAACACTTTTGCTCCGTGGCAATTCCCAACCCTTTTTATCATATGGGTGCTAGAAGGCAGTGGCTGAGAGTCTAAATATCCTGGGTATGATGTTAAACTCTCTGATGGTGAGGTTCCAGTTTTGGAGGTTTGGGGAAGCACCCCTTCATCACCATTACTCCCTGGTTTACTCTGACCCAGAGTGGTAGTACCTGTTAGGGTCCTATCTGTGGGTTAATAGAAAAACATGAGTTGATAAACAAAATTTGATTATCTATTACGAATGAATTTATTTCAAAACTTTATCAGCATTAAATGACCCACTGAGGTTGATATGCCATAAACCAAACCAAACCAGACCTATTTACCCATAGCTGGGGTGGGGAGAATGGATAGATTCCTGCCTCTTCCAAGGGCATTAGTACAAAGTGAAATGCAAATAGTCTATTCTAAGATTTGAACTCGGGTTCCATTTCCTATGATGATAACTGTTACACAAAGTATGCCACAGTTATATGGTTTTAAGTAACTTCTTATTTGATAATAATCATTTCTTCGCTCAGAGTTATATGGTTTCAAGTATTTTCATCTAATCTTATTATAATGGAGATTGTGTGTTTTTCTGTCTGTAACCGAAACTATATTCCTACTCAAGTTACAATTCTTTTAGTTATTGACATCACATTCTCCATGATTTTATTTTTATCTAAACCTCAATTATTAATAAAATTGTCTTACATTATTAATACTGTTAACTATGTCTACATACTGACAACATGCAATTATATTTATATATACAACAAAATAGCGGTTTACAGTGTGAACGGGAAGGCTAATTTGCATATTAATATTAAAAAATCGAATTTAATAAATATGCGCTTAGTATTATTGATTTCTAACTGTTTGGTTTTATTTTAATGAATATAAGCAAAAATCTCTTCAATGAATCTTAAATGAAATCCATTAACAAGATAAAATAACTGTCATTTTATTCTTTACTTCCTCTTTTAACTAAATACTTAAATTAGAAAAAATAACAATGAAAGACAAGAGTGATGGAAGAGTAAGTTTCAGTTGTTCCATTTTTTATTATACTCCCTCTGTTTCAAATCTTTTGATTATACCCCCCTCTGTTTCAAATCTTTTTATCTGTATTCTTATTTAGTTTCATTAGCCTTTCTAATTTAATACAATATTTTTATTACATTAAAACCTAAATACTTGCACCCGGAGGGTGCATATATTTGCTAGTACTAATAATTTTCAGTCAGGTTTATTTGATGCATAAATGAGACCCTAACAGTTACTAACACTCTGAGTCAAAGTGCACCTGGGGGTAATGGCATTAAAGAGGTACTTCACACTCCCCAGAGCTCTGGATAGTTCAACAAGTTTTAATTTGAGTTCTCCTTCTCCTTGACTGGTTGCCATATCAGTATTAAAGAACCCAGTCTGCTCTACTATTTACCCATAGCTGGAGGGAGAATATTTGGATGTATAACTTTCACAAGGGTACTAGCGCATTGTGAAATGAAAACAGCATCATCCAGGATTTGAACTTGGTTCACCATGTCCATTTCCTATGATGATAATCATTACACAATAAAAAGCAGTGTATTCTAAACCACACACCCAGGGTCATAATCTGACAGGAACTGCTACTTTTTTTTATAAAGTTGTGATTCATGAAAGTTACCTTAGTTTGGTATAGAACCAGATGTGGCACCAAGTATGTATATATATTTACCAACCCCTCCACATGAGCAGGATGTGAAACCACGTCAATTTCTTAAGTGGAGTTTAACAGGTATTAATTCAGAGTTTTCCTTATCCTAGACTAGTTACCTATACTAGATTCCAGTCTGCCCTACTATTTACCCATAGCTGGAGGGAGAGTAGTTGGATACATACCTTTTCCAAGGGTATATGCAAACAGTCTTGTTCTGGATTTGAACTCAGGTTGACGAGTCTTCTTCCTACGACTCTAACCATTACACTATGCACTAAGTAAGAACTGAACTCACTAGTAATGATCTGCTAGTCTAGCTTGCTAGCCAGTTTACCCTATAAGGTGGTCTATTTTATCTTATGAAATTTAAGATTGTTTTATGAAAAATTTAAACAGTTTTGTAGAGAATTGTTTTTAATTTTAAGTGAGGGAATCTAAAGAGATAGGTATTTACCAGACTCATTCACCATGCGTAGGATGTGAAAGAAGGTCGTAACTATGGAGTATTTAGCAAGGATTGAAGTTGCTATTCAGTTGTAATGGATCAGCAAAACTAGCTTGTTAACCATCACATCACAATCGGATGCCCAAGAGAACCTTAAGATCTGTAAATATTTTTATTTTTGTATGCATATTTAGTCCTGTATAATTTTATATCTCTAGCTTAAAAAAGTTTCCTTTAAACCTATTTAATCAAATTTGAATAATTATTTTATGCATCTAAATTTTGTATGCTTATTTCTTTCTCCCTTGCAGCAATATAGCTTCCTGCTGATTTTGTTTTGTTATTGTTAGAGAACCCATTTCAAAGGGACACTTCCCTCTTTCCCAATTACATTTCTTTTACTTAATATTACTCTTTGCCTTTTCAAACAAATCCCTACAAGATGGATAATATTGGATAATCTGTCAATGTGTTTTATCACCATTTTCTTTTTAATTTTCTTTTCTTTTTTTAATAATTCACTTACAAAATACAATTTGTTGATGTTTTTAAAAATATGTAGTATGAATATGAGGTAAAAAAAGACCAATACTAATGAAAAAAAAAAAAAAAAAAAAGATAAATAATCACAAACTACTTAAATCTTTGTCATTTTTAATTTAACCGATTTATTTATCTAATTATTTTTGTATCTTTAATCTTCATACAATGACTGCTATTTACACAGTAGCATTGCAACCAACAAAGCCTTCATCAGATGATGACTCTGGTTTCAGGCATGGTTTTGGGGCCGAAGCATCATTACCGCTAACCCAGAGTGCCCCAGCAGTATCTCACGATACCACCAGACTTTGTCGGTTTGATGACACAATGTAGGATTGCCAAATGCACGCTGATGCGGTTAGAGCTTTATCCTGGATCTTTTTTATGTATTTCCTCTTGTCTGGTGGAGAAAGTCCAAAGTTTTATTTATTTACATTTTTATTTTTACATTTATTATTATGCCTTTTTATGGGTTTTGTCTTGGGGGTCTAACTCCCCACTCCTACCTTTTGAAATAATAATTAATTCCTTTGATTGAATATTATTTTCTATTTATTTATTTTTTCTAAATGCATAGATATTCAAATCTTGTTGAATAGAATAAGGATGCACTCTCAGACAAACATCTTCTAAAATCCACAATCAGGTCCCACAATGTATGAATTTCAGATGACAAAAGATACAGAAGAAAGTCTGCCATGAAATCCACACATTATACTTCAAAAGGACTCCCAGGATTTCAAAATTGGAAAAAAGCTTCCCCCTCCACACCAGCAGGATATGACACAAGGTTAGTTTTTTAAGTATAGTTTAACAGGTTTGAATTCTGTGTTTTGTCCTAGAACTGTTACCATACCAAGGTTAAAGAGCCTAGCTTGCCCTACTATTTACTCATAGAAGAATAATTGGATTCATATTTTCCCAAGAGTATAAGCACCATATGTAATGCAATTCAAGATTTTAACTCCTGTCACTGTATCCATTTCCTATGACAATAACCAACAGGCACCTCAATTATAGAGACTGTTGAAGGGGACTTTTAGACATGGGCCGGGTTAGCTCAGTCGGTAGAGCGTTCACCTAGAAACCCCACGTTTCCTAGTTCAATACCGGTCCTCGCAACTCAGTGTATGAGTAGCACAGGGATCTGTGCGGTAAAGTAAGGAGCTGATGGTAGGTGTGGCGCTCCGCCTCAGATGCTAAAAATAATCTCCTTGGTCTAGCGCTATTGAAAAGGGGATAGACTCCCTCGCTGACTGGCTGATACCGACTTTAGGCCACCCTGTCGACTTTACTTTAATTTTAGACATAAATTGTATATATATTTACACATACATCTATAAAAATTTTCTATGAGTTTTTTTGATACACTCAAAGACCATGCTTAACCAATAAATCTCTGACTTTTATATATATATATATATATATATATATATATATATATATACATATATACATATATATAACGTTTATGAAAATATGAATATACAAATGACCAGATAATTTGGTGGTGAGAATGATTCTATTCAGGAACCTTTTTATCCCATATGAATACATATAAAAATGGTCTTTATTCTATTAAAAAACTTTTTCATACACATACATTAAAATTATTTTAGTCCACTTGGAGAGCTCAGTGTATGATAATTTTATAATGATATACATTGCAATATTTATCAACTTGAAAGAAGAAGAACTTAGAACTGGGTCATATTGACAGTTATAAATTTATTACAACTATTATTCACACTTTATAAATTTATTACAACTATTATTCACACTTTATAAATTTATTACAACTATTATTCACACTTTATATATATATATATATATATATATATATATATAATCGTGTGTCAAAAAAGTATTGAGATATTTTGTACTTTTTGACACCTTTTCTATTCTGAAAAAATTAACATTCCATTCATTGTTCATTTCTTTCTCGGTAAATACATCTTCAATCTTGATACTTTATGACACAATTTGTACATATATATATATATATATATATATATATAACCTTCAATTGTAAGTACATTTAATTTTTCTCAACAATTTCTTTTAATTATGTTAGTTGAATTTATAGGGCATTAGATTGTCATCCATGTATATATTATATATATATATATATATATATATATATATGTGTGTAAGTGGGCGAGATATAGATAGATATATATGTTCGAGGGAAATGTGCTATGAAACCTTCTATTTTTGAACTGGGAGAAATGCTGCGAATGGTGTATCAACGACTTGAAGGAGACAAGTCCCATTAAGTTATAGGCAAAGGAAGAATTTTTTTGTTTGGAGGGGTATTTTTTGACATGCCGTATATGATTATTCTTTTAGACATTCACTCCCAGTTATTTTAACACAATATCTTCTACCCTAAAAAAAGAAAACAAAATAGCACATAACAAAGAAGTAAAAAAAAACAAAAAAATAATAAACAAAAAAGAAAAGATGCATAAAAAAATTTAAAAAAAACAACACCCGTACAAACAGAAGTTGGCAAAAATTTAAAGAAATATGGGAAAATTAATGAAGTTGGTATGTCTTCCTACTGAAAAGCCTGCACTTTGCAAGAATGGAATCTGAAGTTTCTTGTAAAGAATTCTTTAGTAAATTGCAAACAATAAAGAAATTGAAAGCAGAAAAATTAATAATAGTAGAAAAAAAAAAGGTCAAGAAAATCTTGCTTAATGTCTGGTAATGCATACATAAGTAGACAATTCTTCTAATTTAGCAAATGAATGCCTGAAATTCTCTCAAGACCTTCTTGAAATGAACTTAGCAATGATGGCACCAAATTAGTGTCAGTAGAAAACAGTCTAAGAGATGCAACCAGCAACACTACTTATGCAACTGATGATGCTTTTACTAATAGTATAATAACTTTTTCTACATTTTTTTTGCTTTCACTTTTTCTTCCATGCTCACTTTTTTTCTTCTATTTTCTTCACTCTTTACCTCAATTTTGTTGTATCACTTGCTCATTCTTTCTTATCCTTTCTCTTTATACACATACACACACACACACACACACACACACACACACACACACACATATATATATATATATATATAAACACATCTATATACAAATCTATCTATCTCTCTCTCTATATATATACACACACATATATATACACAAATATACATACACAATATATACACACATATATACATATATAACATATATATACACATATATACATAGACAACATATACATATATACACATATATACGTATACAACATATACACATACACACATATATACATATACAGCATATACACACACAATATATATATACACACAAACACACATATATACATATACAACATATATATGTATACACACACACATATATATATACATATACAACATATACAACATATATATATATACACACATATACATATACAACATATATATACACACACATATATATATACATATACAACATATATATACACACACATATATATACATATACAACATATATATACACACACATATATATACATATACAACATATATATACAAACACATATATATATATACATATACAACATATATATACACACAACATATATATGCACACACATATATACATACATATACAACATATATATACACACACATATATATATACACACATATATATGTACATATACAACATATATATACACACACATATATATATACATATACAACATATATATACACACACATATATAAATATACAACATATATATACACACATATATATACATATACAAGATATATATACACACACACATATATATACATATGCAACATATATATACACACACACATATATATATATACATATACAACATATATACACACACGTGCACACACACAGATATAAACCTATACAACATATATATACACACACGCACACACACACAGATATATACATATACAACATATATAGACACACACACACACATATATATATATACATATATATATGTACAAATCTCTCTCTCTCATATATATATATATATATATATATATATGCACACTTATATACATTAGTTGTTTGTGTTTTATCTGTATTTTCCTTTTTTTTTTTCAATCACACACACACACACATATATATATATATATTTCAAGTTCAAAGTTCATTTACTTTCTCAAATGGAGTGTTTTCATGTAATCATGCATCAATATATTCATATGTTTCTCTCTGTCTCATTGTTTTTCGCATTATGCTTGTATATATATGTAACCCTTCAAAAATACAACATCATAGTGAGATTTTTATTTCAACAATAGACTTCAAATGCTCTGACTAAACAATAAAGCATTTTTTAATTGAATAAAATATTATGGGGTCTGAATTCACAATAAATGCTATTTTTTTAATCATCTAAGTTCTTAGTATAATATAGATAACTACAAAATGCTTATATACACACACGTACATACACACACACACACACACACACACACATATATATATATATATATATATATATATATATGTATATATGCTCCCAAAAACCCGGTAGAGCTCGCTAGGAGTGATTTTAATTGACTTTCACCACAAGCTTAAAGCAATAATCATCTGTTGTTTAGAGATTTGATCTCTCTGGTGGTCGTAAAATATATACACAGATGTATGTATTTAACAGTAAAAACACTGCTCCTTAATGACAGCTGTCGATGGCCAAGAGATTAAAAAACTAGGCTGATGAAAAGTCAGTCAGCTTTAGCTTCTGGTCGGAGGTAGTTGCTGTATCTAGCCACACTGATGAGACGTAAAACGTTGAAACAAAGTGGCTGTGGATTACATATATATATATATGTATATATGTGTGTGTATGGTAGAAGGTACTCACAAAAATGTATTGAAGGCAACTCTTCTAGGAGAATTTAACTCCAAAATGAAAAACTGAAAGAAGCTCCAGCATCAACCCTTTCCATCTTTCCCTTACTTTTTTTTCTTTCTTTCTTTCTTATATTTTGTAGCATGTATTTTCCTCCCTTTCTTTCTTTATGATAAAAACGGAATGGCCCATTATTTAGTAGAAGTGACAACACTTATAAGAAAAGAATTCGATGGATAAGCAACAGCAGATAATCAGGATTTACATTTGTGCATTTCATCTTGGACTATTTTGACGGTCTCATTTTTAACCAGAGGGTGTTGCAAAATGATAACGGTCGTACAATTAAGTAACATGAGTATTGATGAATAGATTTTCAAACTTCATTTTTTCTTTCACGTTTTCTTTCTTTTATTCTTTACTTCGTTTTTTCTGTCTTTTTTCTTCTTTTTTATTCGTTCGTTTTTTCTTTCTTTTCTCATTCTATCTTTCCTTCCTTTCTTTTTGTCTTCTACATTTCTCTCCCCTTCCCTCAGTCCCCCTCTCTCTTTCTTTATCCCTCTCTCTTTCTCTCTTTCTCTTTCTCTCTCTCTCTCTCTCTCTCTCTCTCTCCACTGACACGCACACACTCACACTCGCTCATACACACACTTGCTCTATTTTTCTCTCCTCTTCTCTCAGCCCCCATTCTCTCTCTCTCTCTCTTTCTCTCTCTCCATTTAAAAGAAGATAATCTGAAATAAAACCTCCAGTATATCTTTCTATGTTTTTCAGTGGCTGTAGCTATGTAGATGCAGAGAGTATTGTAAGTGATGTACAAGCATATGTCATCCAATGACATACAGATGTTTGGCAACCTTATCATTTTACGTATCTTATATATTTTTTACAACTTGAATTAGTTATTAATCAAGCTGTTTGAGTCGTAGTTTCAGTGGTAAAAACATCTATTATTACTCAAGATGTGGAAATAATTATATATATACATATATATATATATGGTTGGAGCATAAATAATTTTGTTTACGTTTTTTAATTTTTATGCATATTTAGAAATAAACAATTATTTAATTACTAGGTGTGGTTTTCATTTTACTGATTTATGACAATGGTTTTGTTTTCATAGTTTATTCTTATTTGTTTTACAATATCAGATTGAAAGTAGAAAAAAAAAAGCAAATTCAAGTGCTTTTATTGCATTACTCTACAAAAATTGAACGGGCTGAGCTATGAAATTCTATCTCACTCTGCTTACTCACTACACCTCTCACTAACCAATAAATGCTCTTTCAAGTTTTCTCAACTACAAGAGAAGGTCAACAACAAAGTAAATGGCATAGTGGATATAGGTGTTGGGTTAAGACATTTCTAAGTGACAGTTATCTCTGGGCTGCAGGTTCAATCCTGGTCAAGGGTGACAGTAACATAGAATAATAATTAGCACAGCTTAACACCTGTACCCAGCTATGGTTAGCGGAATGAGAACAGGATACACTCGTGGATTGAATAAAGGGTTAGGTTCAAAGTTCCACGATGGTTCCTGACTACAACAAGAAGGTTCCTGAGTTCAAGAAGGCTGCCAATTTAGAAAAGAAGATTCTTGTGCTTGAGAAGGCTCCTGAGTCTGACAAGAAATATCTGAAGAAGGCTGGAGGGTACATAAGCTGAAACATTGTACATATAACAATGAAGATGAGGACAATAATTCAAATAATACAAACAAAGCAGAAGTTCAAAATGTCTTTGAAGAATTCATCAGTTCTAGAAGTCCAGAATTCTTTGTTTGTAGTATTATTTATTGTTATAGGTGACACACCCTATAAGACCAATGGAATGCGCCAACAGCTTACTATAAATAAACAGGGATAATTGTGGCTTAAGCAAGCCAATGCGAGTGCCGATAATTCTGTTCCTCGGACGTAATTTCCACATCTCTCTATTGTATTGTCTACTTTCTGTTAATACATTTTTCTACTTTTCGTTACCCGTTATTTTGTTCTTATTTGATCCCTTAAAACCTCAGAACATTTATTATTGACAATTTTGATTGCCCTCATTTTATTTATACATTTTATTCTAAACTATGACAAAATGAAACTGTTTTGGTAATAAAGTAAAAGTAAAGTCGTCGGGGTAGCCTAAAGTCAGTATCAGCAAGACAGTCTATCTCCTTCTCACTAGTGCTAGACCAAGAAGATTGTTTTTTAGTATCTGAGGTGGAGCGTCTCACCTACCATCATCTCCTTACTTTCACCTTAGACATTTTTTTAAAAATGTTACTCTCCGCCGTGGACTTTGAAAATTGGCGAAAGGATAAGGTGTGTGTAAATTTAATGTGGGATAGATTCCAATAAAGTCTTCATCAGATGATGACCTTGGGGTCAAATGTTGTTTTGGGGCCTTATCATCATTACTACTACCCAAAGTGCTCCAGCAGTATTAAATATACCACCAGACTTATTGGAAGTGTGTAGGGAAACTTGTACATAAGACTTAATTGTTACTGTTGAGAAAACAATTGATATCTAATTGATATCTAAGTGTATATCTAAAAAATATTCCAATTTTACGGTTTTGTATGTAAAGATGTTTTTAGATTGTATGTATAGCCTTTATTCTTAATTATGACATATAATCATATATATATATATATATATATATATATATATACTCATGAATAATGATAAAGGCTAGTGAAACTGGCTTGAGGTAGTTGATTAGTTTTACATCATGTCAACCCTTATTTTGGTTATTCAATGCCAAAACCACTCCTTTTTACAAGCAATTATATTGTGGCATAATTGATGGGTATACTATCAGTTATGCACTGTTAGTGTAGAGAATTTATTTAAATTCAAAATAACAGTTACAGAGATTTTGATTGATGTCTCTTAACCTTACTCTGACCTCCTTTTCCTGTTTTGCCAAGGATGCATTAGTTTAGACTTCAGTTTCTGGCTGACTGTTAAGGGAGAAAGACGCAATGGCATGGCTCCTTCGATTAGCTAGATTCTCATTGTGCAGTTCAATGGTCCAGACCCGAGAAAAAGAAATAAGACTTAAATAAAATACATGTCAATTCACTAAAAGAAATGCCTGTGTTGTCCCTAAAAACAAACAACAATGCAAGACATCTCTTAAGAAGAAGCCAGTTTGAAAAGTACAAGACAGTATCACCCAAAAGTCAGAAACACCCTAAGAAGTTAGAAGAGCTACTCTGATAGATACTCAGAATAGTAAGAAAAGATAAGTACACTACAAGATTAATATGAGTATAAGGAATTCAACCATGGATATACGCTCATACTATATATACAGTCTATGTAAAGGGACGGCTATACAACAATATGGTTTATAGTAACAATTCCTATTTAATAACAATGATAATTTATTTTCCTAGTAATATGGTTTTAAGTATTCCTTTTTAATACTAATATTTTTCAAATAAATTTGAGTCAGAGTTGACCTGGTAGTAATGTTGGTAAAGGGGTGACTCTATACCTTCAAGATCTTAAATAAAATTCATGTGAATTCATTTCCATTTAGGAAGCGCATGGGAAATGGACTTGTTGCCCCGAGTTCAAATCCTGGACGTTGTAATTGCATTTCACTTAGCGCTAATGCCCTTGGGAAAGGTATGAATCCTACTCTCCCTCCAGCTATGGGTAAATAGTAGAGCAGACTGGGCTCTTTAACCTTGGTTAGGCAACTAGTCTAGGAGAAGGAAAACTCTGAATTCAAACCTGTTAAACTCCACTTAAGAAATTGACTTTGTGTCGCATCCTGCTCGTGAGGAGGGGTTGGTAAATATATGTACCTTCAAGATCTCCAGGAGCCTGACACTACCAATTTGGGAGATAAGTCCTGTGCAGGGCACACACTAAAAATATTCTAAACCCTGCCTACAGGACTGAAATAAAGAAGACTATGAATCCGTGTGAATGTGTGTATAGATTAAATTATATATATATATATATATAATCAATGGTAATATGGTTTTACACTCATAACTTAAAGTTTCATGGTAATCCAATTGTCAGATGAGATCAATGGTTGAGATGTTAAAAACCAGTTGTGAAATGGTTGAGATGTTAAAAATCAAATTTTGATCTCATCTGACGATTGGATTACCATGAAACTTTAAGTTATGAGTGTAAAACCATAATATTACCATTGATTATAAATCTGCTCTGCTTTATTAGCATTGAGCACCTTTCCATGCAAATACTTTTCTCATTTTTTCATTCACTATTCATTATACATACATATATATATATATATATACATAGGATAGTGATGAAAATCACAGACATACAAATCTACATTGAAACATAGTGTAATGCTAAGGTGAAGAATTTGTGACAGTCAATATTAGCAGATTATTGCAATTTTCCTATACGCAAATTGGAAGACCGCCCAATATAAGCTATACTATAATCAGTCATCTGATAGAAAAGCACATATTAACAGGTGATGTAAAGAATAAGCAAAAGACTGGATGAACAAGAAAAACTTATTCTCACTAGAGAAGATTGCATATAAGACTTGCTAGAAAAGACCACAATTTTAACAAATTGCTTTCTTTAAGACCAATGGGATATCAATTCCAGAGTCTCTCCTAGTTGACCTTTCTTTGTATTATGATTTCGTTTGATTCAAATGTGTATGATTTGAGAAATATTATGTTAATGATATTAGCAAATATATGCACTCTCTAAGTGTTAAGTTTCAATTTAATAGAATATATTAAATTAGAAAGGCTAATGAAACTAAATAAGAATGTAGATAAAATGATTTAAAACAGAAGAGAAGCATAATCAAAAAATAGAACAACTGAAACTTACTCTTCCATCATTTTCATCTTTGATTACTAAAATTTCCTAATTTAACTATTAAGTTAAAATAGGAAGTAAAGAATAAAATTAGTTATTTCTTCTTATTAATGGATTTCTTTTAAAATTTATCCCAGAGATTTTTTCTCATATTCAATATAAGCTATACTATAATCTGATAGAAAAGCACATATTAACAGGTGATGTAAAGTGTAAGCAAAAGAATGGAAGACCAAGAAAAACTTATTCTCACTAGAGAAGATTGCATATAAGACTTGCTAGAAAAGATCACAATTTTAACAAATTGCTTTCTTCGAGAGCAATGGGATATCAATTCCAGTCTCCCCCAGCACCAATAAATGAAGCTCAAAACCTGATGGTTTTGTTTCATGGTGTCTTATCTGAAACTTACTTTTCACTCCAAGATACTAGACAACTTTTGATGCTGTAATGTCAAAATTATTGAAACAAGTGCTTTTGAAAGAGGGTGCTCAACTCTTATTGAAAGAATAATATATCATTTTCATACATATTACATGAATATGTATTATAATGAATGTTTATCGCTGTCATAACAATGATTTTGGTGTTTGAGATTCTGTTATATACTCATACCCACATGGTCATGTTGCGAGTATATACACAATGTTTCTTACTAGAGAGGGAAGAGAGATAGACAGAGATGCATCTTACTTTCTTTCTCTTTGTGGACATTGAGCACCCTAGTTCTATTCTTTCTCATCATAGGTCGCCATGTTGGATTCTATCTTATTGCTCTTATTTTCTTGATTCATTTTCTTTCTTCTTCTTGTTGGTCGATCTTCTAATTAATGTATGCATCAACCAACAACGCCATACTGTTCTTTTAAAAACCTTTTATTTCTAACTAACTTTTATTTCTAACTAACTTTTCTTACTAACTAAACACAGTAAGCATGCAGGTAAGCTCCAGCTAAGGCATGAACAACCTTCTTGCCTAACATCCTAGCTGATACTGATGAGCTAACTAGCTCTCACATGACTTCCCGTGATTCGGAGGCTTTCTGCCTGTGGGGTCAAAAGGTCCCCGACAGTTTGTACACAGTGTTGTCAATAATCTATGCTACCATAGATTATGCAACAATTCTATACCTTATAATTTTATTTTGTAATAAGCTGCTATTTAGGAGTGTCTGTCTATCACCAAAACAATGTCACTGCTTTTGTCACAATACACTTATGAATTGCATAAGTTTATCAATGAATATTTAATTCATAATCAAATCATTAAGACATGGAATAAAGGACAACCCTATATTATATATACTCAGAAATTAAGTATGCAACAGTAAACAGTCCACATTGCTTGTTAAAACAAGTTTTAATCAATACATGCTCAGTATTATTGATTGATATAGAATATTTTTTATTTTACTATATATCTCAGGTTATCTAATGTTTAGTACTATATGAGAAAATTATTTACAAGCAAGAAATAGTCACATAATCTTCTTCCACATTAAATTTGAAGATGTTTGTGTATTTAACTTTTTTTTAGGTTTGAACATGTCCACTGTTGATTACGAGTTTATATTTAAGAATAGTTTCATCGATCATGCTTCCCTCCTCTGCTTATAAATAAACTAACAAAAACTATACTTACTCCCTTTAATGACTGCTCCTTTTTTTATATAATGATAAAGGCTTAAAAAAATAAAATAAAAAGGTGTTCTGTAGTTAAATTTAATATTTTTCAATAAAATTATTAATTGATATTAATAAGATCATAATATGATCTTATCGATATAATTAATAATTTATATTCTATCATACAGTGAAAAAAAAAATTCTGTTTTGATTATCATCTGTCATAAAAAAATAAATATATTTTTTTCATTTGACACCCACTGTTTAACTGTTAGAAATTTGGTTTTATTAGAAAGAAAAATTTTTATTTGAATTCTGATAGCAATTTTTTTATGCCAATTATTTAAAAAGATGTAAGATATCAAAGATCTGTTTAAATTTTTTAAGAAAAAGCATAGCAAAAAAAATCTTTTTACATAATTTTAGAATTAATTTTTACACCGCCCGGAGGGTAGTTTTTTTTGCTTGTATATATAATGTAACAAAGCGTATCCAAAAAGAAAACTAATTATAAACCAATGAGACATTAAAATGTATTTTTGATTAAAACTTTATGTAGGTGTGACCTTTTACCTTTTATATAAAAAGCATCATATCACATTAATTAGTATTAATCAACATGTACTTAAGGGAAAATGTGTGTAGTGCACTGGTTCTATTTTATAATGAGAAAACCAGGGTTGGTGCTAGGGTCTCTTCAGTGCCCCAATCACTAGAAATTTATGATATGCTCTCCTCTAGAATTTAGGATAAAGGGTCCCTACTCTACTACATATCAATTTTCATGAAGTAGTATTCATAGAAAATATAAGAAACCTGCCCTTTTTGGGGTTCTCAGACTTGGGCTCACACGGGTTAGTGTGGGGTCAGGGGTTAATATTCACTGACCCTGTGTGGAAAATTTTAGAGAGATTTTTTTTAATGTTGCAAAAGGATTACAAGGTGAATTGTTTGTGTTGTATACAATTTAATGAGGAGTACAAGCATTCCAACTGAGAATTGAACTCATGCCTTCCAAGAAACAAGGCCAATGCTTTTACCACTAGGCTAACAAAATGTAAATTTTCATAAAGTAATATTCATAGAAAATATATGAGCCCCAAGTCTACTACATGTCAATTTTCATGAAGTAGTATTCATAGAAAATATAAGAAACCTGCCCTTTTGGGGTTCCCAAGCAGACTTTGGCTCCAGCTGGTCAGTGTGGGGTCAGAGGGTAGTATGCACTGACCCTGCGTGGAAAATTTTAGAGATTTCTTTAAAAGTAAAGTTGCAGGGTGGCTTAATGTTGGTATGAGCCAAACAGCGAGGGAGTCTATCCCCTTTTCATTAACACTAGACCAAGGAGATTATTTTAGCATCTGAGTTGGAGCACCACTTCTACTATCAGCTCCTCACTATACCACACAGATCCCAATGCTACTCGTATGCTGGGTTGACGAGGGCTGGTATTGACCCAGGAACCTTGTTTTTCTAGCCAGATACTCTGAGCAAAACCAGCCCTTATTTTATTATTCTAGAGTCAAATTATACAGTTGAAATAAATATAAGTTAGTATTTACACAAAACTCTAAAGCAATGAAACTAATAATTATATATATCTTTGGAACAAATTATCTAATCAGGTCAAAAACAATAGCATAGCATACACATTTTAAGATTAATTTGGATGATTTCAGAAATAAATGGAAAAAAGAATAATTTAAGAGAACTTTTTTGAATTATTGAATGAATTACTTAACAGAATTTGATATATATATAGATATCTTATTATAGTGGAGATTGTGTGCTTTTTTGTCTGTAACCGAAACTATATCACTACTCAAGTTACAAATCCCTTAGTTATTGACATCACATTCTCAATGATTTTATTTTTATTTTAACCTCTATTATTAATAAAATTGTTTTACATTATTAATACTGTTAACCATATCTACATACTAACAACATACAATTATGTTTATATATTCAATAAAATAGCGGTTTACAGTGTGAAGGGGAAGGCTAATTTGCATATTGATATAAAAAAATCGAATTTAATAAATATGTGCTTAGTATTATTGATTTCTAACTGTTTGGTTTTATTTTAATGAATATAAGCAAAAATCTCTTCAATGAATCTTAAATGAAATCCATTAACAAGAAAAAATAAGTGTCATTTTATTATTTACTTCCTCTTTTAACTAAATACTTAAATTAGAAAAAATAACAATGAAAGACGAGAGTGATGGAAGAGTAAGTTTCAGTTGTTCTATATTTCGATTATACCCCCCTCTGTTTCATATCTTTTTATCTGCATTCTTATTTAGTTTCATTAGCCTTTCTAATTTAATATGATATTTAATTGCATTAAAACTTAAATACTTGCACCCGGAGGGTGCATATATTTGCTTGTTATATTAATATAGTATATGTTTATGTGACTATTCTTTTTTTTTTTTATTTAAGAAAAAGGTTCATGTGAAAAGATAGAAAAAGAGGAAAGTGCCCAAGGAGGCATAAAAACCCCCCAAATAAGATACAATTTAAAAAACAATTATGCATAATTACATCTTAGGGGTGTACATATTTTAGGTTAAGAAGTTCCAATACTGTAAAGTTTGGTAATTAATAATACCTAATTAGATATGTTTTCTTGTATAATGCTCCACAAGAAATAATAAAATCCTGATATCTTTGGTTTGGAAGAAATTTTCGGGTGGGGGTAATTATTTATATTTAATACTATAGATTTAGTCTGAAAAGGTTTTCAATGAAATTATTGATAAATGTCTATAAAAGATTAGCTGGAATAATAATTATAATGATAATGTTAGGTATTTTGGTAAATAAGTTAAAAGTAACAACATCACAATGCTGAAGCCAATAACTGGTATGATAATAATAATAATAATGATTTTTTTATGAGGAGAAGAGAAATATGACTGGTGATAATGATAGTGATGTTAGTATTGATAATCATGTCAATATTGGTGGCAGTTAGGAGGAGATGATGATGATGATGATAAATCAGGTAATGACAAGGAGGATCAGCATCCAGTCGTTTTATTTTAATGTTACATTTGCACGAAATGCTTTTTGTTTAAGTGCCAATTGTTCAGAGCAAAAATCATTTTTACTTCAGATTTAAATGAAAGTAAAGTATAAAAAGAAAAAAACAAAAAACATAACAACAACAACAACAGCAAAATAAAAACCAGAATCTTCAAATCACGTCTGCTTAAACAAAACTTAAAATAAGCAACGGAAGAAGAAAAATCTATAAATTTTGTTCGGATTTCAACCTGAATACACAAGAAGTGGATCTCGCTATTTTTGCATTTTTCTTTTTTCCTTTTTGCCTTTTACTCTTTGTAGAATGAGCTCTTAAAACAAAATATTCCACCCAATCAGTTATAATGACCTATTTGCAGAAACTCTTTTTCTTGAAGAGCTTCATTCTTCTTTCTGCACTGCCTCCTCTTCTTTGCTTCCCATTTGAAAGAATCTTATAGAATTGCATCATCATCGCTGCCTTTGTTATAGTTAAGTGCCATCATTATGACTGGAAATACCAATGCTTAGAAGGTGCTTCTATTGAGAAATCTGAACTGATTGAAACTAAAACTTTAAATATGATCTATACAGGATCCAAGCTTCTTAAAAAAATCTCCTAAAGTCCACTTGACTTCCAGTAATAAATGATTACATAAAATTCTTAGATTTATTTATTTTTTATTTGTTTCTGACAACTAGGAAATTATAATTATTCTTAGTCTAAGTTTAGTTTGGCACAAGCACAGGATCATAGGAGAATCCATGATGGATCAGAGCTCATCTCATCTTTCCGACTGGGATTAAAGTGTGTAATTATATTGATGCCAGTGCTGGTGTTATGTAACTTGTGTGGAAATATGATGTACATGAAGATGTATTAAGGTGCTCTTTATGGCATTTATGAGATATGACCAGCTGGAAGAAAATGAATGTTAATGATAGTAGTCATAGCAACCCATCTCTAATTGATTCCATATTAGGCAAGATAAAGTTCTGATATTATGGAGAAATAGACATAAAAGATACACAGAAATACTTTAATGTATTATATATTATAGACATTAAATAAGAAATATAAGTCGTAACATTTATATAAATAAATAAAATAAACAAATTTTACTAAAAGTACATTTCCAGAAATAGAGTATATGTGCTCATGAGACTGAAAGAGTAGCTATGTAGGAAAAATATAAAAAACAGGCTATTGTAGGCCAGTAATGATGAAGGGTGTATGCAAAATGACATCACTCAGCTAGATGGATATCCATGACAATCTCTTGCTAACCTTGTCATCATCATGAAAGTTCTTCCATGCAGCATCTTCACATAGTTGGTCAATGTAGGTCCTTGTGGGCAGCCCGCATTAGCATGTCCATGTGTTGGCTTCCACAGGAGAACGTCGCTTATGAGCTCATCCCTGCTTCTCCAGCAGTGTCCTGTTCATCTCACTCGAATGGTTTGTGAGATAGGGAGCATGTGGCCATACAGCTGCTTCCTTGTGGGGTGCTGTTTCCACGACTTGTTCAAGACTGCACGCAGCATTCTTGTGAAGCTCCCATCTAGCTTATTCTCAAGGCACCTCGTTAGGGTCCAGGTGGTGCATCCATACAGCAGTACTGATATGATTAGAAGAAGATATATATGTGTTGGTAATAAAAATCTGAGTACATAAATGCCCATAAGCAGAGCAGTATAAAAACTAAAAAGTGTTTGCTCACTGTCCTGTTTGATGAGTCTAGCAATATTTCCTTTTACCAAATGAAACTTTTAGTTACGGTAATAGTACCATGAATAATCACTTAACAAAATCATCTATATATATATACATACATACATACATACATACATAAGGGATGGAGCACTATATCGTGGCCTTTACATACATAGAGATGTGTGTATTAAAAAACAGTTTAAAATCCCCTTCACATTATATGAGTGACTATAGCCTAGCAATTAAGGTGTCTGACTGATGCTGAACTGACTGGATTTCAATCCCAGCTGTAGGTAGCTTACAAGTGTCTAGCCACACTGAGGAGACTAGTCAAATCACGTGTCTTTGGATGACAAATATATATATATATATATATATATATATATAATGTGCTCAAAGCTAAGACAGGAATGATATTATTTACTTTTAATATTTTACCATTATCAGAAAAAATCCCATTTTTAACAAAGTATTTATGTAGGTAGCTTACAAGTGTCTAGCCACACTGAGGAGACTTGATAAGTCAAAACACGTGTCTTTGGATGACATATATATGTATATAATGTGATCAAAGCTAAGACAGGAATGATATTACTTACTTTTAATATTTTACCATTATCAGAAAAATTCCCATTTTTAACAAATTATTTATTAAAAAAAACTTGTTTAACACCATAAAATAAGTAATGATGAATGAAACAATTGATGTGTATAATACATGTGTTTTTTTCTTTACTAACTCTAAAAATAGTTCCTTTGACCTTCAATGCATTTATTCCAGCAAGATTTCTATTGATCAAAAGCATCTCTGAAATGACTTTATTGATATGGTTTAAACATCTACAATCATATTCATTTTAAAGTCCTCAATATCTTTAAATCTTAAAATGAATTTTAAGAAACAATAAAAAGTTGCATGGAACTATGACTGATGAAGGGTACTGAACTTGTACAAAAAGAAAGCTCAAAAGTGTTGACATTTGATTAATAATTGTTTTTTAATTGGCATGGAATGTCTATTTGAAAACAAAATCCAGCAATCTAGATGTTTAGATATCATCACTTTATAATATAAATTGCACAACTGTGTATACATATTAATTCAATCTTAAATTTTTAAATCTAAAAAATTTAAAACTTCAGTTACAATACTGTCTGATCAGAACTTATATCACATACACACCAACCGCATGAGTAGGATGCGACCCATGGTCAATTTCTTAAGCAGGTTTGAATTCAGAGTTTTCCTTCTCCTAGCCTGGTTTCCTAACCAAGGTTAAAGAGCCTAGTACCCCTATTATTTATCCATAGCTGGAGGGAGAATAGTTGGATTCATACCTTTTCCAAGGGTATTAGTGCAATGTGAAGTGCAAACAGCCTTGCAAAGGATTTGAACTCAACTTGTCGAGTCCATTTCTTCCAACAGTAACCATTACATCACCACGCCTTCATATATATATATATATATATATATATATATATATACACACATATACACACACACACACACACACACACTCTAAGATATACATATATATATATATATATATATATATATATAAGCTCGATCACTGATATTGAACTCCTTGAATAATACCACAAAAACTTCACCCACCACTGAGCTCGTGATAACCATACACTATTGCTATATATATATATATATAGCTGAATATTTTAAAACCAGCCCACCTATGTTTCTGTATCTATACATCTGATTGTATACTTATATAGATTTATGTATTTAGATGTATATATTTCCACACAATCTAGAATAGTATTCAATATTCTAAATTTATAACTTGTAACATTCTTTTCGAAACAAGTAACTTTTTTTATGAGCCACTAAAAGTCTTCCTGTCAGCTTTATTTTCTTGTCTATTTTATTCTCCATTTTTATCCACAATATTCCAACACAGTTGGAGAAAAACCTGAATTTTCCAACTATTATTACTTTTAAATTCTAATCTTTGTAGGATAAGTTTTTTTGTTTTCTTTTTGCTTTTGTTCATTTTTTGGTGTTTGGTTTTCAACTAATATAACTTCAATTATTATTTTTTTTGTTGAAGTATTCAATTCTGTTTTTGATAAACTACTCTCAGTTCTTTCTTTTTTTTTTTTTGTTTTGTTTTGAAACCTTGTTTCCGACAGAATGACAGTAGTTATCATGCCATATAAGTATATTTATTCAATATTAAAATGTTTCCATTGATAAGGTAAACCGTTCTGTCGGAAGTAATTTTCTACTTTGTTTGTTTTGGTTTCTCTTGATATTCACTTGTATTATTTTACTTTAATCTTACTTTGAAAACAAAAACAAAAAAGAGAATTAAAAAGCTAGCGGATTATATCTTTGTATTGTTATGCTACTGTCCGTTGTTGTTATTGTCACTATTTTATGAATGATTATTAATCTTTTTATTCATCGTTTAATTCCTCATTTTGATTTGATTTTTCTTTGGGTTTTTTTCTTTAATATTTTCATTCAGTTTTCTCTCAATATTTAAGCTAATTCTCTGCGTTTCCTTTTCTTACATGCCACATCATTTTTTTTTCTTTTCTTAATATTGTTGATTTTCTTTAAACTTCCCTTTTTGTTCTTTAGTATCGTCTTTTGCTGATTTTCCATTCACAAACATTCCTTATTTTCTTTTTTCTTAGGTCTTCTTACATTTTTTCTTTTTATTCTTCTTCAATTTCATTTTCCTATTTTTCTCTTCTTTGTTTTCACTTAATCTGCAACATTTTATTTTCTTCAGTGTCATCTTTCAAATTTATAGAAAAATAGTTTGTTCATTTTTTATTTAGTTTTCTTCAGACATCCTCTTCCTTTCTTTTCTAATTCTTTTTTTTTCTTCTCTTCCTTTTACATTCTCTTATTTCCTTTTGTTCACTTCTGTCCTTCTTTTTCTATTTATTTTACTCCTTTCTTTCGTTTTTTCTTTTGTATTGCTTTCCTTCTCTTTTAGTTCTTCCTTAGTTCTCTTTCCCTTTTCTTTCTTTCTTTCATTTGTCTTTCTTTCTTTTATTTAATTTTTTTCTTTTTCATTTTTTCTTTCTTTCATCTTTCTTTTTCCTTTCTCTTTCCTTTCTCTTTTCTTTCTTTTTCTTTCATTATTTTATCTTTTTCCTTTTTTATTTTCCTTTCTTTTTCACGTCACTTTTTTTTCATCTTTTTCCTTCACTTCATTTTTCCTTATTGTTCTTTATTTTTTCTTACATTTTCCTCATCAACTACGTGTACATTTTTCTTTTTGTTTATTTTTCCTCTTTTTTTATATTTCCTTTCTTTTGTTACTTTCATGTTTTTGTTTTTTTACCTTTTCCTATTCCTCCATTTTCTGCACTTAGAGATTTTAACCTAACTTCTCAGCATGCATCTAAAATGCACCACAGCCATTAAAGCTGCTTCTTAACACTATTTTCTTAAAATTTTCAGACATTATCCAAAATTGTTTATATCTAAGAAAGCTTTTATAGTAGATTAAAAGTAGCACATCATTAAGAGTTATAATCTATTAGAATTTAATGTTTCTTTTCACCTGTAAGTAGCATATTCCTTAGCCCTAAAGAAAGAAACAAAAATGTACAAATATTATTGGGCATTACCCTGGAATACTAAAGGATTTAACTTTAGAGTGAGAGAGTAACGATGGGTTATAATAAGAAAGAAAAGGTAAATAAGAAAGAAAGAAGGAAAAAGAAAAGGGAAAGAAGGAAAGAAAGAAAAGGTAAATAAGAAAGAAGGAAAGAAAGAAAAGGTAAATAGGAAAGAAAAGAAAGAAATAAATAAGAAGAAGGAAGAAAGAAAGGTAAATAAGAAAGAAGGAAAGAAAGAAAAGGTAAATAAGAAAGAAGGAAGAAAGAAAAGGTAAATAAGAAAGAAGGGAAAGAAAGAAAAGTAAATAGAAAGAAGGAAAGAAAGAAAAGGCAAATAAGAAAGAAAGAAGGAAAGAAAGAAAAGGCAAATAAGAAGAAAGAGGAAAGAAAGAAAGAAATAAGAAAGAAAGAAGAAAGAAAGAAAAGGCAAATAAGAAAGAAAGAAGGAAAGAAAGAAAAGGCAAATAAGAAAGAAAGAAGAAAGAAATGGCAAATAAGAAAGAAAGGAAAGAAAAAAAGGCAAATAAGAAAGAAAGAAAGAAGGAAAGAAAAAAAAAATAAGAAGGAAAAGGAAAGAAAAAACAAATAAGAAGGAAAAGGAAGAAAAGGAAAGAAAGAAGGAAAAGGAAAGAAAAGGAAAGAAAGAAGGAAAAGGAAAGAAAAGGAAAGAAAGAAGAAAAAAGGAAGAAAAGGCAAATAAGAAAGAAAGAAGGAAGAAAGAAAAGGCAAATAAGAAAGAAGAAAGAAAGAAATGGCAACTAAGAAAGAAAGGAAAGAAGAAAAGGCAAATAAGAAAGAAAGAAGAAGAAAGAAAAAACAAATAAGAAAGAAAAAAAGAAAAACAAATAAGAAGGAAAAGGAAAGAAAAACAAATAAGAAGGAAAAGAAAGAAAAAAACAAATAAGAAGGAAAGGAAAGAAAAAACAAATAAGAAGGAAAAGGAAAGAAAAGGAAAGAAAGAAGGAAAAGGAAAGAAAAGGCAAATAAGAAAGAAAGAAGGGAAAAGGAAAGAAAAGGCAAATAAGAAAGAAAGAAGGAAAAGGAAGAAAAGGCAAATAAGAAAGAAAAGAAGGAAAGGAAAAAAAGGCAAATAAGAAAGAAAAAGAAAGAAAAGGCAAATAGAAAGAAAGAAGGAAAAGGAAAAAAGGCAAATAAGAAAGAAAGAAGGAAAAAGAGAAAAGGCAAAAAAGAAAGAAAGAAGAAAAAGAAAGAAAAGTAAATAAGAAAGAAGGAAAAGAAAGAAAGGTAAATAAGAAAGAAAGTAAAACAGTAATCTTAGAGTTAGGTAAATAGGATACTTTATCTTTTGTGGGTTAAAGCCAGATTGGATTAACCATTTTGTTGGATTATCATGTGTCATGGAGGCAAAAATTTCAGTCATTATTGTCTCATTAATTATGCATCTACTACTTGTCACAAGTCCTTCCTCTAGACTAGTAGTCAACCAAGGCTAGATGTTATATAATGAATAAAAAAGTGAGAAAAGTCGTTGAGGTGGCCTAAAGTTCAGCCCGACCACAAGGGAGTCTATCTCCTTTTCACTAGCACTAGACTAAGGAGATTGTTTTGGCGTCTGAGTCGGAGCGCCACACATACCATCAGCTCCTCACCTTACTACAGAGATCCCTGTGCTACTCATAGACTGAGTTGGCAAGGGCTGGCATTGAACCTGGAACCTTGTGGTTCCTTGTTAGATGCTCTACCGATTGAGCTAGGAATAGGCATAGCCTATTATTTGTGTAATGAAGTGTAGCTAGGATTTGAATTCAGCCATTAACTCTTGGAAAATCACCAGTTTTTATTGACAAGCTTTAACCCCAGGGTCATCTGAATGGGATGTTAGTTGATTGATAGAATCACATGACCAGGCAAATCCCTGGGAAAGTTCATTAGAATAATTGAGAATTGAGCAAGCAGCCATAGTAATTAGATGCATGCATGTTGAAGATGGGATCAGGTAAGAAAAATTATGTGTACACCAAGGAATGTGTCTCTGTGTTACTGATTTATAAGAATTAACAAGATAGAAGTAGAAAGAGACAATACCCAATAGGAAGATGTCCTCCATAAATATACGAAAAAGATTTTTATCATAGAAGATATCTGTCTAGGAAGTAATAAGACTGCTTGTAAAAAAACATTTATTATAAATTACTTTGGTTTACAAAGAAATTGAGGCAAGTACAAAAATAACTGTTTTAACCTAATTTGGGGGTGCTGAATTCAGATTTGAAATCCGTTTTTACTCATCACCTCTATTTTTTTTAGACAGGCATACTGTACATTTTTTACACATACTGTACATAAAGGCGTATATGCATTAAGGGTTAATTTCTAATATTGTGTGACTTATGTCTTCTTTTTCAGTTATTATGCAATAAATGTAAGGGATAGCATTACATTATATATATATAGCTATATATCAAGATGGATTTTGGCAGTTAAGCGTAGCCAACATGTCTCAATCAACAGCCAGTAGTGCACTGGTAGTCAGCACAGGAGGCTGTCGTCCCTCACAGTGCAGGAGGAATGTGTCCCTCGACAATTGTGTTACACAATCTTTTGGGTATATATTTGTATTACAATTTCTAATGACGCACATTTTATTGCCTTACATATGATTTAATTTTACTTTGTTGGATGCTCTTGCATGACATCCCGAAGGCAAAATACAGCAGTTCATCTAAGAAAACACACTTCTGTCTGCGGTAGTATGAATTGTGTACATTGTGTCATCCAAATATATTTATTCCATCAATGTTCTTTATCTATCCTGTTTTATCTGTAATAAGCTGCTGCAAATGTGGAAATAAGCACGTATATACTCTGTATATACTAAAAAGATACTATTCAAAAGACAGAAAACTAGAGGTGATAGAGCAAAACTGTTTATAAATTTGAATTCAGCACACCCAAATTAGTAAGAAACACCTATTCACATTCTTGCCTCAGACAAAAAATATTTTTTTGTAAACCAGTGTTATCAGCCAACATTATATTAGATGAAAGTAGTTTTCTTTTTTTAGACAAACATTTGTAATTGTTTCTTTCTTATAAAAAAGTTTAAAAATTAAAAGCAACATTTTTACATTTCTAAATATAGGCAGTAATAATTCTTGTCAAAAAGTGCATATTTGTATTCTTATATACAAGGTGTGTCAAAAAAGTATCGATTTTTTGTACTGTTTGACACATCTAGTATTCTGAAAAAAAAAATTACGTTCCATTTATTTTTCATTTCTATCTTGCTAAATACATCAATAAAATTGATACTCTTTTGACACACCTTATATTCTGAAAAAAATTAATAAATGGAACGTTATTTTTTCAGAATACAAGGTGTGTAAAAGAAGATAGCAGAGATAGAAAACATGAGAAGAAACAAGAATGAGTATCTGACATAGAGAAGCCAGTATTTTACTCCTCGTTGGGATGGGCGAGGGGGTGATGGTGTATGAAGAAGTGAAAGGTTCATGCTATTCCCAAAAGCATTTGTGCAAAGTGAACATAAAATTGTTTCAGTCAGAATTTGAACTCTGCCTACCAATTCCATTTTCCCTGCCATTGTAAGGAGACAATAAATAATTTCTCCCTTGGACTTTGAGCACATGGCCTTTAGGCATCTCATTGTCACATGAAAATGTCATCATCATTTTCAGCCTCTTTTTGGCTCTGTTCTTTGAACAGTTAAAATGTCCATTTTTATTTCTATTCATTGAATAGTAGAGTCTTTATCTAACCACTCAGCAAATGCTCTTGTCTCTTGCTTTGGCATTAAAATATAAAGCACATGGCTATGACCACCAAAGAACTCAAGTTAGACTTTTTACCGTTTTTGTTCACCTTTCATATACTGCTTGTTTATTGTTAATATGTAGGTTTCATTATTATTAATACTTTTTGTATCTACATTATGTATGCATTACATGTTCCTATACATTCAAATGAGCTTATCTTGTCTTTCTTTCCACTTAGTCAGTGTTAGTGTATCATTGGATATACTAATTTTAATATTGGGAGTGGGAATACAATTAAATATCTTCCATAAATAATCAAATCAACCAATACCATGAATTGCTAGATCCCTCACTATTTGAGAAGGTAGAAAATGAATTTGAAAGCAGGTGCACATTAAGCTTGCAATTCTACTTGATAAAACCTTCTTGCTATTTTAACTGCTACAGAATCACTGGCAATGTAGGGTTGCAACCCTTGGTTCCACAAAGGAGTCAAAGGGAATTAATATACATGAATAATACAATGAATTGTAGCTTAAGATATCATTGAAAAAAAACAACAGTGAAGTCATTCTGATTTAATTTAATCTATTTCATTTCTGCTTATTTATTTATATTCTATTTTGTTTTAATATCAAATTGGCTAAAAACAGAGATATTGAAACAATAATTTTACAATAAAACAAGCACCTGGATCCCTTAATATATTTCCATTTTTATTTATCTATTTATATCCCTATTTATTTATTTATTTATTGGACTGTCCTCATCATTGTAATTGTTGTTTGTTCCAGTGTTTCAGTTGGTCTATTCTCAAGTGTAGGATCAACCGGCCATTTTAGAAAGAAAAGGTACATTGAATATAAATCACCTTAAAAAACAAATGTATGTATTAAACTCCAGAATACACTAGTGAAATGAGCAAAAGATTAACAAAGAAGACATAGTTCATTGCATTCTTATTTTGCTTGCAGACAAAATACAATGAAGATAACAATATTCATATTATGGAAATTCTTCACAACATATTGGCATGAAGTGAATGCAAAAATTTCAAAGGTGCATATTGGGGTGACATAAAATAATGGTTGCTTCAAGCGACTGAATAAAACACCAGCAAATTGAAAAAGAAAAAAAAAAAAAAGAATTTATGAACAGAAATAAATTTATTAAGAATTATATTCTGAAAACAACATGTAGTAATGCTGGACTGCTGCACAAAGAGAAACATATCTTAAAATTTAAGGTATAAATGGTTATACTAAAATATATTAGGAAGCGCGTTGTGTAATGGTTAAAGTCATAGGAAATGGACTCGTCGCCCCGAGTTGAAATCCTGGACGTGGTAATTGCATTTCACTTAGCGCTAATACCCTTGGGAAAGGTATGAATTCTACTCTCCCTCCAGCTATGGGTAAAAAGTAGGGCAGACTGGGCTCTTTAACCTTGGTTAGGCAACCGGTCTAGGAGAAGGAAAACTCTGAATTCAAACCTGTTAAACTCCGCTTAAGAAATTGACCCTGTGTCACACCCTGCTCGTGTGGAGGGATTGGTAAATATATATACTAAAATATATTCTTTACAGAATAGATCTACAATGGTACTTTGTTTTATGAGTTTAATTAGTTCCAGCCATAAATCAATTTCCTTGTATATCCAATCAATTTTCCTCATTGAAATAAACTGATATATCATTAATCCATTCTGCCGCCCAAAAAAAACACTATAATTTTTTGTTGCATTTCTTTTTATAAGAACAATAGCATGGTATTGTATAGAATTATAATGATATAAAAAAAGTAAGTAAAGTCGACGGGGCGGCCTAAAGTCGGTATCAGCCAGTCAGCGAGGGAGTCTATCCCATTTTCAATAGTGCTAGACCAAGGAGATTGTTTTTGCGTCTGAGTTGGAGTGCCACACCTACCATCAGCTCCTTACTTTACTGCACAGATCCCTGTGCTACTCATACGCTGAGTTGGCGAGGACCGGTATCGAACTAGGAACCTTGTGGTTTCTAGCCGAACGCTCTACTGACTGAGCTAACCCGGCCCAATATGTAATGAATTATGTGCTGTAATATATTTTAATGTTTATTTTTTTTATAAATAACACTTTTCTTTGGTTGAATAAATTTAGAAATTTGAATGTTTTTAGTGAACTTATTAACATAAACGTATTTGAAGCCGACTCATACCTAAAATTTTAGCTCTCCACACTAAACAAAAAATTGACCAAATGACAACTTTTAACTTGAATAACTCCTAAGTTGGGGTACTCATAAGTCAAAATATCACTGTATATCATCATCATCAAGGCTAACAGCATGGATTAACTTGATTTTCTCGTACCACCCATCCCTATTGACCATCATAGTTGTTAGTCCTCCATGATATATGCTGATTTTTATAAAAATATAGCAGAGCTATCCAGTATTGACATGGATTTTAAAAGTTAGAAATAAATCTCTTAACATTTCTCTGAATGTTTGAGATGAGGCTTGAAGATTAGTATTATCTGTGTTATTCGGACTATTGTCCCCATCTTCATTGTTATTTGTACAACGTTTCGGCCGATATACCCTCCGGCCTTCTTCAGGTATTTCTTGAAAGTTCTCGAGTTCGAGAAGGTTACAGAGTTTGACAAGAAATACCTGAAGAAGGCCAGAGGGTATATCAGCCGAAATGTTGTACAAATAACAATGAAGATGGGGATAATAGTCCGAATAATGCAAATAATACAAATCTCTTAACAACATACATAATTAAAAGTTCTTTTTCTAAATATTTCTTTGATTATCTTTTATTCTTTATATATTCTTATTTTTAAATTGTTTACTTTTATTATTATTCTTGCTTGTATCTTTTCATTGATTTGTCTTTTATTTGCTTTTTATCATGTTTATCCATTCTTATATTGCCATTTATTTAATCAGTTTTAAATCAATTTTTATTATATCATTGATTTACACCCTTATGATATTTTTATTTATCATTTTTTATGAAAAATGAGGGTCAAAAAATTTTCCTTTATAAAGGGATGTGCACTCAGTTGTTGTACAAATAAACATACAGGCATGCAGATAGACAGACATCTTTTATTTTATATATACATGGATATACTTGTGTGGTTGATGTAAATTCAGACACACATGTGCACACATGAATTTAAAAAGCATTTATGTAAATTGCATAAAGATGGTGTTATGGTTACCAGTCTAGTCTAGCAGACCATTGGTAGTAAGTTCAATTCTTAAAAGGTGTCTATACTTCTAGCCTATTTTTTACACATGCACACACCTATATATATATATATATATATCACACACACACACACACACATATATATATATATATATATATATATATATATATATATATATATACTAGCAAATATATGCACCCTCCGGGTGTAAGTATCTAAGTTTTAATGTAATGAAATATCATATTAAATTAGAAAGACTAATAAAACTAAATAAGAATGCAGATAAAAAGATTTGAAACAGAGGTGGGATATAATCGAAAAATAGAACAACTGAAATTTACTCTTCCATCACTCTCGTCTTTCATTGTTATTTTTTCTAATTTAAGTATTTAGTTAAAAAAGGAAGTAAAGAATAGAATGACAGTTATCTTTTCTTGTTAATGGATTTCATTTAAGATTAATTGAAGAGATTTTTGCTTATATTCATTAAAATAAAACCAAACAGTTAGAAATCAATAATACTAAGCATATATTTATTAAAATTACATTTTTAATATCAATATGCAAATTAGCCTTCCCGTTCACACTGTAAACCGCTATTTTGTTGTATATATAAATACAAGTGCATGTTGTTAGTATGTAGATATGCTTAACAGTATTAATAATGTAAAACAATTTTATTAATAATTGAGGTTAAAATGAGGATAAATTCATGGTGAATGTGACGTCACTTACTAAGGGAATTGTGACTTGAGTAGTGATTTAGTTTCGGTTACAGACAGAAAAACACACAATCTCCATTATAATAAGATATAAACACACACACACATGTATGTAGACATAGATAGACAGAAGAAATGTGACAGTATTTTGTCATGCCTAATAGTGTTGACTCTCCTTTAACTTCTGCCCCACCCTTTGATGTGTATTAAAATATGCGTGTATGTATGAGAATATGCAATATATAATATATATAATTTTATGTGTATATATGAGTGTTTGTTTAAACATATTATTCCATTAGTGTACACGTATGCATGATTTTGAATGTGTAAGTATGTTCATATATATATATATATATATATATATATATACATATACACTTCAATACACTCAAGGTAACTTTATTATGTGTATCTCTCTCTTTCCTTCCTTCTCTCTCTCTCTCTCTATTTATTTCTCTCTCAATATATATATATATATATGTATATATATATATATATATATATACACATACATGTGTATTTATATATATGTACCTATATATATATATATGCTGTCTATATACATATGCCTATATATGTATAAGTATATAATTTGTATATAACAAGCCTAACAAGATAGGATGACCTCAAGGTAAATAGAGATTAACTCATAAACATGGAAAGGTCACAGAAAGCTAGGTTAATTTTTTTTCTACATCGGATACCAAATTCCTGATTATTCACAGAAATGAACCACTGGGGAGAGCCTAACTAACAGAAAATAAACAAAAAATATCTTTATTTAATGCACATATTCAGAATCATTGCTATCCTAACAATATCAATGTATATAAATATTCATAGCTAAACATACACTTATGCATACATATATATATATATATATATATATATATATATATATATATTCTTTTTTTTTCTTTTCTTTCATTCCTTGTGAGTTTTTCGCACCAGCAATAGATCTTTCACTTGAGTCTGAGTGACAGCAAGTCTCCTCATGACTGCAGGATTCTTTTGAGTATTCTAGTTGATCTTAACAATGCTGTGGTTAAGATGATCTTCCTCTGATTTGCAATTCCCCCAGTCTTTTTTCCAAACCCTTGCTGACTGTTTCAAGGGCACCAACTACAATTGATATCACTTCATGTTCCACAGTTTTTCAGTTCTCTGGCAATATGTCTACCTTTCCACTTTCTTTCATTTTCACTCTGTGATTTGCCAGAACAGCAAAATCCACTAGATGACAAGTTCTCCTCTTGTTAATCAACACTAGGTCTGGTTTTCTGGCCGGGATTATGCGATCCATCTGTATCTCAAAATCTCAGGGAATTGTATGCATCTCATTCTCAAGGACAGATTTTGGTTTGTGCATATACCACAGTGATAGCCTGTTCGAAACATTATTATCAACATTTAACATCTGGAATAGAATAGATATAGGCAGTATCACACAGAAATTAAAATCACATATTATAACCAATAGTTTCACATTCACCATGCAGCACTACATTCTACAGAATCATTAGTATTATTTATGAGAGATACATGGTACATAGAATATATTGGGATATAAAACAGATATGGATT
>CM042160.1:29080040-29085040 GCA_023376005.1 Doryteuthis pealeii | reverse complement strand
AAAAAAAACTACCCTCCGGGCGGTGTAAAAATTAATTCTAAAATTATGTAAAAAGATTTTTTTTGCTATGCTTTTTCTTAAAAAATTAAACAGATCTTTGATATCTTACATCTTTTAAATAATTGGCATAAAAAAATTGCTATCAGAATTCAAATAAAAATGTTTTCTTTCTAATAAAACCAAATTTCTAACAGTTAAACAGTGGGTGTCAAATGAAAAAATATATTTATTTTATTTTATGACAGATGATAATCAAAACAGAATTTTTTTTCACTGTATGATAGAATATAAATTATTAATTAATATCGATAAGATCATATTATGATCTTATTAATATCAATTAATAATTTTATTGAAAAATATTAAATTTAACTACAGAACACCTTTTTATTTTATTTTTTAAGCCTTTATCATTATATATGAAAAAAGGAGCAGTCATTAAAGGGAGTAAGTATAGTTTTTGTTAGTTTATTTATAAGCAAAGGAGGGAAGCATGATCGATGAAACTATTCTTAAATATAAACTCGTAACCAACAGTGGACATGCCAAAACCTAAAAGTATAGTTAAATACACAAACATCTTCAAATTTAATGTGGAAGAAGACTATGTGACTATTTCTTGCTTGTAAATAATTTTCTCGTATAGTCCTAAACATTAAATAACTTGAGATATATATTAAAATAAAAAAATATTATATATCAATCAATAATACTGAGCATGTATTGATTAAAACTTGTTTTAACAAGCAATGTGAACCGTTTAATGTTGCATACTTAATTTCTGAGTATATATAATATAGGGTTGTCCTTTATTCCATGTCTTAATGATTTGATTATGAATTAAATATTCATTGATAAACTTATGCAATTCATAAGTGTATTGTGACAAAAGCAGTGACATTGTTTTGGTGATAGACAGACACTCCTAAATAGCAGCTTATTACAAAATAAAATTATAAGGTATAGAATTGTTGCATAATCTATGGTAGCATAGATTATTGACAACACTGTGTACAAACTGTCGGGGACACAGGCAGAAAGCCTCCGAATCACGGAAGTCATGTGAGAGCTAGTTAGCTCATCAGTATCAGCTAGGATGTTAGGCAAGAAGGTTGTTCATGCCTTAGCTGGAGCTTACCTGCATGCTTACTGTGTTTAGTTAGTAAGAAAAGTAGTTAGAAATAAAAGGTTTTTAAAAGAACAGTATGGCGTTGTTGGTTGATGCATACATTAATTAGAAGATCGACCAACAAGAAGAAGAAAGAAAATGAATCAAGAAATGAAGAACCAATAAGATAGAATCCAACATGGCGACTATGATGAGAAAGAATAGAACTAGGTGCTCAGATGTCCACAAAGACGAAAGAAAGTAAGATGCATCTCTGTCTATCTCTCTTCCCTCTCTAGTAAGAGAACATTGTGCATATACTCGCAACATGACCATGTGGGTATGAGTATATAACAGAATCTCAAACACCAAAATCATTGTTATGACAGCGATAAACATTCATTTATAATATATATTCATGTAATATGTATGAAAATGATATATTATTCTTTCAATAAGAGTTGAGCACCCTCTTTCAAAAGCACTTGTTTCAATAATTTTGACATTACAGCATCAAAAGTTGTCTAGTATCTTGGAGTGAAAAGTAAGTTTCAGATAAGACACCATGAAACAAAACCATCAGGCTTTGAGCTTCATTTATCGGTGCTGGGGGAGACTGGAATTGATATCCCATTGCTCTCGAAGAAAGCAATTTGTTAAAATTGTGATCTTTTCTAGCAAGTCTTATATGCAATTTTCTCTAGTGAGAATAAGTTTTTCTTGGTCTTCCATTCTTTTGCTTACACTTTACATCACCTGTTAATATGTGCTTTTCTATCAGATTATAGTATAGATTATATTGAATAGGAGAAAAAAATCTCTGGGATGAATCTTAAAAGAAATCCATTAATAAGAAGAAATAACTAATTTTATTCTTTACTTCCTATTTTAACTTAATAGTTAAATTAGGAAATTTTAGTGATCAAAGACGGGAGTGATGGAAGAGTAAGTTTCTGTTGTTCTATTTTTCGATTATACTTCTCTTCTGTTTTAAATCATTTTATCTACATTCTTATTTAGTTTCATAATAGTTTCTAATATAATATATTCTATTAAATTGAAACTTAACACTTGTAGAGTGCATATATTTGCTAATATTATTAACATAATATTTCTCAAATCATACACATTTGAATCAAACGAAATCATAATACAAAGAAAGGTCAACTAGGGGAGACTCTGGAATTGATATCCCATTGGTCTTGAAGAAATCAATTTGTTAAAATTGTGGTCTTTTCTAGGCAAGTCTTATATGCAATCTTCTCTAGTGAGAATAAGTTTTTCTTGGTCTTCCAGTTTTTTCCTTATTCTTTACATCACCTGTTAATATGTGCTTTTCTATCAGATGACTGATTATAGTATAGCTTATATTGGGCGTTCTTCCAATTTGGTTATAGGAAAATTGCAATAATCTGCTAATATTGACTGTCACAAATTCTTCACCTTGGCATTACACTATGTTTCAATGTAGATTTGTATGTCTGTGATTTTCATCACTATCCTATATATATATATATATATATATATATATATATATATATATATATATGTATGTATGTATGTATAATGAATAGTGAATGAAAAAATGAGAAAAGTATTTACATGGAAAGGTGCTCAATGCTAATAAAGCAGAGCAGTTTATAATCAATGGTAATATTATGGTTTTACACTCATAACTTAAAGTTTCATGGTAATCCAATCGTCAGATGAGATCAAAATTTGATTTTTAACATCTCAACCATTTCACAACTGGTTTTTAACATCTCAACCATTTCACAACTGGTTTTTAACATCTCAACCATTGATCTCATCTGACAATTGGATTACCATGAAACTTTAAGTTATGAGTGTAAAACCATAATATTACCATTGATTATATATATATATATATAATTTAATCTATACACACGTATGCACACACATGCACACGGATACATAGTCTTCTTTATTTCAGTCCTGTAGGCAGGGTTTAGAACATTTTGAGTGTGCACCCTGCACAGGACTTATCTCCCAAAGTGGGAGTGTCAGGCTCCTGGAGATCTTGAAGGTATCTATATTTACCAACCCCTCCGCACGAACAGGATGTGACACAAAGTCAATTTCTTAAGCCGAGTTTAACAGGTTTGAATTCAGAGTTTTCCTTCTCCTAGACCGGTTGCCTAACCAAGGTTAAAGAGCCCAGTCTGCTCTACTATTTACCCATAGCTGGAGGGAGAGTAGGATTCATACCTTTCCCAAGGGCATTAGCGCTAAGCGAAATGCAATTACCATGTCCAGGATTTGAACTCAGGGCAACAAATCCAATTCCCATGACTTTAACCATTACACCACGCGCTTCCTAAATGGAAGTGAATTCACATGTATTTTATTTAATATCTTGAAGGTATAGAGTCACCCCTTTACCAACATTACTACCAGGTCCACTCTGACTCAAATTTATTTGAAAAATATTAGTATTAAAAAGGAATACTTAAAACCATATTACTGGGAAAATAAATTATCATTGTTATTAAATAGGAATTGTTACTTGAAACCATATTGTTGCATAACCGTCCCTTTACATAGACTGTATATATAGTATGAGCGTATATCCATGGTTGAATTCCTTATACTCATATTAATCTAGTAGTGTACTTATCTTTTCTTACTATTCTGAGTATTTATCAGAGTAGCCCTTCTAACTTTTTAGGATGTTTCTGACTTTTGGGTGATACTGTCTTGTACTGTTTCAAACTGGCTTCTTCTCAAGCGATGTCTTGCATTGTTGTTTGTTTTTAGGGACAACACAGGCATTTCTTTTAGTGAATTGACATGTATTTTATTTAAGTCTTATTTGTTTTTCTAGGGGCTGGACCACTCAACTGCACAATGAGAATCTAGCTAATCGAAAGAGCCATGCCATTGCGTCTTTCCCATTTAACAGTCAGCCAGAAACTGAAGTCTAAACTAATGCTTCCTTGGCAAAACAGGAAAAGGAGGTCAGAGTAAGGTTAAGAGACATCAATCAAAATCTCTGTAACTGTTATTTTGAATTTAAATAAATTCTCTACACTAACAGTGCATAACTGATAGTATACCCATCAATTATGCCACAATATAATTGCTTGTAAAAAGGAGTGGTTTTGGCATTGAATAACCAAATAAGGGTTGACATGATGTAAAACTAATCAACTACCTCAAGCCAGAGTTTCACTAGCCTTTATCATTATTTATGAGTATATATATATATATATATATATATATATATGGTTATATGCCATAATTAAGAATAAAGGCTATACATACAATCTAAAAACATCTTTATATACAAAACCGTAAAATTGGAATATTTTTTAGATATACACTTAGATACTAATTAGATATCAATTAGATATCAATTGTTTTCTCAACAGTAACAATTAAGTCTTATGTACAAGTTTCCCTACACACTTCCAATAAGTCTGGTGGTATATTTAATACTGGTGGGGCACTTTGGGTAGTGGTAATGATGCTAAGGCCCCAAAACAACATTTGACCCCAAGGTCATCATCTGATGAAGAGTTTATTAGAATCTATCCCACATTAAATCTACACACACCTTCTTTCTCCAATTTTCAAAGTCCACGGTGGAGAGTAACATTTTGTTTAAAATATCTAAGGTGAAAGTGAGGAGATGATGATAGGTGAGACGATCCACCTCAGATACTAAAAAACAGTCTTCTTGGTCTAGCACTAGTGAGAAGGAGATAGACTGTCTTGCTGATACTGACTTTAGGCCACCACGACGACTTTACTTTTACTTTATTGCAAAAACAGTTTCATTGTGTCATAGTTTAGAACAAAATGTATAAATAAAATGAGGGCAATCAAAATTGTCAATAATAAATGTTCTGAGGTTTTAAGGGATCAAATA
>CM042160.1:29067540-29075040 GCA_023376005.1 Doryteuthis pealeii | reverse complement strand
AAAAAGTTCCTGAATAGAATCATTCCCACCACCAAATTATCTGGTCATTTGTATATTCATATTTTCATAAACGTTATATATATGTATATATATATATATATATATATATATATAAAAGTCAAAGGTTTATTGGTTAAGCATGGTCTTTGAGTGTATCAAAAAAACTCATAGAAAATTTTTATAGATGTACATGTAAATATATATACAATTTATGTCTAAAAGTAAAGTAAAGTTGACAGGGTGGCCTAAAGTCGGTATCAGCCAGTCAGCGAGGGAGTCTATCCCCTTTTCAATAGCGCTAGACCAAGGAGATTATTTTTAGCATCTGAGGCAGAGCGCCACACCTACCATCAGCTCCTTACTTTAACGCACAGATCCCTTTGCTACTCATACGCTGAGTTGGCGAGGACCGGTATCGAACTAGGAACCTTGTGGTTTCTAGGTGAACGCTCTACCGACTGAGCTAACCCGGCCCATGTCTAAAAGTCCCCTTCAACAGTCTCTATAATTGAGGTGCCTGTTGGTTATTGTCATAGGAAATGGATACAGTGACAGGAGTTAAAATCTTGAATTGCATTCCATATGGTGCTTATACTCTTGGGAAAATATGAATCCAATTATTCTTCTATGAGTAAATAGTAGGGCAAGCTAGGCTCTTTAACCTTGGTATGGTAACAGTTCTAGGACAAAACACAGAATTCAAACCTGTTAAACTATACTTAAAAACTAACCTTGTGTCACATCCTGCTGGTGTGGAGGGGGAGCTTTTTTCCAATTTTGAAATCCTGGGAGTCCTTTTGAAGTATAATGTGTGGATTTCATGGTGGACTTTCTTCTGTATCTTTTGTCATCTGAAATTCATACGTTAATTGTGGGACCTGACTGTGGATTTTAGAAGATGTTTGTCTGAAAGTGCATCCTTATTCTATTCAACAAGATTTTAATATCTATGCATTTAGAAAAAAAAAAAAATAGAAAATAATATTCTATCAAAGGAATTAATTCTTATTTCAAAGGTAGGAGTGGGAAGCCCCAAGACAAAACCCACTCAGTTAAAAAGGCATAATAATAAATGTAAAAATAAAAATGTAAATAAATAAAAATTTGGACTTTCTCCACCAGACAAGAGGAAATACATCAAAAAGATCCAGGATAAAGTTCTAACCGCATCAGCGTGGATATGGCAATCCTACATTGTGTCATCAAACCGACAAAGTCTGGTGGTATCGTGAGATACTGTTGGGGTGCTCTGGGTTAGCTGTAATGATGCTTTGGCCCTGAAACCATGCCTGAACCCAGAGTCATCATCTGATGAAGGCTTTGTTGGTTGCAACGCTTCTGTGTAAATAGCAGTTATTGTATGAAGATTAAAGATACAAAAATAATTAGATAAATAAACCGGTTAAATTAAAAATGACAAAGATTTAAGTAGTTTGTGATTATTTATCTGTTGTTTTTTTTTTCATTTATTAGTATGGGGTTTTTTTTTGGCCTCATATTCTTACTACATATTTTTATAAACAAATTGTATTTTGTATCTGAATTAATAAAAAGAAAAGAAAATTAAAAAGAAAATGGTGACAAAACACATTGACAGATTATCCAATATTATCCATCATATAAGGATTTGTTTGAAAAGGCAAAGAGTAATATTAAATAAACGAAATGTGATTGGGAAAGAGGGAAGTGTCCTTTTGAAATGGGTTCTCTCACAATAATAAAACAAAATCAGCAGGAAGCTATATTGCTGCAAGGGAGAAACAAATAAGCATACAAAATTTAGATGCATAAAATAATTATTCAAATTTAATTAAATAGGTTTAAAGGAAACTTTTTTAAGCTAGAGATATAAAATTATACAGGACTAAATATGCAGACAAAAATAAAAATATTTACAAATCTTAAGGTTCTCTTGGGTATCCGATTGTGATGTGATGGTTAACAAGCTAGTTTTGCTGATCCATTACAACTGAATAGCAACTTCAATCCTTGCTGAATACTCCATAGTTACGACCTTCTTTCACATCCTACCCATGGTGAACGAGTCTGGTAAATACCTATCTCTTTAGATTCCCTCACTTAAAATTAAAAATAATTCTCTACAAAACTGTTTAAATTTTTCATAAAACAATCTTAAACTTCATAAGATAAAATAGACCATCTTATAGGATAAGCTAGACTAGCAGATCATTACTAGTGAGTTCAGTTCTTACTTAGTGCATAGTGTAATGGTTAGAGTCGTAGGAAGAAGACTTGTCAACCTGAGTTCAAATCCAGAACAAGACTGTTTGCATTTCACACAGTACTAATACACTTGGGAAAGGTATACATCCAACTACTCTCCCTCCAGCTATGGGTAAATAGTAGGGCAGACTGGGCACTAGTCTAGATAACTAGTCTAGGATAAGGAAAACTCTGAATTAATACATGTTAAACTCCACTTAAGAAATTGACGTGGTGTCACATCCTGTGGAGGGGTTGGTAAATATATATACATACTTGGTGCCAGATATGGTTCTATACCAAACTAAGGTAACTTTCATGAATCACAACTTTATAAAAAAAAGTAGCCGTTCCTGTCAGATTGGGGGTGTGTGGTTTAGAATACACTGACTTGAGGTGTTTATTGTGTAATGATTATCGTCCTAGGAAATGGACATGGTGAACCAAGTTCAAATCCTGGATGAGGCTGCTTTCATTTCATAATGTGCTAGTACCCTTGTGAAAGTTATACATCTAAATATTCTCCCTCCAGCTATGGGTAAATAGTAGAGCAGACTGGCTTCTTTAATACTGGTATGTCAACCAGAGAAGGAGAACTCAAATTAAAACTTGTTGAACATTCCGGAGCTCTGGGGAGTGTGAAGTACCTCTTTAATGCCATTACCCCCATGTGCACTTTGACCCAGAGTGTTAGTACCTGTTAGGGTCTCATTTATGCTTCAAATAAACCTGATTGAAAATTATTAGTTTTAGATGGGAATACTTGAAACCATATAACTCTGAGCAAAGAAATGATTATCATGAAATAAGAAGTTACTTAAAACCATATAACTGTGGCATACTTAGTGTAACAGTTATCATCATAGGAAATGGAACCTGAGTTCAAATCTTAAAATAGGCTATTTGCATTTCACTTTTTACTAATGCCCTTCGATGAGGCATGAATCTATCCATTCTCCCCACTCCTATTTACCCATAGATGGGACCCTAACAGGTACTCCCACTCCGGGTCAGAGTGGACCAGGGAGTAATGGTGATGAAGGGGTGCTTCCCCAAACCTCCAAAACTGGAACCTCACCATCAGAGAGTTTAACATCATACCCAGGATATTTAGACTCTCAGCCACTGCCTTCTAGCACCCATATGATAAAAAGGGTTGGGAATTGCCACGGAGCAAAAGTGTTGGGGCAATCTTATAGGTGCTAGGGCTCAATGTGACCAGCTGATCGATCAGAGGGGGCCTCTCTGACTGCCCATGTAGCCCAAGAAAGGGCCAAAGTGGAGTGTTGCAAGTAGGTAAATAGGAGAGCAGACTGAATTCAAACCAGCTTAAAAATTGACCTTGTGTCACATCCTGTCCATGAGTAAATATTTACTTGAAACAATATAAGTATATATATTAAGAATGGTATACAACTGATTATCATTAGTCATTTGAAACCATACTATTGCTCAAAAGAAAAAAAAAAGAAAAAAGATCAACATTGGTATTAAATGACCAAACAAGAGTTGATACGGAGTAAAACCAACCAACCATGAGATCACAAAAGTTAAGCAGTGAAAAGCCTGTTCAATACATAAATGGGTGACAACTTACTAAAAGCAGGTCATGTAAGCAAAATAATGTATTTCCACTCTATAGACTTTTCAACACAAGCCTGTAGTAACAAATTCATGTTTTGCTCATTTATAAACATTTTGTGACTAAAACATTCTTCTCTATACACATCAGACATTCTTTTGGAAATTTCACATGGTTTGCACTTCTCAACCACCCAAAATTTAATGACATACCTCTGTTCAAGCATGCAGCATTCAAATTTGCTACCATTTTGAATAGGCTCAAAAAACAAAGTTTTTGCAAGATTAAAATGATTTTTAATATAGACTAATTCCAAACAATGAAGTCACAATTTCATTTATGAAAAAAAAATGACTTATTCCCCTTATTAATTAAATGATCTTAATATATGGTTAGCGTCAGTTCACTGTGGTGGTATTGTGTAATTAGTGATTAGTATGATGCCTAGTGTGAGGCCTTTTTTTCTGATGACCTTGCACGTTTTGCAGATACACTGGCACAGGCCAGTGTCACTACTGCATAGCCTGCAAAAGGCAGCAAAGAATATCGACCTCTTTGTGAACGCCGATAAAACTGAGTTCATGTGTTTCAAAAAGAAAGGAGACATCTCCACACTCAACGGTAAACCTCTAAAACCAGTAGGACAATTCACATACCTAGGCAGTAATATCTCATCCACAGAAAGCGATGTTAATACATGAATAGGAAAAGCATGGTCGGCCACAAACAGATTATCAGTCATATGGAAATCCGATCTCACTGATAAGTTAAAACGATGATTCTTTGAAGCTGTGGTTATATCAGTACTGCTGTATGGTGAGAACAATTGGACCCTAACAAGGTGCCTTGAGAATAAACTAGATGGGAGCTGCACAATAATGCTGCATGCGGTCTTAAACAAGTCATGGAAACAGCACCCCAAAAGAAAGCAGCTGTATGGCCACCTGCCCCCCATCTCAAACCATCAGAGGGAGACAGACAAGGCATGCTGGACACTGCTGGAGAAGCAAAGACAAGCTCATAAGCGATGTTCTCTTGTGTAAGCCAACACATGAACAGGCTAATGTGGGCAAGAACCTACATTGACCAACTATGCGAGGATACTGGATGCTGCATAGAGGACCTCCCTGGGATAATGAATGATAGGGAGGGTTGGCGAGAGATTGTCATGGATATCCATGGTAAGTGCACGACAAGATGATGATGATGATTCATAGGTTACGTATAAAGAGGTAATCAGTGATAAAAGTTTTGGTGCTAGAAGGTGGCATGCCAATCAAAATTCATCGATGTATGAAAGCAATTTATGACAATATAAGCACTCAAACATCTGCAGAAAAAGACTTGAAAGAGGAACTTTATTCTATTTTTGCATAATGACAATGTAAGGTTATATTGCAGTCAACAAATGCTGAATAGCTTGAAATTTGCACTCATTTAACACCTTTATAACCACGATTCTGCACAATCAGACTTCCTGGAGATGAAAGAGATATTAAAAAGTCATGTCTGTGATTACCTTTCTCCTTTTTCTTCCCACAACTACATTATTATGTATATGTATATATATATATATATTATATATATTATATATATATATTAAATGAAGTATATCTAATGAACAATTCTCTAACCCACTTTATTATGTGTGTGCATATATATTATATATATATATATATATATATATGCACACACATAATAAAATGGGTTAGAGAATTGTTCATTAGATATACTTCATTTAATATATATATATATATATATATATATATATATATATATATGCATATCATACATGTATTAAATGAAGTATATCTAATGAACAATTTGAGATCTGTGTATATCATTATTGAATGAATATATCTATTTGTTTTTTTCGTATATATATATATATATTTTAATATACCAAGCGTGTTGGTAAATCCTTGCGGTGAGAAAAAAACCAGCGAATAGTTTGATTGTAAAAATATACTACCAAACATCAATCGGGGAGAAAAAATTTTTTGGAAAAAAGAAAAGACCAAGATAGTCGTACCAACAAAAAGTAATCTATTGGTACAGTATTTGGCCAAAAGAAAAAAACAATTTATATGTATATATATATATGTATATAAGATATATATATATTCATACAACCACTAGGAAAATAAGCTAATAAGTAAAAAGTGCTCAATGCCTAAGTAGAGCAAATAATAAAGATAAATCTAATGAGTCAGGCGAACCTACTATTAGTTTCGCTTAATGCTCTTCAGGGCTAAGAGTCAGATCTTAGCCCTGAAGAACATTAAGCGAAACTAATAGTAGGTTCGTCTGACTCAGATTTATATATATATATATATATATATATATACATACACACACGTTTGGACTCTAGGTTATCAATTTACTTTTAAGATAATGTATTTTTATCCTAATTTCTATGAGTTTAATTAAAAAAAAGAACTTTTGTATCCAACTATTTTTTTCTAAATACAATTCAGTAAATCTCTGTGGCTCTGCAGGTTTGCACAGCTGATACTTGATAGCTGGCCATTCTACAAAAACTAAAACAATATTTTCTCTTTACCTATTATATTTTTCAAAACAAATATCTTTGACCCAGGTTAAGCCCCAGTCTTGGGCGCCATTAGAATCTTTCATATAACGCACTTGGTCAGCAGTACAGATCACAGATTCTGACGAATGCACTCTGCATACACAGATGTTATGAGATTGAAGTTGTATTATCAAATTTTCCATATATCATAATAAACAGGAAAGAATTATTTACACTCAAAATTTAGCTGTTTAGTTGAAACAAACATATTTTCTTTGTAAAAATGGGAAGTAAAACACATTTGAGATTTTTAAAGATTATTTTTCGTTCTATCAGCAAAAATCTATTTGAGTGAATAATGTTATTAGAAGAATCTTGTTTGTTTTTAGGGCTGATTTTCATGGGTTCCGAAATAACTAGTCATGTTATTATTTCTTTTATTTGTGTAATATCATTATGAACACAGTCAGCAAAATTTATCTAAATCAATATTTTAAGATAAAATAAAACTATAAAAATAATTATTCATGATGGTTCAAGTCAGGATTTTAAATCCAACCAAAGTCAAGGACAAATGACTTGTTTTTCCACAAACATTCAAAAAGGTGACAAAATCTTGGCAAATTGCTCAAATATTTTGACAATTAACTTGCAAGATTATCTAAAATTTCCAATATTGACGTGATGAATATCATGTTGAAATTTTATGTTCCAAATCTTGATGCTTTCACCTGTCATTTTTTGGTTAGAATAACAAGCCTGGACTCTAAATTTATTTAGTAGTATGAATAAGACTTTAAAATAAATGAAAATGTGCTATTAATACTATCATGTTAGCCTGGCAGTCATTTTAAGGCTAACAACAACAAATAAATGAATGAGAATTTAGTTCAATTTTAATGGTTTATTTAAAGAATCAAAGACTAACAATATAAATGTCCTTCCTATATATAAAGTCAAGTTTCAGAGACCTACCAGTCTGATGGACTACCCTGTTGGCTGGGGCGTTAGAATGCACCGACTGCACCTCTGCAGAGGGGTAAGACTCCCCCAATGGGGCCACCTGTTGGCTGTGGGTGGCGACCCGTGATGCTTAAGGATAGAACCCAGGTGGATGAGCAGTTTATGACTTGCAATACTCCACTTTGGCCCTATCTTGGGC
>CM042160.1:29032540-29062540 GCA_023376005.1 Doryteuthis pealeii | reverse complement strand
TTGTGGGAAACCAATGCTTTCAACACGAGTTGACTGTAATATAAGTGAATGGTCACATCTTGCCAATGCAGAAGAGTTGGTAATACATTAAAAAAATGTAAACGTAATGACAATTTTTGGAACTTAACTATTAACTAATGTATAAGCTAAACAAGAAAGAATATACTTTTATATATATATATATATATATATATATATATATATATATATAGAGTGAATGATATCGATCATTGTTTGATGAATTATTAACCCTTTTCCAGGTCATTTAATGCTGAATCAAGTCATTTTTGATAAACAAATGACTCAGGTAGTCTTGTCACTGCTTAACCATTGATTAACTGCAAACTTTGGTTTGAAAAACAAACATAACAGTGTTGCCAATAGCCAGATGAATAGTTTTCCTACATCACCAGTGCATTGGCGACCTTACTTCAGAAGGGAAATTTGATAGCTTCTCAAGTTATTGAAAATGAGGGAATTCTAAACTGAACGTTTTTTATGCATTATTATCAGGATTTTTAGGAGGTTGCCATGGTTATCATCCAAGGAAATGGACAAGACTGTTTGCATTTCACATAGCACTAATAGCCTTGAGAAAGTTATGCATCCAACTATCCTCCTGCCCTGTTGGCTGGGGCATTAGAATGCACAACTACACCTCTGCAAAGGAGTAAGACTCCCCCAATGGAGCCATCTGTTGGCCGTGGGTGGCGACCCGTGATGCTTAAGTATAGAACCCAGGTGGTTGAGCTGAGGGTCTACATGTCCTGAGAATGATGGTGAGGTTCCAGTTTTGGAGGTTTGGGGAATGTGGAGCACCCCTTCATCACCATTGCTGACCCGGAGTGGTAATACCTGTTAGGGTCCCATCTATGGGTTAAATAGTAAAACATGTTTATAAACAAAACTGATTATCCATTAAGAATGAATTTATTTCACAAATTTATCGGCATTAAATGACCCACCGAGGTTGATATGCTGTAAAACAAAACAGCCAAACAAAACCAAACCAACTATCCTCCCTAGCTATGGGTAAATAATAGGGCAGCCAAGGCTTTTTAACCTTGGTATGATGACTAGTCTAGGAGAAGAAAAACTTTTAATTCAAACCTGTTAAACTCAGCTTAAAAAATTGACCTTGTCTCACATCCTTCTCATGTGGAGGGTTTGGTAAATATATATCAGGTTTTCCACATCCAGCATTGTCAGCCATTATCAATTTTTAATTAGTATCTCTTTTATATTAATTTCAGTCGCTTTTCATTCCAATTATTCCAACTATCAGTCTAAAGTTGTGAGTAAATAGCATGCATCAGAAATAAATAAAGAATTAACTGCAGACCAGACTTGAACTCATATCTCTTTCACCTTAAGACGTCTGCCCAGGTACAACAGCTGCTCTAGCGGTTGAGCTGCAAGAAGAGTTTTATGCAAAAGCAATGACAAATATGGCAGCAAGCATCAGGGATGAATGGAGAGTGACTTTAAGGGATAGATTTGGTCATCTGCCAGCTCATTAACTTTTGAACTATCAATAGCTTTCAAGACCCTTCCCTCCTCATAGACACACATTAAGGCTGGCTATTACAATGGGTTGTCTCAGTTAAAAGTTCTGGTCAGTTTCTTTCAGCTGTGAGGAGAAACTTGACCATTAGGGAAATGATTTGAGCAAAGAAAGGTGACCAGCTCATGAGTGGAGATTAATCACTGGACACTGCTTTTAGGAATAAGTCAAATTAGCGGGGACAACAGCACTGTAATTGGTCAGCAAGGGATGAAGTAGAAGCTAAATAGTGTTGAATTGATGAATCACAGATCACAGATCTTCCTTTGTAATTCTACTTTCCCCCTTCTTCATCAATACACTCTTTTCCTCTTCACTTCACATGCCATCCATCTTTTATTGAACAGGCAAATACTTGTTCTTTAAGAGCTACACTAACCAGCCTCCTGTCACCCATCATTATTTTTCAATAAGCAAGAAATATACATGAAATTCCCCTTTTCTCACATTGCTTGCACCCTGATATCTTATCCACTAACCTAGTCACTCACACAACTATTCAAACCCACACAATAAATCAACAATGTTTCTTGTTCCACTGCCCATCACATATTCCCTCCAACCACTTGCATCATCAAATAATTAGTGAACTTCTAATTCGACAAAATTAATACGATCTAGAAAGGGCAGATTTCAATGTTATTGATCACAAATCTGAAAGACTTGATTCTTTTTGGGATATATCAAAAATCACATTTAAAAAATTTATTTTAGCATGTTGCATAAAATCTAAACAACCTCGGTATCTGAACTGTTACAAACTCTTCAGGAACATCTCTAATAATAAATATGAATGTCAACTTTACTCCTAGAGGCTGTATTCCAACATAACATACCATTTTGGAATCGGGCCAACTCCATGAGCAAATTAAGAACATTCTGGTCAAATCCAGACATGTAATTCTGAAATTTTGGATGCCCAAATTTTAATTACCTCAATTGTTTACAGGAATTTCTCCGACAAATTTTTATGATAACAAACTTTATAACTTGGAAATAAATTTGGGAATAATCAAAATTATTTGTGAAATCCAGCAAAAGTCACCCATGAAATATACACAACTCTAAGTAAGGACCTACGTACGTCAAATTGTCTTTAGATTAGTATCATGCATGTTTGCAATGAGTTCAAAATAGACAAATACTAAAATATTCATATTACTAACTTAAGTATATGTATATAAGGATTTTATAAAAGAATTTAAGAAAATATTTTTGGGAAATATCAGATGAATTACTTAACTGAATTTGATCTGTATATAGATATTCTATAAATATTGTAAATATTCTGTGCAAAGATCCTCTTCTTTTTGTAAGGTTAATGTGAGAAGATGGTAAAAAGGGAAGATGCCCAAGAAAGGATAACATCATCAGGTCATGTTGACAGCACAGATATCCATGGCTATCTCTTGCCAATCATCCCTATTATTCAATGCCCCTGAGAGGTTTCTATGTAGCATCCAGAATATGCACAGAGTTGATTGATGTAGGCTTTTGCTGGTCGGCTTACATTGGTATGCCCATGTGTAGATGTCTAGGGGACATTTATTTTTAATGAAATGTTGCCCTTTATAAGCTTCAGATATAAACATGTGACAAAATTTAAAAAAAAAATTATATATTCAAATCATCAGAAGGATATAAAAAAAAAAAATAACATAATAAGTCAAAGACAAAACTATATATATATATATATATATATATATAAACACTTTTTTTTTTCAAGTATTATAGGATTGGAAATAAAGTGCTCAATTACAGGTATAAGAGCTGTATTTATTTATTATAGTTTACAATACATTTAAGGTGCGATTGTTACCATTGATTTCAAAGCAGCCTTGAAACCAATGGTAACAATCTCACCTTAAATGTATTGTACACTATTATATATATATAAAATCACGCGGCCTTCCTATCTATAGCTCTGCTGATGAGGCCTAATAGGCCGAAATGTACATACAGAGATTGATTTTTCTCGATTTGTTTAGCCATACATTTAAATAGGCATTCCCGCCTAATTCATTATTAATTAATTAATTTTCAAAATTAGGTACGACTCCAATTAAGCACATATTCTCCCCCCAAAAAATTATATATAATATATATTATATATATATATATGTATGTGTGTGTGTGTGTGTGTGTGTGAAGAGAAAGTGGAAGTGAATCAGGCAGTATGTAATATAGTGAAAAATTGAAAAAAAAAATGTTGAATGAAAAACATCCAAAGAACACTAGTTTTTCATTCAACATTTAAAAAAAAAATAGATTGACCAACAAAGCAAAAGACTCTCACAGTTTTCTTATTCTCTGTGAAAAATGTATTTTTCCTCAAATTAACAAAAGCCTTGATGAAGATCTATTGAAACAGATCGAAACACTGCAGCGTTGGTGAAATAAACATCACTCATTCTATGAACTTGTTTTTTTTTCAATTTTTCACTATATATATATATGTATTTGACCGTTTTTATTATTAATTCAAGATAGTTACAATGTACCAATATTCACCGGAAGTTAACCAGACAAGATTAGATATATATATATATATATATATATATATATATATATATAAAAATCAAACCCATTCTCAACAGATATTACAAAGGTAAGACAAATTTTATCTTCTCTAATAACTTATAAATACTTATATTAACTTGATGCTTCAAAGGAGTCTAATAATAGATGAGACAAACTTTCTATCAGGGACCCCACTCTCAAAAAGTGTTTTAATACTTTTGAGAAAGTCCCTTGGAAAGGATTTTTCATTTATCCCCCTCATTTCATTCATTTTTATTTCATCCATTCATTCATTTTACATTAATTTTTAACTATATATATATATATTATTTATTCCCTGTAAGATTTGTAAAAATGTTTCAGCTAGTTAGAATGAGAGTAGAATAATTTCTAAATATTAATGGTAAGCTGGAGTCATTTTCACAAGAATCAGATTATTCAAAATTGTTTGAATATACCCAGTTCTGAAAAGTTCTTAAATTCTTAAATCAATCATTGGTTGTAAACAATTTTTAAATATTCTTCATGTCTGCTACAGAAAATGATTTTTTCAGACTTTTGTGATCATAACAGATATTACTAATAAATGTAAAACTAAAAAAAAAAAAAAATGAAACATTTTGAATTTTCAAAGTTTGTTATTCTTTTCTTTGAAATAATAGAAAATCTTGTACTGTCTTTTAAAAAATCTTATTGCCAATTAAAAATTTACATCAGACACTTAAAAAAAAAAATTGTTTCTATAAAAGATAACAGAAAAGTGATTTATCAATTGTATTTTTTTTCATATTATCTTACAATGTTAATATTGTAATATAATAGATAAATATTTTTTAAATATCTAAGTAAGTAACATTTAAGTGATTTATTTATTTAAACTTTTTTTTGTTATTGTCCAGATTGTTAATTCTAACTAAGCAATAATGTTATCTAATCATTTTGTAAGATAATGGGGCTGGGGTGGAGCTATGAGTGTAACCTGATATGTAAATTAGCATGGAAAGTTTTTAGCAAGAATTGTGTCTTAGAGGATTATGGAAAAGTTTAAGGATGAATCATCAATGTCAAATAGCATATAGCAAAGTGGGAGAGAGGATGAGGGAGAGGTGAGAATGTGGAGTTGAGTTTAGCATTATGTGTTGAGAGAGCAAGACATGGGCTTTTGCTCTCAGCAGTTTTGACTTTGGGGTAAATAAAAATCTCATGAGAAAAAGAAGTGGCCTTGTGGTATTACTAAAAACTGTAAATGGTACATCTAAGATGTCCCCCAGCCTTTAGAGTTGGTTTCCAGACTCCAAATATCCAGGATTTGCCAGCCAACTAAACTGCAGTCCAGCAACCAAGATTCGAGCCTCTACAATGTAGTACCAGTCTGGAGATTGGTTTGTTTTGTTTTATGGCCTATCAATATTGGTGGGTCAATTTAATGCCGACAAAGTTGTGAAATAAATTCATTCTTAATGCATAATACAATTCTATTTAACCCATAGATGGGACCCTAACAGGTACTACCACTCCGGGTCAGAGTGGACCAGGGAGCAATGGTGATGAAGGGGTGTTACACATTCCCCAAACCTCCAGAACTGGAACCTCGCCATCAGAGAGTTTAACGTCATTCCCAGGACATGTAGACCCTCTGCCACTGCCTTCTAGCACCCATATGATAAGAAGGATTGGGGGTTGCCATAAGGAAATAGGGTTGGGGCAATCATATAGATGCTAGGGCTTGATGTGGCTAGCCGATTGATCAGAAGAAGCCTCTCCAACCGCACGTCTAGCCCAAGAAAAGCCTAAAGTGGAATATTGCAAGTCATGGACTGCTCAGCCACCTGGGTTCTATCCTTAAGCATCACAGGTTACCACCCACGATCAACAGCTGGCTCCATCGGGGGAGTCTTACCCTCTACAGAGGTGCAGTCAGTGCATTCTAACCCAGCTAGTTCTACTATCAACACATCATCACTCCATTCAAAGAAAGAGCTGTTATATAACAAATGTTAACACATCTTCTATTCCAAAAAGGAGAGCAAAATGCAACAATTTTACATTTCTACTTTGAAGACATACATACAAATCTAATTAGTAATGTTTAAATAAATGTGAAAATTCATAAATCTTTCCTTTTGAAATTTGATTGATTGATTTTAATGGCATGTCAACCTATCTAGGATTATTTTATGCCTAGAGATCAGGAAATCACATTAATTGTATGTTTATATTTACATTTTTTGTGTTGTTGCCTATTAAGCATTTTAACATGTTCCTATCAAATATGAATAATTTCTAAACAGATATATTTGAAGAGGTACTACCACTATAAGTCAGAGTGGACCTGGGAGTAATGGCAAGGAATTTGAAGTTTGAGAATTATAATGTATACTTGACTTTCTATTGATCTTCATTTACTGTTAATACAAAAAAAATCATATGTGGAAGTTCTTATTGCTTAATCACTAACAGTTTATCATAATTAATAACAATGAGGAGAATTAATTGCATGAATGGAAAGAAAAATACTTAATCATTTTGTTGGATGACCAATAGGAAAAAAATAATTGTACAACTATAGCATAGTCACCACTGATTGCTATGGAGATGATAGCTGATTGGCTGATGGAGAAGGCAAATCAAAAACACAACTAGCCTCAAATGTAGAACCTGTTGTTTTATTTCCTTCATTCAATTTCTGAAGTCATAAAAGGATGTTAAAATGGATAACCAGACACAATATGTGGTGTAGATTCTTTATTTTATTTGGGACCAGCTTTTCTTCTATCTTTGAATGGCTTAGTCATTCTTTGTCCATGCTCTGCTTGCCTCACTCATATTCCAAGCCAGAACAGAAAATGAATTGAAAAACCCAGCTTTTTTTATTAGGGTTCACAGAACACTGGCCCTTTACTTTTTAAATCTATTTGCACCCCATGACCACTTGATTACAATGTTGCTCAATCTCTTCCTTTCTTATCTGTTAACTAGTATGGCATGCCAGTGACAAGATGTTTTTGTCAAGACATTCAGTAGGAGGAAAAATTGCAGATTATATATATATATATATATATATACTGTGTGTGTGTGTAAGAGAGAGGGTATGTATGTATTTATTAACATGAGAAGCATAGTTTGAATGCCCTAATCATTTTTTGTCCATGCTATGCTTGCCTCACTCATATTCCAAGCCAGAACAGAAAGTGAATTGAAAAAACCCAGCTTTTTTTATTGGGGTTCACAGAACACTGGCCCTTTACTTCCTACCTTGTGTGGGCAGCATCAGCTGACATGGTGGCTACTTAATTGCCAGACTAAATCTGCCATCTAAGACAAATTGTGGTTAATTGCTATTTTCTGGATTGCTCAATAAAACATACCGTGTTACACCTACCTTATCAAATCAGATTTGGAACTTTGTCGACTTGTCTCTTCTGGCTGTTTTTAAAAAAAATCTATTTGCACTCCATGACTACTTGATTACAATGTTGCTCAATCTTTTCCTTTCTTATCTGTTAACTAGTATGGCATGCCAGTGACAAGATGTTTTGTCAAGACATTCAGCAGGAGGAAAAATTGCAGATTATATATATATATATATATATATATATATATATATATATACTGTGTGTGTGTAAGAGAGAGGGTATGTATGTATTTATTAACATGAGAAGCATAGTTGGGGATATTTACACTGCAACAACCAAATTAGCAAAGAAATAATTTTGCTTTCATATAAGATCAGGCTGCAAAAATAGCAAAGAGGTTTTCTGTCGATTATCTTTGTGGAAAATGTCAAACTGAAACGGAAAATGATGGAATTGAAAGAAAGAACCAAATTTCAAAACAAGAAAGAAGAAAAAAAAAGATGGAGGAATTTTATGCGAAAGGGCAAATTATTTTTTTTTCTGTTTCTTTTTCTTCTGATTTCTTTAGCATTTTTGAAATGCCATTATGGAGCAAAAATAGGAGGAGAAATTAAAGCATATATGAAGGCTCTTATGTAAATACATATTTGCATGTAGAAATATATACTTGCATATATGTACATATATACTTTCACAAGCAATGTTCTGTATAGTATGTGTATATATCTGTGTGCATATTTATATGCGTGTTCAAAAAGTATCAAGATGAAGATGTATTTACTAAAAATGAACAATGAATGAAATGTTAATTTTCTTCAAAATACTTCTCTTGACATTCAACACAAACATTCCACTGTGTTTTCAATTGGTACAAGCACCTCTGATACTCAACTTTTTTATATGGTGTAAAGCTGCTGTTGTATTTTTTTTTAATGACTTCTATGTCTAGCCTGTTATTCCATATGAATATATACAAATATATGTGTAGTATTATTTGGAATATTTGGACCATATGACCTTTAGGCACCCCTTTTTGATCTCAATTAAGAAAGGACATGTTTTTCATTTACACCATCAATATCCGGTTGTTTTAATAGACGATTTTTAGATTTAAAAAAAATTTATAAAACTAACCCCTAACCCTAACCCCTAGATATTGACAGTGTAAATGAAAAACATGTCCTTTCTTAATTGAGATCGAAAAAGGGGTGCCTTAAGGTGATATGGTTTGAATATTTAGACTATTGTCCTCATCATTGTTATGTGTACAATGTTTCAGCTGAAATGTACAGATAACAATAAAGATGATGACAATTGTCTAAATCATTCAAATAATATTAATTATCAAGCCTCATCTAAAAAATTCAAAGAAATAATATATATGTATTTATATATAAATGAAAAAGAGTTAAAAACAATGCAAAATTAGCTGATTTTCTTTATTACTTTTAAGTTGACTCAGATGGAAAAAAAACACTTCCAGTAATAAGAAATTACTTTACTTTAATCATAAACTTATTTCATTATTTTGAGAGGTGTGCTTAGCACAACGGTTATCATCATAAGAAATGGAAAACGAAAATTTGAGTTCAAATCCTGGATGAAGTTGTTTACATTTGACTTTGCTCTAATCCCTTGGTAAAGGTATAAATTCATCTGTCATCCCCCCAGCTATGGGTAAATAATAGAGCAGTCTTGGTTCTTTAACCTTAATAAGAAACCAGTATAGTGAAAGGAAAATTCTTAACTCAGACCATCTGTACTCAACTTAAAAATGTACCTTGTGTCACATCCTGCTCATAGTGAAGGGTTTGGTAAATAATTATTTCATCATAGCTAGTCTTGATTTCTTACCCAACATAGATGAGTATCTTGGGTATCACACTAAAGTGTATCCAGTGGTGAGGCTCTAATTTTGATTCTTTTGTGAGTGTGGAGTTAACCCTTCATAGGCATTACTCCTAAGTCCACACTGACTCAGAATAGTAGTACCTGTTAGGGCTCCATCTATGCTTAATAGATATGTTTGAAAATTACTAATATTAAATAGGAGTACTTGAAACTATATAACTGTATATAAATTATTTGTTTAAAAAACAGTTATTTGAAGCTATAATTTCTTTTACAAATTATTAATAACTTGAAACCATATTATTGTTTGTAAAAAAAAAGGGTATTAAATAACCTAAATGGTTGGCAGACCATAAAACCAGGCAACAAAAGCAAACCATCTTGCATAGTCGGTTGAATAACAGCAGCTAAATACTACTCAAGCAGTATCCAAGACAGTTGGTATATATAGAAATCAAGAATGATCCATTCATGATTTGGGTGATTTGGGTGATTCCATTACTTGAGTTCTGATTGGCTGCTTGATTTGAATGATACTGTGTAGTTTTATAAATACCCTGTCATTCTGCAGTAGACTTTGCGACTATTCGGCTTTGTATTGAGTTACAACGGTTTGTTGCCATGTCTTCCCAATTCAACAGTAATTAGAACTTTGATTATTCTTCAGTATTCATGTATTAATTTAACTTGTTATTCTACATTAGTATATACAAGTACAAAATAAAAAACGATGTAAAAATAGATTTTTGAAACATATTGCCTGAGGGCTGGGAGTAAAAATTCAATGTCAGTGAGTTTGTACCCTAAGTAAGTAAAATCATCAAATTCATTAAAAGATCAAAAATAAAACAATTTGAAATGTAAACTTTAAATATGTATTAAAATAAAACAAACTATATATAGATATATAATACCAGTCATGTATTTATTAAAACTTGTTTTAAAAAAATGAGGACTGTCTAATGTTGCATGTTTAAAATTTTGAGTGTATTTATTCTATGTTATGACGATTTGGGGTAATGTGACATAAGCAGTGTATTTTTGTTACAGACCAAAACCAGAAGCAAATCTCCATTATTAATAGATGTATTTAAATATAGATGACAAATATAACAATGAATGTGTTAGCCTATTCATTTTGTAATGTAGTATAAAAGAATTGAATTTAATGGTTAGTATAAGAAGTCATAGAAAATCATCAGAGAGTTGACTGGCAGCCATTTGCTTCTGATTAACTTGTGATGGGATATTCTCAGTTGAGGAAGTCACATGATGGCCAAATCTATGGGAAAGTTAACAGATTAGCAGCAAATCTCTTTCAGGCAATACTGTTTGAATGGCATCTCTGTTGAATTCTTCTCCACGCGCATGTTAAAATATGGGATCTCAAGGGATAAAAATGTAAATCAAAAGCAATGTAAGCCTCTGTGTTTATAATTACTAACAAAATGGATGCAGAGAGAGAGAGAGAGAGAGCCCAAAGATGATGACCAAGATGAAGAGAGAGGCCAGAGAGCTCAGCATAACCTCCGACAAGCCAACTAATTTAGAAAATAGAAAACTTAGAAAGTTAGAAGAAAACTATCTCAAAGAATAGTAACAATGATAAAAATGCTATCTGAAAGAGTAATTATGATAATAATATTAATACAGGCAGATCACCTAATCCCAGTTGGGAGACCGGACCTAGAGTTAATTAACAAGAAGAAAGGGAACTTGTCATCTAGTGGATTTTGCTGTCTTGGCAGATCACAGATTGAAAATTAAAGAGAATGAAATGATAGACAAATACTTAGATCTTGCCAGAGACTTGAAAAGAAAAATGGGGAACATGAAGGTTCTTAGTGTTCTTAGAATGGTCCTCAAGGATTTGGAAATGAGTCTGGGTAAATTGGAAATCAAAGGAAAAATGGAGCATTGTTAGGATTGGCTATAATAGTCTGAAGACCTGAGGAGATTTGCTGTCACTCAGATTCCAATGAAAAGACCAGCTTGTGGGAAAAAAAAAAAAAAAAAAATATAATAAAATTATGCAATACAGAGTTAAACACAACATAAAATTAGCTGATTTTCTTTATCATTTTTGATTTGACTCATATGGAAAAATACTAGGAAGCGCGTGGTGTAATGGTTAAAGTCATGGGAAATGGACTCGTCGCCCCGAGTTCAAATCCTGGACGTGGTAATTGCATTTCACTTAGCGCTAATACCCTTGGGAAAGGTATGAATCCTACTCTCCCTCCAGCTATGGGTAAATAGTAGGGAAGACTGGGCTCTTTAACCTTGGTTAGGCAACCGGTCTAGGAGAAGGAAAACTCTGAATTCAAACCTGTTAAACTCCGCTTAAGAAATTGACTTGTGTCACATCCTGCTCGTGCGGAGGGGTTGGTAAATATACATATGGAAACATACTTAACATCTCAAAATCAATAATTATATATAACTTTATACTTATCATAACCAATTTTGATTTCTTACCCAGCATAGAAGAGTTAATCACCTAGTATACATATACTGACCTAGCCTGTTATTCTGTACCAGTATATATGTATTTAAATATAGACGACAAAGAGTTAAACACAACACAAAATTAGCTGATTTTCTTTGTTATTTCTTAGCTACTAGCAGTTCCTTGCATGCTTCACGTGTATGACCATCCACATCACCGCAAACCATTTTTCCTCTTTTATTAACATCAAAGTCGCTTCATTTATTTTTTAAAATCTTGCTGTCGAATGCACAGTCTGTTTATGAAAAATCCTCAAAGGAATTACTTCACATTGTCTTCATTTCTCATCATTGCCGAGACAAATACTTAATTCTTTTCATTTCTTTTTTTTTTGTTTTTTAATTTCCTTTCCAACCATCCCTCAAAACTGTGATTGCCCCTTATAGCAACAATGGCGTTATTAATTTCTGAAAAGAGAAAAAGACCAGAAGATAACATGGACAAGCGGGAGGTTTATTTAACATCGACTGCTTATTTCAAATAAGATATAGCTCTGAGGAGTGACTGTAATGGTTTAAGAATATTTTCAGTCGCATATTGCAAGTGTGAGTATTGGTTTGCTTTAAGTTTTTCACCATCTTTATTGTCAGTTTTTAACACAGACTGCTATTCAGAAATTGACGTTCAAAGCACATGAAGTAACACAGACACTAAATAATAGAAAGTTAAAGTGAAAGAAAAAATAAGAAGAAGGTGAGAAAATAGCAAAGAATGATGAGGAAGCAAATTTTACATAAATATTCTTATCATTTATGGCTAGAATATATATGATATGAAAAAGGGATACAAAAAAATGCATTGAACATGGATTTACCGGGACACTCTGAAAGTAATGCCACAGACACTACAACAAATACAGGGAGCACAATAACAATAATAGAGCAAGTTTTCAGCTACAAAACACTGTTTTACCATATAGTCACCACCATTGGTGTGCTCATAGAACAATTGATCCAAAAGTAATGCTTCCTATTTATTTCCACAGAAACTACAACAGAAGCACAATAAAAACCATTGGATAGAGCAAGTTTTCAGCTACAAAACACTGTTTTTATCTCATAGTCACCACCATTGGTGTGCTCATAAGACAGTCAATCTAAAAGTAATCCTTACTATTCTTTTCATAGATATTACAACATATACAGATATCATATTAATACCATTGGATAGGGCAAGTTTTCAGCTACAAAAAATTGTTTTCTCCACATAGGAACATACCAATGGTGGTAACTAAGATAGTCGATCCAAAAGCAATGCTTACTTTTCTTTTCACAGAAATTACAACATATACAGATATCATATTAACACCATTGGATAGGGCAAGTTTTCTGCTACAAAACACTGTTTTTCCACATAGTCATCAATATTAGCTTTGCATTTTCACTTGTGTTGGATGAGACTATGAATTCCATGCTTGTATAAATATGCATCACTGGAGGAAATCAACTTTTTCACCACAGTGATGAGAGCATCACCTTAAAGCATTTAATGAAGGCACTTGTTATTTCATGGTTTGACAGCAGTGTTGAATGTGGTTGGTCACTCACAAGTCGTCACCACTGCGTAAATTCCGTATCCACAATCATATCTACTCCTTTGGTCTTTGTTAATGTTCCGCAGGTGTTCATAAATGTTAATGATTGAACAATTTTTCCACATCAAGAAATTTAATGATACATCTCTTCTTTTGAGCTGTGTGTCATGTAATGGTTATTGTCATAGGAAATGGACACAACAAACCAAGTTCAAATCTTGGGAAAGGTATAAATCCAACTATTTTCTATTCAGCTATGGGTAAATAGTAGGGCAGACTAAACTTGTTAACCTTCATTTGGCAACCAATCAAGGAGAAGGAAAATGAATTCAAATCTTTTGAATTCTACTTAAAAACTGCTACTCTGCTGCTATCAGTAATATTAGAAGCAATTATTTTCCAGTAGAATTAAATGTTATATAGTCATTTATTATCTTGATCCTGCAGTAAACAAATTAATTAATTATTTCTTCTTTGTTATAAAACTTTAACTTTATTCCTTAATGTGCATAGTTTAATGTCATTTCTGAAGATCTGTTAAAATTTCTTAATTTATCTGTTCAATTCAATTGTCTATGCTAGAGGTCATCTCACATTGGTTAATTATTTCTAGTTAATTTATTCATGTGATATAAATATAAAGTAAGTAAAATCGACGGGGCGGCCTAAAGTTGGTATCAGCCAATCAGCGAAGGAGTCTATCCCCTTTTCAATAGTGCTAGACCAAGGAGATTGTTTTAGCGTCTGAGGTGGAGCGCCACACCTACCATCAGCTCCTTACTTTACCGCACAGATCCCTGTGCTACTCATACGCTGAGTTGGCAAGGACCGGTATCGAACTAGGAACCTTGTGGTTTCTAGCCGAACGCTCTACCGACTGAGCTAACCTGGCCACTTATATATATATAAAATAGAAATAGTTAATTTCTTCATGTGATATATATATATGTCACATGAAGAAAATAACTATTTCTTTTTTTACCTTTTAAATAAAAAAAACAACATTTCTTTTTATTGAATCATTGTAGTGTGCGAAATAACTTACATTGGAGCTTAAAGTGAGTGTGAACATGTCTTCTGTGCATGATGCTGATAGAGTGAAAAACATAGCCACTCTTGGAATTCCAGTTTATAGGACACCTGTCTCATCTTTAGTGAGACAAAATTTGTAATAGATTAAAATTTTGGCTTATTAAAGTGGAATATGTCGTTTGCAAGGGAGAATCTGAGCTATGTAGATAACTGACTTACAAAACGGTCACATGATTACCATTTGGACTGATTAGGTGAGTAAGGAGAAATTTGTGGTCAGACTTTTTTTTAACCAATTTGAGTGACGAGGTAGAAATGAATGAATTCAATTTCTCTGGAAACCACAATTATTTGAATTTTATCACATCTAAATGCCACGTGCAATAGTACCGAAGTACATTATGTTCTTAAGTAAAAGTCTTGTGTAAAACGGTCTGGCCACCTGAATACAGATATCATTATGCAAACACTTGACAAAGCACTGTTTACTATTCTACCATCTGAGGATTGTGTTATACACATGAAACTTGAGAAATGGTAATATAGTCCCATGATCTTGTATTTTAGTTTTTAAACTTGTTCGGCTATTATATTATTGAGCATTTTTGTATGTATACAGTTTTCTCTTTTGCTGTCCTTCATTATATATATATATATATAAGTTGTATCTATTTTTGGTATGTACATGTCAACTTATAAATCAGTAAAGAGATGTCACTGAGCAATGAAAATCAGTTCATTTACTTTTAGTTAATTATTTCTAATTAATTTGTTCGGTTATTTCCTAGTTGAGTTACATGAGTGACCCAGAAAAACAGAACCAAAATTATTTATTTTTTTCCCATTAAACTAACCCTTGTTGGACTTTTTAAAAAAACAAAACAAAAAAACCCAGTTTTATAACAAAATTTGTGGGTTCTGTTTTTTTTTTTGGTCACCCTGTAATATTATGTTACTCAACTAGGGTTAGGGTTAGTTTAATGGAAAATAAATAATTTGATTCTGTTTTTTTCTGGGTCACCCTGTAATATCATGTTACTCAACTAGGAAATAACCATTTGGTCATGTGATATGCATATATACTGGATATATTTTATACTTTAAAACAAACATAATTACCATTCATTTAAAAAGTAAAAACTGGCAGTGCTAACATGTAAGGATATAAAGAATATGACTTCTATATGACTGTTCAAGGTAAAAATCAAGTTAGGGGTATAAAAACTAAAAACAAACAATATTGTACTCTCTTCACAGTATCTCAATTCTATTATGATTACACAAACAACAGACAATGACAAAAACTGTTAACAAAAGGTAATTTGAAATTTTATGTTGTTGGTGCTATAACAAGCATCAAACTAAAAGCAGAAAAGAGAAAGAAAGCAAATGTAGAAATTACAAACTGTGGAAGAAAAAAGGAAGAAAAGTATGAACAAAAAAAGTGCCAACTATATAAATATTTTGAAGTTGAGTTCATATAAAGAGTGTATCTTTATTGATACATGAATCTTTTAATTATGATATATATATATTTACCAACCCCTCTGCACGAGTAGGATGTGACACAAAGTCAATTTCTTAAGTGGAGTTCAACAAGTTTGAATTCAGAGCTTTTCCTTCTCCTAGACCAGTTGTCTAAATAAGATTAAAGAGCCCGGTCTGCCCTACTATTTATCCATAGCTGGAAGGAGAGTAGGATTCATACCTTTCCCAAGGGTATTAGCACTAAGTGAAATTCAATTACCATATCCAGGATTTGAACTCGGGGTGACATGTCCATTTCCCATGAATTTAACCATTACACCACGTGCTTCCTATAATTTTTAGTTACGATATGATATATAGAAAAAGAGGAAAGATCTTAAAATCTTTCAGGTTTTGTCTGCAGGCCCTCATTTGAGTGGTTTTTTTTTACAAAACTTTTTAAAACAATTTGTTTATGTTATATATATATATATATATATATATATATATATGGAGGCACATATAGTGCAATAGTTAATATTAAGAAAATGAACTCAGCCAATACACTTCAAATCCTTGATAAGGCTATTTGCATATTGATTTGCCTTAATGTCCCTGAGAAAGGCATGAATCTATCTCTTCTTTCCACTAGTTATGAGTGACTAATAGGAAATTATGGTCTATTTAGTCTTGGTGAGGCTACAAGTCTAGCGGAAGGAAAACTTTGAATTCAAACCAGTGTATACGATAGGTCAAGGACTGTCCCTTGCCACTGACACCATGGAACCCAATACAACCTGTCATATATTATTTGGAGAGGAGATGGGCACTACCAAATAACCTTTTGATTGTCCTGAGTGATACAATGGGGTGATATTATTTGAGTTGCTACCCCAAAAGCATAAAAAGGGTTATATATATATATATATATATATATATATATATATATATGACATTTTGGCTTAACCAATCCAGGAATTTAATTCCTATTAGTTAATTATTGCTAGATAAATCATCCTTGAGAATTAATTAAGAAGAATTAAATAGGCAAAAATTATATTAATGACGTTGTGTCTATGGGGGGTTGGATAAATGCTATAAGAACAATCTAGCCTTGTGATTTGAATAAAGGGGTTGTTAGAAAATTCCAGAAGGTTACTGACTATGACAGACATTTGAACAAGGCCAGAGGGTACAATGGACAAAATATTAAGACTATAACAGCCAAGATGAGGTTACATCATAATGGAGATTTCCTCATGTCAGAAATTCAGACAAAAACTTATAATATTCTTTCTTATTTTCTACACTTTCTCTTCTTTCTTCCTGGTTAATATTTTTCTTATTTTATCTTCATTTATTCAGTCTCTCTCATAATTTTCCCATTTTTTCTTCTTCATTTATCTTTTTTTTCACTTTCTTTTTTCTTCATTTGTTCCTTTAACTTTTTCATTTTCTTCATTTTCTCCTTTTTTTCCTCCGTTCTTTTTCCTTCTTTCTTAGAATTTTTCATTTTTATTTTTCATTCTTTCATTTTTCTCAGTTCAGCTTTCTTTCTTTTTAGCTTTTTTTTTTCTTCAAATTTTTCTTTACAAATTCATCCGATGTCAGTCATATTTGTCATTATTAAACTTTTGTTTCATTTTCTGTGGCAATGTTTTTCTTTTTTGTTTTTGTTTTGTTTGTTTTATTATATTTCTTGTCTTTTCTTCCGATTTTGTTCTGGAGCATTTAGTTGGAACAAAAGCACGTAATGATGCTAACGAGTATTTTGAATAAGAAGCAGTTGAGGGCTTGTTTTCCAATTGAAGACAAACTAACTGATAGCAAAACTGAATAAAAAATAAAAATAAATCTCTAATCACTGACAAATTCAGCTTTGTCATTGGTTGATGTGAAGAAGAACAAGGTGCCCTTGACTTTGTCAAAACATGAAAATAAAATTTGCTTTGTAACATGTTCAAATTTTACATTGTATGTAAATGTGTTGAAGTTTTATTTATTCTTTAAAAATGCAATTAGGATCATCAGTGTTTAGTCTATAATCTGAAATGACACCATAGTGTCACCAAAAAACAACTATTTTATTGTAAAGTATTTAATTTATAAAAATACTTTATATTTTAAGATTATTTGAATTCTGAAATTTTATTTTTAGAAATACCATCATTATTGGGTCTATAATCAGAAATAATTCTATAGTGTCAGCAAAAATCTACCATTTTTGTTTCAAGATATTTGATTTAAAAGATACTTTATATTTTTAAATTACTAGAATATAAAGATGACATGTTTTTACTTTAAATTGTTTGTAAGGGTATAATAGTGTATAGTGTAAAAGTTATACCATTTTAATTTTATATTTTTAAATTATTTAAATTCTGAGATAAATGTTTATTTTTAAAAATACTATCATTGTTGGGTCTATAAATCAGAATTAATTCTATAGTGTCAGCAAAAATCGACCATTTTATTTCAATATATTTGATTTAAAAGATCCTTTATATTTTTAAATTACTTGTATTCTAAGATGACATATTTTCACATTAGACTGTTTGAAATTGTATAATAGTGTATGGTGTAAAGGTTATTGTTGTAGGAAGTGGATTTGGCAACCTGAGTTCAAATCCTGGGAGATGCTGTGTTTATTTCACATAGCACTAATACTCTTGGAAAAGGTATGAATCCAACTATTCTCCCTCCAACTATGGGTACATAGTAGAATAGACTGAGCTCGTTGACCTTGGTATGGCAACTGGTTTAGAATAAGGAAAACTCTGAATTCAAACATTAAACTCTGCTAAAAAATTGACCTGTATCATATTTTACTTAAAATGTTTGTCAATTTTTTTTCATCTTATTGGTGTATGTTTAAAATACAGATTTAAAATGTTTTTAGTTTTTATACTGCTCTACTAGTCAGCAATTCAGCACTTATAATTTCTCAAATGCTTTTTAAATAATTGTTTGTTCTTATCTGTATATACATATATATAGACATAATATATATTATATATATAATTTTTGTGGCTTGTCAAACACTTAGAAAACCTTTTTATAACTTTCTACAAACAATTTCTTTAACAAGAAATTTTCTCCTGACTTAAGGTCAAAACTAGCTGAGAACAATAAAAAAATAAATGACATAAAAGAAGTATTCCTGTTTATCTTATCACACTTTGTCTTTATATGTATTCCTATTTTTTGAATTTTTTTCCAAACTATTATTTCTCTCTCTCTCTCTCTCTCTCTCTCTCTCTCTATATATATATATATATATATATACATACACACACACATGCACATTCTAATATATATGTATATATATATATATATATATATATATATATATATACACCTGTGTATGTGTATATATGAATATATATATACATATTATTTATTTATATAGGATTGGAACAAAAGTCTTATCCAACTTTAACATTTTATTTAACCAATAAAGAGAACATGTAAATTGAGAGTAAACAGATATGAATAAAAGATTATTCAAGAAAGCATCTGATAAATCAAAAATTACTCAAATACTGGTTAGCATAGCAGTACAGAAACTAAAAATAATTGCGATTCCACCTTTTTACTCTTATTTCAATTAAAGTTTCATCTTATGATTTTGTCTTTTGTTTTATAGAAGATATATAAAATTAGTTATAAAATAATGGGGAGATCTGAATCACTTTTAGAGTTTATATAAACATACACACACACACACACACACACACACACATATGCATTTAGTTAAGAAATATGACTGAGTGTATTTAGATAACATGTTTCACTTTTGCAGCTTCATCAGATATTTTAATATTTTTCTTTTAAATTGTTGACATAAACATGATTCAAACAGATGTTAGTTATTTGGTGTCTTTTGAAATTTGAAAATTATTCCTAAATCTGTTTGTAATTATTATCATGATTATAAAATATGACTAATGATTATTTTTGAAGAAAAAATTATTTGGGATTTATCATTAATACTAATAATATTTTGTAATATTTTATATTTTCAGATGTAAATTCAAAACATGTTATACATATAAATTGTTATTCTTAACAACTTGGTTTTCATTTTTCAGTCATATTTTCTAAATTATATTGTCAGTTGGCATTATCTAAAATATTCTTCGTAACTGTGAGTGATATTACAGATTGATTTGAAAGGGATTTGGTGAACTAAGTTCAAATCCTACACAACTTTGTTTGGGTTTCTTTTCACACTTAAGCTTTTGGAAAAGGCATGAGTCTTTTTGTTCCCCTCCCTTAGATATGGGTAAACAGAAGGACATATTTGGCTTTTTAGCTTTGGTACAGCAAGCAGTCTAGGAGAAGGAGCAAAAAAATACACTGTATAAAAAGGTAAACAATATTTAATTATATTTAAACTTAAATACTTGTGGTCGGAGGGTGCATATTTTTGATAATTTAATAAATTGATTGCCTTGTTAAAATGACAAAAATTCCATGAAAATTTTGATTTAGAAAAAAACAAAAACAAAAAAAAAATAAATGAACAAAAACGTTCCGATATCATTTATTGAAGAAAAATCAATTATGAAAATAATGTCTTTATAGTCAGTGGGTTGGATTTTTCAACTGTCACCCATGAGCTTCGATTTGTGGGTGGTCCCATGCTAATAGGGCCTTGTGCCTAACCCGTACAAGTGGGGTACGAGGTAAATACAATGATATCTTTGGTACAGTAACCAGTCTAGGAGAAGGAGCCAAAAAATACACCCCATAAAAAGGTAAACAATTGCTCAAGAAAACAAAGAGGAAAACAAGAGATTGCTGACTTCATCTTCTGACAACATTGTTATGAGTAGAAGAAATGATAAAATCAAGAATTAGCAAGTGCTCAAATGCATGTTAGCAGAGCAGTATACAAGCTAAAAAATGATTACTTACAATTGTTGAAATTCACTTGAGTCAGTACAAATTAACACTAACAGACTCTAATAATAATAGGGTCAGAAGTTATCTGCCGTAATCCATTGATTGTACGGGTGAGTTACTTGCCCTTTGATCTATTAATTTCAGTCATTGTTTTTAAATAAATAAAACATCTCGTGTTATAAAAAGCAGTCGTAATGTGTTGCCTCATTAATACAATGGTAGGTATCTCAATTGTAATATGTCTCAATGAATAACTGCGCTTGCTAAAGACAAAAAGGTGTCTCCTTTTTTTTTCAGTGGGATTAAGTTATTAAATTCCCAACAACAATATCATAATTTCTCTTGCTGTGACTTCAAGGTAGGAACCCACTTTTTGATTGTGTCATACTTTCTGCTACATGAAACCTAAAGTTACAGTAAAAGAAGTATGTATTTACCAAATCCCTTTGCCACAGGTAGGATATGACAAAAGGTCAATCTTTATATGAAGTAAAGCTGGTTTGAATAAAGACTTTTCCTTCTATTATACTGATTACCTAACCAAGACTAAAGGACCCTATCTGTCCTATTATTTACCCATAGATGGAGGGAGAATGGCTGGATTTAGGCCTTTCCCAAATATTAACATGAACCAGCCTCATCCAGAATTTGAACAAGATTTCACAGTGGAAGAAGTGATAATATTGTAAAGTAATCACTTTTTAGTTTATATACATGTATGCTTGGTATTGCGGCTCATTCCATGTGGAGTTCTTTGATAGCGATACAGTTCATTCATAATGAGAGCTCAATGCATATTGCTTCCGGTGTGTGAACAGACAGAGCAATGAGTAAAAAAGTAAAGTCGTCGGGGTGGCCTAATATTGGTATCAGCCAGACAGTGAGGGAGTCCCTTTTCACTAGTGCTAGACCAAGGAGATTATTTTAGCATCTGAAGTGGAGCGCCACACCTACCATCAGTTCCTCACTTTACTGCACAGATCCATGTGCTACTTATACGCTGAGTTGGCGAGGGCCGGTATCGAACCAGGAACCTTGTGATTCTTAGTCGAACGCTATACCGACTGATCTAAACTGGCTCTTGAGATGAATAAATGAAGGAAAAGGTTTTAAATTTGCTTCATGTAATAATTCATTTCAACTGCAACAAGCAACTTCATGAATGTTTTGCTCTATTGCTGAAAATACTGTACTGGGCTAAGCTAGTTGCAGTTGAAATAAATTATTACATGATTCAAATTTAAAGCCTTTTCCTTCATTGATTCATCCCTCTCTTTTTCTCATTATTGACATATTTCACATATTGCCAAGTGTTTATATCTTATTTCTGGTCCATAATATTTACTGAGCATCATGAAATCATGTAGAAGTTTCGGTAATTATGAACTTTTGTTTAGTAAATTAAGGTGTCCCAGAAAAAAACAGAACCCACAAATTTTGTAATAAAACTGTTAATTTTCCCATTAAACAAATAAATCAAGGTTTAGGATTAAGGTTAGGGTTTAGGGTTAGTTTAATGGGAAAATAAATAAATAATTTGGGTTCTGTTTTTTTCTGGGTCACCCTGTACAGGCTGGCCCAGAAAAAACAAAACCCAAATTATTTATTTATTTTCCCAACCCTAACCGCAACCCTAATTTATTTGTTTAATGGGAAAATTAAAAGTTTTATTACAAAATTTGTGGGTTCTGTTTTTTCTGGGACACCCTAATTTACTAAACAAAAGTTCATAATTACCGAAGTTTCACTAAATTGCAAAACGAATTAAGATGATAGAAATATTTAAAAAAAAAAAAAAAAGACATGTACCTTTAGAATCAATCTCAATTTGTTATATTCCAATCATGTTTATTTTTCAATATTTAAAAAATACAATTACCAGTATCTATATCTTATTATAATGGAGATTGTGTGTTTTTCTGTCTGTAACCGAAACTATATTACTAATCGAGTCACAATTCACATAGTTATTTACATCATATTCTCCATGATTTTATTTTTATTCAAACCTCAATTATTAATAAAATTGTTTTACATTATTAATACTGTTGACCATATCTACATATTATTAACATGCAATTGTATTTATATATACAAAATATAGTGGTTTGCAGTGTGAAGGGGAAGGCTAATTTGCATATTGATATTAACAATTTGATTTTAATAAATATGTGCTCAGTATTATTGATTTCTAATTGTTTGGTTTTATCTTAATGAATATGAGCAAAAATCTCTCCAATAAATCCATTAAAAATATTAACAGTAATTCTATTCTTTACTCCCTAATTTAACTAAATAGTTACATTATGAAAATTTAGCAATGAAAGACGGGACGGAAGAAGAAGCAAGTTTCAGTTGTTCCCCCTCTGTTTTAAATCTTTTTATCGGCATCTTATTTAGTTCAATTACCCTTTCTAAGTTAACATAATATTTTATTTCATTAAAACTTAAATACTTGCACCCGGAGGGTGCATATATTTGCTAGTATTAATAATTGTGAATAATTTGAGGAACAAATATCATTCAATAAGGGTGTCTGCAAACAATGATTATTTACAAAAATTCCAGAACTTTATTATATTTAGCAGTTGTGCAGAATTTGACTCTGATGGAAATAATAATTACAAGCTCAATATCTCTACTAACGAATGACTTTACTGTCGCTTTAACAAACTGTAAATCAAGTCCGGACTTCTTACCCTACGTAGGTGGGTCCTTCAGGTATGGAATGAATATTTGTATTGACAAAAGTCGATATCTTGTAACTGTCTGGAAATTAATCACTGACGCAATTACCTCGACAGAATATCTTTTGTTAGACACCAATGGAAATTAAATCTGAATCTGAATGCAGATTTTTTATTATCCTAAACTGGTTGCCTTACTAAGGTTAGAGAACCATGTCTACCCTACTATTTACCAATATCTGGAGGAGAAGAAATGGATTTATGCTTTTCCCAAGGGCTTTATGTTGTTGTATATTTTTATGAATGCATTGCACTAAAATTCAATGACTTAGAGAATAAAGCAATTTCCAGTCCAATTTTCAAGTGAATGATATTTTTTTCGAGTTTGCAATCACATTGAATATAATTTTTTAATAATCCAAATTCATAATTTTCTCTAGAGATTTAGGCTAAGGGTTTCATTTTCATTTTTTATTCATGTTTATTTTAAGCTTGAGAACTTAAATATTCTGTTGTCTTAAATTAAATAACCCACACGGTTGATATGCCATTTAAAAAAAAAACAAAACCAAATCTAATATTTTATTAAGATAGAAAAAAGCAAATTCAAGTGGTTTAATTATATGACTGCAGAAATTAAGGGAACTATTGAAGTAAGTCAGTTAGACAGTCAACAATTTGTTTGAGCAATGTGACTGGCCAAGCACAACTGCACCAGTGTCAAAACAACTGGTATTTATGGGAATTTAGAACTGAGGCTCCATAAATCCTGCCACTTTTCAGTGGTCTTTACGGCATCTCAGAATCGTATTCAGTTACGACTGTTTGCCGTCTTGTCTTACCAATTCGACGGTAATTGGACTTAGTATTCTATAGGAACTGATGTATGAAACTCTACCTTACCCATCATACTCACTGCAACTCACTCTTTCTCGGGAAGTCCCCGTGACGAAGTGGGTAAAGTGCTGTACTGTGACGTCGTAGTAAGCGAGTTCAAATTCCTGTTGCACTATTCCGTTCACCTTCGGTCTAATACCAGTGAGAAAAGTATAAGCCCACCTCTCATCGCACATATATTGGTTAAATCGTACCAGTAGTTCTTCTACAAGGTTGGCTTTGGCATTAAATAACTCACGAAGGTTGATATGCTATTAAATAAAGCCCCCCCCCTCTCACTAACATTTTTAAGCATCTTAACTAGAAGCCTCAATATCATCATGATTGACAGTTGAAATTAATGGGTTCATAGATCGTAGATCATCTGGCAATAAACTAAAACTTTGCAAGTTTTAAAAATTCATTTTCTTTCCTTTTCCATCTAAAGATAAAAAGAGTATTTAATTTCATCTCATGACTCCCATCCCTCCACCAGACTATTTCCTTTTTCAATCATAAAAACCCATCATGCTGTCGAAATACAAATATTGAAAAACCAAAAACTCTATCATCCACAAATATGTGATTTAGATGGTCCCACAGTCAGACTAGTTTGCTTTCTTTTTCAAATCTAATAGTTTGCCTGGTTAAGAGAGGTGATCATCTCATTATATGGTCCGTGAGTTCAGTCCTCAATGGTTTCTTTCAGGCCTTATCAGACACAGGTCAGTTCGTAGATCTGTCTTGCAGAATCTCACAACTGTCACTTATCTGGGGAGATTTGGGAAGGCGACCAGTCAGCTCATCGCATAAAACCCACCACTGCAGTGACCAAAATAGCCTGAGGGGCTTAGAAACCATTTGAGCGTAAAGCGATGGAAGTATTGGAAAGAAAGAAGAAGAAAAATGGATTTTAAAGATGACAAGGAAGTTCCAGGACCTTCTGGACTAATCACCTCTAAAACTTCTGGAACACTTTTTGATTGGAATAGAAAGCAGCCGGATTAAGAAATCTCTTCTGCTGAAATCTGAAACGTAAATCTCCAAGAGACAGAACAAGAAATGAATGAACATAAAATAGATTAGGAAAGAAGGAAGAAGAGAATGAAGAGAATAAAAACAACAACAAAAAACAAAACAACAAAAACCAAAACAAAACGGAAGGTGGAAAATAGACAAAGATGGATGAAGAGAATTGAGAAATTGAAGAAAACAAAACAGATAAAGATGAGCGGTATGTTTAAAATGTAGTTGTATATACAAGGGCCACCTGAAAAAGTCATAGACTGACTAAGATACTCTCATGGTATGGTATTTACCTCGTCCCCCAATTGCACGGGTTAGGCACAAGGCCCTATTAACGTGGGACCACCCAAAACCGAAGCTCAAGGGTAATAAATATTGCGTCGATCCCGTCGGCATCCCCCCCCCAAGAGGGTTGCCTCATGCGCTGGGCAATAAACCCAGCCATGTCCCTTTAAATCAAGGGGGCAGATATTGCCTGGCGGGATAGCCCCCTGGGACCGACGCTATTAACTTGTAAAGATCCAGGGCCGAAGCCACTGGACCCCCACCACGTGGGCGGGTTCACATAAGATACTCTCATGGTATGTGACCAAATGAAGATTATTTTTCAACATAGCCCCCCCATCCCTGTGGCCAATACACATTTCTATCGGTGTTGCAATGCTTGAATCCCATTGGTAAAAAGATTATAAGTTTTGTACCTACCAGGCCTCGCGTTTTCAGTACCCACATGCCGTCAGGGACTTCCTCGGCCCAATCAGCCACTCCCCGGTAAATTACCAGTCCATCCACCCTTTTTTTACACAACATTTAAAAAAAAACCCTGCCATAGAGTATAAAATATAGAGAGTATAAAAACTGTTTTTATAATTTTCTTTTAAAATGGCGCTGACTCATCTAGACTTTCAAAAAATATCTAGACAACAATCTAGACATTTAAATTTATGATATAAGTTTCTCAGCTGTGCACACATTTTTATTTGAATTTTGAATTCTAAAATCTTAGATATCTAAAACTTTAGATTGCACCTTGGACTATGAAGAAAGGACAAGGAAGACAAAGAAGAAAAAGAATGATGAAGAAAAAGAGAATGAAAAAAGTCAAGGAGAGAAAGAGAAAGAAGAAAGTAAAAAAGTGAGATGAAGAAGAAAAGGACTTCAAGAGTTTGAGTCGTCGAAAATGGACTCGTCGACCCGAGTTCAAATCCTGGATGAAACTACAGTTCCTATAGCCCTTATACCCTTGGGAAAGGTATGAATCCAACTACTCTCCCTCTAGCTATGGGTAAATAGTAGGGCAGACTGACCTCTTTAACGTTGGTTAGGCAACCAGTCTAGGAGAAGGAGAACTGAATTCAAAACTGTCACTACTAGAATAGGCTCAGTCCTAATTAGTGATCTTTAAAAAACTCAAGAGAATGAAGAAAAACACGAAGAGGAAGTGAAAGGATGAGGTAGGTTGTATTTATTTATTCAATTATTTACTACATGGATCGGTTTTTAATAGTATTTTGCGAAAGTTGAGTCTCTTTTATCTTTTGCTTTCTAACTAAGAAAAAAAAAGAAATTCTTATAAAAGACATTCATATAGCGTATCTGAAGCTCGCTCGTACCTCAAATTTCACCTCACAACTCGAAGCCAAAAATCGACAATGAGGCAGCTCGAAACTCGGAAAACTCGTAAGTTGGGGCACTCGTAATTCTATAATACGCTAGGATATCCAAAAGAAGGTAACATAACGCAGAACATATAATTTGCACAAATCCTGACAGAGTTATAACAAATAAATTTTATTGTCTAAGCAAAGACCAACAGAAAGAATACAAAACAGGATAGCAAAAATTCTTAACAAAGAGGGTACTCTTCACAGAGAACCGTCCCGGCCTCCTGTCTCAAAAAACGCTAGCCGGTGGCTGCTGAACCCCCCCCCCAGCTACGATTGAAGTCCGTAGCCAAAGCGGTGTCACTTGCAAAAGAAAGCAAACAAAAAAAAACAAAACAAAACAACCAGCTTAGGGCGTTTTTCCCGAAAACCCAACCCTAACCCTAATCCCGAACCCCCCTAGTTAAAATTAACAGTTTTATAACAAAAATGTGTGGGTTCTGTTATTTCTGGGTCACCCTGTATACAGGGTGATCCAGAAAAAAAACAGCGCCCAAATTATCTATTTATTTTCCCATTAAACTAACCCTAAACCCCAACCCTAGTTTTTTTTCCAGTGGCACCGCTTCGACTACGGACTTCAATCGTAGCTGTTGTTTTTTTCCAGCAGCCATCGGCTAGCGTTTTTTGAGCCAGGAGGCCGGGACGATTCTCCGCAAAGAGTACCGAAAAGAGTTCTTGAAGATAGTTTGAGGAAGAAAAGGTTGTGACTTACTGCGAAAAAAGCCTCGCGTATCTGGTACGCGGATAGGTGGCGCAACAGGTGCTCTAAGCCTCTATGAAACCATAGATTAAAAAAGGCCCGTGGACATGTATACGTATTGCCTATCGGTGGGTGCTAAGCACCCTCCCCCCATCCAATTAACGGAACACACTTGTGTCTAGTTCACGTCTGGAGATCCCAGAGAATGAAGCTTTGACTTTCGCGGACTGTCTTTAAATATCCAGGTCACAACGCCACCTAACGACAAACTATAATAGCAAGAGAATATAACCTGACACCAACGACAACCGTAGACATTAGAGAAGATAATCCCTGCAACGCTTATGTTAATAAGTTCACTAAAAAATCTAGATTTCCAAATTCATTATGCCAAAGAAAAATATTATTTATTACAGCGTACAATCCATTACATTCTATTTTCTTGTTTTTATACAATACAATGATATTTTTCTTTTATTAAAAAAAAACTAAATATTATGGTCTTTTTCTAAAATGGATTTATAATTAGTTAGCCCCCCAAAAAAAAAACAAAAAAAAAAAACAAGGAAAACACCCTAATTTTTTCACAGTTTATTTAAATGGGAGAAATTGATTTGATATACGAGAAAATTGAGTTTCAAGCGGAATGAATTAAACTCGTAAGTCAGTCAGCAAGTCCATACCACAATAGGTGAAGAGAGAAATAAGAAAGAAGAAAAAAATTGAAAGAAGTGTAAGATAGAGAATGAAGAAGAAAAAATAAATTGGATAAAAAAAGAGAAGAAGGGGAAATATATCTTTACCCTATACAAGATGTGATAAAAAAGTATCGAGAGTTAAGCATTATTTACCTAGTCATAAATGGGCTAAACTTGCAAATCGGTCGGAAAAATAAACATATTACAGGGTGACCAGAAAAAACAGAACAAATTATTTATTTTTTCCCATTAAACTAACCCTAAACCTCAACCCCTACCCCTAGTTAAATTTAACAGTTTTATTACAAAATTGTGGGTTCTGTTTTTTTCTGGGTCGCCCTGTAATATTATGTCACTCAACTAGGGGGTTTAGGTTAGGGTTAGTTTAATGGGAAAATAAATAATTCGGTTCCGTTTTTTTTCTGTGTCCCCTGTAATATTATGTTACTCAACCTGGGGTTAGGGTTAGTTTTAATGGGAAAATAAATAATTTGGTTCTGTTTTTTCTGGGTCACCCTGTAATATCTTGTTATCAACTAGGAATAACCATTTGTTCATCTGATAAATGTGTTATATACTGTATATATTTTATACTTTAAAACAAACACAATTACCATTCATTTTAAAAAAGTAACAGAGGGTATAAAAATAAAAACAAACAATATTGTACTCTCTTCATGGTATCTCAATTTTACTATTTACACAAACAACAGACAATGAAAAAAGCTGTTAACAAAAGACAGGTGAAATTTTACAAGCGGTGGACCCAGAAAAAACAGAAACCAAATGTAATTATTTATTTTGCCCACTTAAACTAACCGTAAACCCCAACCTATCTAGTTATAAAAATAACAGTTTATTACAAAATTCGTCGAGGTTCTGTCTTTCTGAGATCACCCTAATTTTCCCGACCGGATTGCAAATTTAGCCATAAATGTACTATATGTGCTGAAATGTTATTTGGCTTTAAATTAGTATTTAACATCGATTATTCAGCGATGTCTATAAGTCGAAGGCACCTCTGAATATCTTCTTTTGATACGGGCTGGCATACTGCATCGGTTGCATTTCTTTCTTATGTTCTCCCCGTATTAAAATTATATCTTTGCGTCTAGGTTTTCCAGTTAGGAAAGAAGAACAAGTCATCAATTCAACTGCGGGTCTCGTATTTGTTTTCCAAAACTGGCACCATTTTCTAGACAATTAGACGTCATCACTTTCTAATACAAGTTGCTCAAGCATGGAGCACATATCCATTTAAATTTTAAATTAAAAAAGTAAACTTCAGTGCGTTAATTTAAAACACCCACACAATATATACACATAATATATACAACATCTGTACGTACACAAATGTGTACACAGACATGCATTAAAATATATAATAAAGTGAATATGCGCACCCACATATATACATATATCCATTTTCCTTCTAACAGCCATTCCCAGCTGATGTAATGGTAAGCAAGCTCATCTCAGCCCATTCCTATTGAATAGCGACCCTCGCAAGGTGCCCATACTGCGACCTGTTCTCATCCTACTCTAGTGAACGGGTTGGGTATAAATACACCCACTCACTGGTTCCCTAACCTGGATCTCTCTCTT
>CM042160.1:29026331-29032440 GCA_023376005.1 Doryteuthis pealeii | reverse complement strand
TATATATATATTATATATAGTATATATTATATATATGTGTGTGTGTGTGTGTGTGTGTTGTGTGTTGTGCTGTAGGTGATCGAGTTCTATGTATATAACTTTTTGTTCCTATTTAATGTTGAACGTTGTTTTTTTTTTTTGTTTTTTTTAACTATTTTGTTGAAGCATGGGAAAAAATAATGAACAATAAACAATAAACAGATTTTTTCATATGTTCACTATTGTTCTGTTCCGGTTCGTTATTATTCCCATTATATTTTTAGAGTGATACCTTCACCCTTACAAGGTTAATATGGTATAGAGACTAGATCTGGAAAAAATTAATTACTGTAAATGAGAGATTAAAAAAATGAATGAATGGAGGAATATATATTATATTGAGACCTAATGGTCGAAATGGTACATTCAGGGATTGAACATTTTCTCGTTCGTTTAGGCCCCTTACATTTGAACATATATGCCCGCCCTAAAAATTCATTAAATTATAACTGTAAATTAATTTTCAAAATTAGGTGACGACTTCAATTAAAGCACCTATCCTCCAAAAATTGTTCGGCTTAAAGCTATATTAAAAATAAAACAACATTTTGTTTTGTTTAAGCTTTAACCTCAAATATATTAAATACATTAATATATAATATATATATACTTATATATATATATATATATATAATATATATATTGTGTGAAGGTTTTGTGTGTGTGGTTTCGTATCTAGCAATGGGGTGGTTTTCTTTTCTGTTTGTTTTTTTTTTGTTTTGTTTTTTCTTTGATTCTACTTGAATTCAGTAATTGTAGCAGTTCGCTGGTGACAATAAAAAAAACTGGAGTGGCATACATCTATTGAGTGATGGGAAGTGTTCGGAGGTGTGATGACACCTGCCCAAAAGATTAGATGAGTGCTTTGAAAAGGAGACAGAGAGAAAGTAATGACAAGAGTTTTTAAAGTACATCAAATTTTATGCAATTTCAGTTGCCTTTTGATTAGCTCTCTCAATCTCTCTCTCTCTTCTCTCCTCTCTCTCTCTCTCTCTCTCCGCTCCCTCTCTTCTCTCTCTCTCCTCTCTCCTCTCTCTTCCTCCTCTCTCTCTCTCCTTCTTCTCTCTCTCTCTCTTCCTTGACTTAACAATATTATGCTATCACATTAGCATAATATAGTACGTTAATGCTCATCAACACCTATGCCCAAACCTGGTATACGTATTTCCACAACCGATACAAGATAAAAATATATGCTTAATATATAATATATTATAGTATAATATATATATATATATATATATATATATATATATATATTCAGTAAATCAAACGCCCAAAATCCTTTGGTATTGATTTTCTCATATAATTTTATTTTCCCTATTAAGTTATATTCAGTAAGTCAAACTAATATCTTTACAGAGGGTGAAAACGTCCACGCCAAATATTAGAACTCCTGTTTTGGTTATGGTTATTTCTTCACTTATTATATATTTCCTATGCTTTCCAATATCACAGACACACACACACACACATCACACACAACACACACACACACACACATATATAAGTATATATATACGTATACTATATATATATGTTGTATATATATATTATATATATATATGTATAGTATATATATATTATATATATAGTATATATATATAATATATATATAGTTCTCATTAAGTTCTCAGGAGAAGTGCTGATTTAGCAGATAACTAAACCCCTATCGATATACGCCAATTACCAGAAATAGAAGTGAAAACAAATATAATTTAAAATAATTACACACATAATTAGCAATACAACACGAAGGAAGAAATAAAAACTAACGTCTTTGGAAAAAAAATAACAATGGTTGACATGCCGTAAAATCCAACCATTAACCTTTATTTTTCCTTTCGTCTATCATTAATTTACTCCATTAGAGTAGGTCTATTTTTTCACTTTTTTAAAATATCAAATTGTCCATCCTATGCGTAAGTTGTGTGTTAGTATACTGAATACTGATACCAAAAATTAGATCTTTTACTTGCACGCATTGTTTGAGGAATAGCATCAAGATCGTCTGTTACAGGCTTGATTATGAGGTAAGGCAGCATATCAGAGGTGTCGATGGTAATCGGTGGGGACATATTTTGAAATTTGAATTTCTATTTATAATAACTTAATTCGTTTGGGCATTCTAATAAAATAAATAACATTTTGCTTATTTGAATAATTGAAAACGGTAAAAATTTTCTAACCCAGTTCTAGGCTAAATTTTGGCGAAAACGAGGATTTATTGTGTATTTTAGTAAGAAAAATAGTTGATGCTATTTCCTCAAACAATGGTACAAGTAGAAGATCTAAGTTTAGTATCTAGTATTCAATATACTAATAACGCGCAACATTCGCATAAGATGGACAATTTGATATTTTTTTAAAGTGAAAAATCGACGCTATCCCTATGGCCTTATATACCCCAATCCAATTTTCATTGCACCTTTGCCCGTGTGTGGAGTACGGGATTCATTTGTGTGCTCAATGTAATATTTAAGTGGGAATATTTGTTAATGAATCCAGTACTCGCATAACAGAGGAGTACCGTCGTCCTCGACATAATGAAGATGGTCAAAGTACCGCAATAAGCATAACCCCTTTCGAAAACAGGGATTAGAGAATGCTATTAATAATGAAGTTCGATCTCTATCTGTCTGTAACCAAAACTACGTCACAATTACTATAATCGTCAATCCATAGAATAAAGAACAATTAAAATAATATTGCAAAAAAATAAAGAGCTGTTCGCTTATAATTCTAAATACGATTGAAATCCTTTCCATTGTAATAAATAACTATATATTATTTGAATAAATACACTTATAAACAAGGAAATTAATTTAAAAAATTGTATTATTTTCAATGGAAAAATTATTTGTGAATTTTTAATCATTTAAAGAATTATTTTTTACTCCGCCGTTTTTTTTCAAGTAACAAAGAAAATTAACTAAAAAGTTTACAATAAATAAATACGCTACCGATTTTGTGTAAAATGTTATGTGTAATATTCATAAATAATTATTATTAATGAGCTAATAGATATGCACAACATTTTTTTGAAAGGGACATAAACTAGTTTAGCAGTTTCAAATTGTTTTATTTATTTTTTAGCTCTAGCACGAATAATATATATATATACCTGTTGTGGGGGGTGTCGTGTGTGTGTGTGTGTTGTGTGTGTGTGCAAATAAGATGTAGGTAATCCAAATGACCTAGTAGGTAAGGGATGATTCTATTTGGGATCATCGAAATCTCACTGTTACAACCATACTGTATGCTCTTGTAGGTGCAAACATATAAAACTCATACAAAGATTTTTTAATAAATACCTAAAAAGACTTGCAAATGTATAATAATCATTTATCAATTAATTAAATTATATACAGAGCAATATTTAACTTTCACAGAAAGAAAACTTACCAACGCTCATCCCGTTATATTTTTTATTTTGACCCAGAAATTTTAAAAAGTATAGGCCTCTTCAAATATATATATATATATGGTAATTTGGATTACACCACATTATATATACATATACAATTACACACCACACACACGTACACCCCCCCACAATATATTATATATATATGTGTGTGTGTGTGTGAGCTATCCAAATAGCTGGTAAGTAAGGGATGATTCTATTTGGGGATCATCGAATCTCACACTGTAGCAGCCAATATACTGTAATACTCTTGTAGGCTGCAAACATATAATACTTATCACAAGGATTTTTTCATAGGTTTGATGATTTTATTCAACTGTTATGATAAAAAAACACTCTGGAACATTGAATTTTTAGCTGAAACACGCACTCAGGCAATACCTTTTTCAAAGATTAATCTTTACAACATCCTGCCCGAAGGGTGTTTATTTTATTTAGTTTATTTATTTTAATGCTAAAGTAGCGTTAATTAATCTTGCACAATTAAAAATGTGTATTTTTTTCAAATGATGGTGTTCTTTTTCTTGCAGCAGAATGGGTTCTGGAAGGTTTTTTTAAAAAATTTTATTCTTTTCTTCTTTCTTCATTTTCTTTCTTATTCAACAAGCCTAGACACTTTTCAATCGAATTCTGCTCGCTAAATTCTTTTTTCTTTCATTTTTAGCACCAATTAATCGGCTTTTTTCTCAAAAAACTCGCACAAGTTATGCGGGGACTTTGTTTGGCACCGGCTGTTTAAACTGCGTAATATCAACCGTGTATCGGTGTTGCCTTCGCTGCCGATTGGTAAGGCTCCGCCGGAATTCGGGTGCAGAAAAGGTCAGTGTTCCGGTGATATGCTGAACTGCGTGACATTACCCGCTTCTACAATTAACTTGTAACGCATGCTGAACCATGATACCCTGCTATGCAGGACTGATCTTGCGCGACGACAAACGTAGAACCTTAACCTATTGCAAGAAGACCAACAGAACCGATTGAGAGAGGACATTCGAAAACTTCAAACGTTGTTGATACTAAGACAGAAAAAAGGAACTGAATTCTTTTATGAATAAAATAACACTAAAATAAAATAAGATACAAAACAAAAGCAATAATCTATACATATATAAAAGGGCAGTTGGTGTATATGGTGTAATGTCCGGAGGAAACCTTCAAAATAAAAATTACGACAAAGTAAATATATCATTTCACTGTCACCAGAGCTTGGTTTTTGAGCAAAAAGGATGAAAATATTATCTATATTTGGGAAGATATTTAAAAATAAAAATTGTGCAGTAACAGAAGGTAATTGAAATATGATGTTGATTGATTGAATTAATCGCCTCATTTATATGTTATTATTTTTTTTTTTTTTGAATTGTAAATTATTGAATTAAAAATTTCTTACTATATTGTTATATATTTACGTGGGGATTTTATGGGGCATCCAGTGAGGATCAAACTTGTGATAAGTAATAATGGAGCTGCGAGACTAACTTTTACAAAATCCCCCCTCTACTCAGGCAACGCGGGTAGCCACTTCAAGTACTAAAAAAAAATGAAAAGATAAAATTTAAAAAAAAGCAATACAAAATCAATTGATGTTTTAGATGTCACCGGTTTAGCTCAGTCAGTAGAGTGTTTGCCTGGGAACCTCAAGCTACCTGGTTCGATACTGGCCCTCGCCAACTCAGCGTATGAGTAGCACAGGGATGAGGAGTTGATGGTAGGTGTGGTGCTCCACCTCAGACGCAAAAAACAACCTCCTTGGTCTAGCTCTAGTGAAAATGGGATAGTCTCCCTCGCTGTCTGTCTAATACCGACTCTAGGCCACTCCGCCGATTTTACTTTACTTATAAAGTAAAGCGCTAGAACAAGGAGATTATTTTAGCAGAGCGCCACACCTACCATCAGCTCCTAACTTTTACCGCAGATATCCCTGTGCTACTCATGCGCTGAGTAATACCTATTAAATTCCCATCTATAGGTCGGATAGACTTTTTATCCACCCCTCTGACATGGACAGGATGTGAAACAAGGCCACTTTTTAAGCAGAATTAAACTAGACTGATTGCTTAAACAAGGCTAAAGAAACTCCTAGTATGCGCTATTATTCACCCCTAGCATGTGCGTGGGAACAACAGATGTTTAATAATAATAATAATAATAATAATAATAATAATAATAATAATAATAATAATAATAATAACAACATTAGTGAAATAGATCACTAATTAGAACTGAGCCTTTTCTAGTAATAACCAACACAACTGGAGTTTAACAGGTTTGAATTCAGAGTTTTCCTTCTACTAGACTGCTTGTCTAGCCAGGGTTAAAGTGCCCAGTCTGCCCTACTATTTACCCATAGCTGGAGGGAGAGTAGTTGGATCCATACGTTTCCCTAGATCACTAATTAGTACTGATCCTATTCTAGTAGTGACAATCTCAAGTGGTATTCAACAGGTTTAATTCAGTTTTTCCTTATCCCTAGACTGGTTCTCTAACCAAGGTTAAAGAGCCCAGTCTGTCTAACTGTAGCTTCATCCAGGATTTGAACTCGGGTCGACGAGTCCATATCCTACGACTCTAACCATTGCACCACGCGCTTCCAAAAAAAAAAAGAGACAAAACAAAAGACAAATACTTATACAAATCAACTAC
>CM042160.1:29011331-29013831 GCA_023376005.1 Doryteuthis pealeii | reverse complement strand
CTTCGCAGCATCCAATATCCACGCAGAGCTGGTTATTGTAAGTCTTTGCTGGACGGCCCGCACTGGCGTTTCCATATGCTAGCTTCTACAGGAGAACGCCGCTTATGAGTTCGTCTTTGCTTCTCCAGCAGTGCCCAGTATGTATTGTTTGTCTCCCTCAGATGGATTGTGTGATAAGGGGCAAGTGGCCGTACAGTTACTTTCTTGTGGGGTGTTATTTCTAAGATTCGTTTAAGTGATACAGCCAGCTACAATACAATAGCACTGATACAACTTCTTAGAAGAATTGTCGCGTAGATCACATAATTTCTAGGCTCTCAAACTTTAGGGAGCAGCGATTTAGTATATACTAGAAGCGGCTACCCGGCGTCGCCTGGGTAGAGGGGGTAAAAAAGATTGTTTCACACATCCATTATTGTTGAATTGCGAGATGGATCCTCACAGGATACCCCATTAAAATCCATATGTAAAAAAAGAAAAATCGTCTCCTATTTAAAATACAAAAAATTCCATGCTGTTATCATTTAAATTTCATTTTTTAACTATCTTCACGAATATAAATCAAATCTTCTTTATTTTTGCTCAAAAACCAAACCCTGGTGATATTTAATGTGTATATATATATATTTACTGTCTTTAATTGTTTTATTTTCGAAGTTTCCTCCGGACACACACATACACACAACTGACCTTTTTATATGTATAGATTTTAATGAGCTCTGTTTTTATCGGTTTGTTTTTTGCAAACGTAGCCTTGTGTCTGACTTGGTAAACATCTGACCTTTTTCTAATTTGATTTTTATTTTATTTTCGCAGATTACTAAACGAAAAGGAAAAGCGACCTTTTATCGATGAGGCCGAACGTCTTCGATTGCAACATAAAAAGGATTATCCCGACTACAAGTACCAACCGAGACGCCGTAAACCCCTAAAAGGGGCCGTTAGCAGTGGGTCGTCCGGGGTTGACGGACAGCATCATATGCCCCCGGGAATGATCCTAAAGGGCTTACAAAACTCACCCTCCCCAATGAGTGATGGTGATTCCAGCAACTGTTCTAGTCCCAACAATGGTTCCCATGGCCCACCAACACCACCCACCACACCAAATCAGCAAGAACTCCTCAAATGTATGACTAATAGCTCAAGAATGAGACAGAGCATGGGTAAGCGTGCTTTTCATGTAACTCCAAATTTAGCAAACTCTTCATACTTGTAAAATCTACATGAAATTTCTAATTTATATATACTAGCAAATATATACACCCTCCGGGTGTAAGTACCTAAGTTTTAATGTAATAAAATATTATATTAAATAAGAAAGGTCAATGAAACTAAATAAGAATGCAGATAAAAAGATTTCAAACTGAGGGGGTATAATTGAAAAATAGAACAACTGAAACTTACTTTTCCATCACTCCCGCCTTTCAGTGCTAATTTTCCTAATTTAACTATTTAGTTAAAATAGGAAGTAAAGAATAAAATTAGTTATTTCTTCTTGTTAATGGATTTCCTTTAAGATTTATCTCCAAGATTTTTGCTCATATTCATTAAGATAAAACCAAACAATTAGAAATCAATAATACTAAGCACATATTTATTAAAATCAAATTTTTAATATCAATATGCAAATTAACATTCCCATTCATGCTGTAAACTGCTATTTTGTTGTATATATGAATACAATTGCATGTTATCAGTATGTAGATAAGGCCAACAGTATTAATAATGTAAAACAATTTTATTAATAATTGAGGTTTAAATAAAAATGAAATCGTGTAAAATGTGACGTAAATAACTAAGGGAATTGTGACTTGAGGTGTAATATCGTTTCGGTTACAGACAGAAAAACACACAATCACCATTATAATAAGTTATATGTATATATATATATATATATATATATATATATATGTGTGTGTGTGTGTGTAAAATGAAAATGAATCCGACTTTATGTTGAAAAGAGAAATAGAGGAAAGAAAGTATAGAATATTATTATTTTTGAATAACAAAATGAAATGAAATAATAATAATAGAAAAAATAAAAACATTTTTCCTATTTTTATTATTTCATTTCATTTTGTTATTTAAAAATGATAATAGATTGAATGATGTACCCATGGATAAACTCCTGACCGAAACACGTGTAAGTTAAATTAATTAAAATATCCTATTTTATCCATTCTATACTTTCTTTCCTTATTTCTCTTTATATATTATATATATATATATATATATATATATATATATATATATGAACAGAGAAGTTAGTGAGAATGATTCGTTTCAGGACCATTTTAATATGGATATATTGAAAAATTCGTAGTCCGCGTGTAGATCTCAGTGTATAATAATTTGATAATTATATACAGAGCAATATTTATGAGAGTAATAAAGAAAGGGCTTAGATATTGACTGTGTTAACAGTTATAAATTTATTTCAACTGAAATAATTCATAGCTATGAAGAAGCCATTTTGTACCCGAAGTTCCTCAATGTTTTG